>JBBGZY010000579.1:6422500-6989833 GCA_037952925.1 Lithobates clamitans | reverse complement strand
TCTCCGACCATCTCTTTTATCGTTTATTTATTACAGGTTCTTATACAGCACATCAATTTACACAGTACTTTACACATATACAGTATATTGCGCATTCACATCATTCCCTGCCCTCAAGGAGCTTACAATCTAAGGTCCCTAACTCACATTAATACATACATATACTAGGGGCCAATTTAGAAATGAGCCAATTACCCTACCAGCATGTCTTTAGAATGCTGGCACCCGGAGGAAACCCACGCAGGCACAAGGAGAACATGCAAACTCCAGGCAGGTAGTGTCATGGCTGGGATGGTAAACCAACTACTCTAGTGCTGTTATGCAGAAGTCCTAACCACTTAGCCACTGTGCTCATGTCTGCAATTTCTGATCATCTCTTATATGTTGTCCACAATCTCTGACCATCTCTTATATGTTGTCCACAATCTCTGACCATCTCTTACAGTGGCCAACCATGGCGAGGCCTGTTCTGAGTGGAACCTGTCCTGTTAAACCTCTGTATGGTCTTGGCCACCGTGCTGCAGCTCAGTTTCAGAGTCTTGGCAATCTTCTTATAGCCTAGGCCATCTTTATGTAGAGCAACAATTATTTTTTTCAGATCCTCAGAGACTTCTTTGCCATGAGGTGCCATGTTGAACTTCCAGCGACCAGTATGAGAGAGTGAGAGCGATAACACCAAATTTAACACACCTGCTCCCCATTCACACCTGAGACCTTGTAACACTAACGAGTCACATGACACCGGGGAGGGAAAATGGCTAATTGGACCCAATTCAGACATTTTCACTTAGGGGTGTACTCACTTTTTTTGCCAGCGGTTTAGACATTAATGGCTGTGTGTTGAGTTATTTTGAGGGGAAAGAAAATTTACACTGTTATACAAGCTGTACACTCACTACTTTACATTGTAGCAAAGTGTCATTTCTTCAGTGTTGTCACATGAAAAGATATAATAAAATATTTACAAAAATGTGAGGGGCGTACTCACTTTTGTGAGCTCTATATGTTGTCTACAATCTCTGATCATCTCTTTTATTGTATCATGTCCACAGTCTCTGATCATCTTTTATATGTTGTCCACAGTCTCTGATCATCTCTTATATGTTGTCCACAGTCTCTGATCATCTCTTATATGTTGTCCACAGTCTCTGATCATCTCTTATATGTTGTCCACAGTCTCTGATCATCTCTTATATGTTGTCCACAGTCCCTGATCATCTCTTATATGTTGTCCACAGTCTCTGATCATCTCTTGCATCATGTCTGCAATCTCTAACTACTGTATTTATCGGCGTATAACACGCATCCCAATTTAGGAGGGAATTTTAAGGAAAAAAAAACTTTTAGGAGGGAAGTTGAAGGGAAAAAAACTTACATTTAAATGCCCATCATTGCAGCCTTCTCAGTGCAGCCTTGCCCCAGTGCAGCCATGTCAGTGCAGCCTTGTCAGTGCAGCCATGTCAGTGCAGCCTTCTCAGTGCAGCCTTGCCCCAGTGCAGCCTTCCCCAGTGCAGCCTTGTCAGTGCAGCCTTCCCCAGTGCAGCCTTGCCCCAGTGCAGCCTTCTCCAGTGCAGCCTTGCCCCAGTGCAGCCTTGCCCCAGTGCAGCCTTCGATCCCCTGTCCCTGCTTGCTGGGCTTCAAAATCGCCGACCGCGATTTGAAAATGGCGCCGCCGGCGCCGAAATACACAGAGCCGGTCCTCGGCTCTTTCCGGCGGCTCTCGTTCGGAGTAGGTTCGGATAGCTCCGCTCGGGACTACGAGTGAAACCGAAAGTAAACGAGAGCCGCCGGAAAGAGCCGAGGACCGGCTCTGTGTATTTCGGCGCCGGCGGCGCCATTTTCAAATCGCGGTCGGCGATTTTGATATTTTGACAGCTCGGGATCGCAGGGGATCGGCGTATAACACGCACCTGCGACTTTCCCCTGATTTTAAGGGGAAAAAAGTGCGTGTTATACGCCGATAAATACGGTATCTCTTGTATCATGTCCAGTCTTTGCTGATCTCTTGTATCATTCCTATGGTCGTTGACTACTGCAGTGAAAGCAGACACAACAGGAGATACAGTAGTCCAGTGTTTCTCAACTCCACTCCTCAAGGCACCCCAACAGGTCATGTTTTCAGGATTTCCCTCGGATGAAATTGCTGTAGTAATTACTAAGGCAGTGAAACTGATCAAATCACCTGTGCAAAATAATGGAGGGCCCGAAAACATGACCAGTTGGGGCGCCTTGAGGACTGGAGTTGAGAAACACTGGACTACTGTATCTCCTCTTGTGTCTGCTTTCTCCTATAATGAGCAGGGCCCACCTAACCCCTTTTCTATTGGATCTTATTATAATTGTACCGTCTCCCTTTATTTTGCAAAGCGCTGTGCACTGTAGGCGTTATATAAATTCAATACAGTAATATTTTTATGTGTGTGAAGAGATATCTGGACAACGTCTGACAGTTGTGTCTGCCCTCTACAAGGCCCTTGAGCACTGGACAGTGACGGCATTAGATGTAGGGATCGTGCTCTTCATTTTGGTTCTGACAAAGGCAGTTTGGCTCGAGAGGGACATTGCCGCATTCATCTCCCAGAGTCCCCAGCAGATTAGCAATCATTACAGTTACAGGGTGGGAAGGTTCTCACGGTCACAGCTTCACTCTTGTTAACTGTTCCTCGGTGATATACGAGGATGAGGCATCCAAGATTGTGTTTACATGGCAGGGAATATGCAGAGCTGGCCATCAGAAAATCAGCCTGTTTTATTAGTGGATTACAAGACAAGTTGTCATATTTCGCAATTAAACTGTCTTGGGTATAATACACGGATCAGGATCAGCGGGGGAGGAACTTTTAATCACTTTACAGACTCTTTAAAAGTTGAATATTTTCATGTCTGCATATTTTCTCAGCAGGCTTCTTGCAGTGGTCATTGTGTGACTTTGAGAAGAGATGTGACCAGGTCGCAGCAAATTAAATCCACACTTTTTCCATTATCTTCTTTATTTCCAAACATCTCCTTCTGTTGGAATTTTTAGAAACTCTGCAACCTATTAAAAAGCATCACTGAAGCCTCGTACACACGATCGGATTTTCTGATGGGAATTGTGTGATGACAGGCTGTTGTCAGAAAATCCGACCGTTTGTACGCTCCATCGGACAATTGTTGTCGGGTTTTCCGCAGACAAATGTTGGATGGCAGGCTTTAAAATTTTCCGCAGACAAATGTCTGTTGTCGGATTTTCCGAGCGTGTGTACACAAGTCCATCGGACAAAAGTCCAAAGTACAAACACGCATGCTCGGAATCAAGGACGAGCCAGAAGCGGTCGGTCTTGTAAACTAGCGTTCATAATGGAGAATTAACATTCGTGACATGGCAAATTACCGTATATACTCGAGTAAAAGTCGAGGACCTAATTTACCACAAAAAAATGGGGAAAACTTATTGACCCGAGTATAAGACGAGGGTGAGAAATGCACAGCTACTGTAAGTGGAAAAGAGGGTCAACAATGCCCATTTGCAGCATCACTGTGCCCATTTGCAGCCATAGGTCCCCCGAACTTCAAACTCGGTAGTTAAGGGTTCCTAGATGCCCCCTAGCTGCAGCCAAAATTTGGGGTCTCTGAACCCAAAGTGTCCCGAAATAACATTGCTGCAGATGGACACAGTTGACCGACTTTGGGGCCCCGTATCTCGGGGCCACTTAGTGCTAGGAACCCCAAATTTGGTGTGCAAACCCAGTGGAACCAGCACCATAAAATACCCAAAGCTGGGGTTTCTAGCACCCCGAGATACAGGGCCCCAAAAATCGGTTCAAAAAATGTCAAGCACTTTTCTGCAGCAGAGAATGACATTTTCCGAACTGGTTTGGCGCCCCGTATCTCGGGTCCACTTGGTGCTAGAAACCACAGCTTTGGATATGTTATGGTCCACTGGGTTTGCACACCAAATTTGGGGTTCCTAGCACCAAGTGGCCCTAAGATATGGGGCCCCAAAGTCGGTTCAGAAAATGTCAAGCACTTTTCTGCAGCAGAGAATGACATTTTCTGAACCGACTTTGCACGCCACATCGCTGCCATGTGAACCAGGGCTAAGGCTAGGTTCACACTTGAACACGCAGCTGCTCACAACAGGAGTGCAGTGCGGCTCCATTCAGTTTCAGGTCCGATTTCAGCCCGAATTTTTGACTGAATCCGGACCTGAAACGGACCAAAAGACACACAGGTCTCCTGTGCAAATCGCACCGGAGCTGCTGCAGAGATGTGTGAACCGGCCTCAATCTCTTGCTATGCGAATTAAAAAAGCATTCAATTCGCTCAGCTGTGAACCCAGCCTTAAAGAGGTTGTAAACCATAAAAAAAAACTAAGACAAAGGCATAACGAGCTAGTGCCTGCACACCGCTAAGACTTATGACAACTTCCCCGGTGTTTCTTCCGGGTTTGCAGGCTCCAGCGATGTGATTGGCCAGAGCCACCATGATGTCACTCACGGCACAGGGCCCCGAAGAAACGTCACAAGTGGCCGTTCCTTCAGAGCACATGCACCGATGACGTCGACAGCAGCGTGTATAGTAAATATCTCCTAAACGGTGCAAGTTTAGGAGATATTTACAGTACCTACAGGCAAGCCTTATTTATTATAGGGTTACCTGTAGGTACAATTAAACAGGAAGACTTTACTTCCTCTTTAAAGTCACGTTCACAGCATATGTGCATGAAAACTGATGGGAAAACCGCACAGATTTCACATCAGTTTTCCTGCACGTCTCAGTGAGGTTTTTATACACGTTGACATCAGTTTTCATGTCAGTTATGTTCCCTATTCACACCAGTGTTGATGTCGTGTTCGTTTTTTTTTTTCCATGTAGAAAACTGTATACACGTTGCAGATTCCTCCACAGAAATAATTTACGTGTCATACCGGTGTTGTGGTGTTAACAGGGCACCAGTGGCGGTGCTTTCATAAGGGCAACCTCTCTACTGCCACCCCCTCTATCACCAATAGATAGATTCATACAATGCATGAATCTATCTATGGCACCCGCTGCCACCCCTTATTCAGGCGCCCAGCCCCAGCGCTGGGCTCCTGAATTACAGCGGCGGGGTATTTTTTTAAGCATCTGATTAGAGCAGTGGTTCTCAACTGCAGTCCTCAGGACCCACCAACAGGCCAGGTTTGCAAGATAGCTGAAATACCTCACAGGTGATATCATTTGCTGCTCAGTGATTGCAGTATTCTAGTCTGCAACTCCCCAAGGTAATACTTAAAATCTGGCCTGTTGGTGGGTCCCGAGGACTGGAGTTGAGAACCACTGGATTAGAGCCATAGGTTCTAATAGGTGTCAAATAAGGTAAACAGTTTACTCAGCTGTGTTAGGAAAGCGAATGAATATTCACTTTCCTAACACTGAACCCCCTCTCCGCCAATCAGGTGCTACCAGTCACCTGACTGGCTGGAATGACAAGCGATATGATTGGATGCCTATCAGGCGTTTAATCATAGCAGAGGATGGGAAAATAGGACGGGAGAAGACATCAAGGAGCATGGAGGAAACCGCTCGCCGCCGTCCCCTGCTGCCCCACCGAGACAGAGTAAGTGCCGAGCAGACCGCGAGCGGGGGGGGGGGGGGGGGTGGGGGTGGGGTGGGCAGCACGCTGGCAGCATTTGATATGGCACAGTGGCAGCGTTTGATATGGCACAGTGGCAGCGTTTGATGTGCACAATGGGAGCATTTGATGGGCACAGTGGCAGACATTAAGGGGCACAGTGACTGCGTTTGATGGCACAGTGAGGCTGCAATTGATGATTTTGTTTTTTAGAATTGTTCAGTTTGTTTGCGCCCCCCCCAAAAAAAATAAATAAATTTGAGCACCAGACACCACTGCAGGGCACATAGAGAACAATTTTTTTTTTTTTTGTGTACCTTTGCAGAACGTGTGCAGAAAAACTGACATCTACACCTTGTATGAACGAGGCCTAACAGAGAAAATTAACAACAAAAGTAACCAAGAAACCTGTGACTTGTAGGAATACATGGTGGTGCACCATTAGCATTTTGTTCAACAAAAATCTGAAAACTCATTTGTCAGAGCATTACATGATGCCATCGTTGATTTAGCTAATTTTATCTGAAAGCCCTTAAAATTTCATCCAGACCCGCTACTTGAATGGATTCCCAGACGTATTGAGCAGGTAAATTTTCTTGCCTTTGAAATCAATGGAAGAATAATGCAAAGCAATATTTAAACAGTAAGTTGTGGATGTGGAATTCCCTTCCACAGGCGGTGGTCTCAGCGGGGAGCATTGATAGCTTCAAGAAACTATTAGATAATCACCTGAATGACCGCAACATACAGGGATATGTAATGTAATACTGACACATAATCACACACATAGGTTGGACTTGATGGACTTGTGTCTTTTTTCAACCTCACCTACTATGTAACTAAGTTCAGCTTTACCAAAAATGTGTACTATATTGTCCAAAACGGGTATAGCAGCATGGTGTGCTACACCTACCTTCCAGTCCGTGCCCCTATTCTGTTTAAAGAATGTAGTCCCATGATGCCCAACACACCTGCTGACGCTCTATGTGTGGCCCGCAGGCTAGTGGGCACCAATCAGATTGCAGAGCAGCAGTGGGGTTCCAGCAACTAGTATGCTCCTAGTGTTTCACCAGCCAGTACTGAAAGTGGGGACTGTACTTTGGGTGGGGCTATCAATGGCCACAGAACAAGTGAAGTCCCGGCATTGGGGAGAGAGCAGGGGAGCGTGTAAAGCAGATGTGTCAAACACAATGCCAGTGGGTGAAACCCAGCCTGCCAGGCTATTTTATGCAGCCCTCGAACCTCTCCTGCAGCTGCGTCATCCCCCCACCTTGTCTCAGCAGAGATGAAGACAGAACGCCTCTGCCAGATTCTGCCATTCATTATGCAGCCGCGGGGAGGCTTGTGTCTGCCCCGTGTTAGCAGTCTGCAGCAGAGAGGACGGAACTCCTCCGCCAGATCCTGTGCCACTCTGTGTAGCTGCTGCACCCCCATCATCTCCACCTCCCCTGGTCTTAGCACTCAGCAGACTCCAGCCCTGCCCCTTGCTTCTTCCTGGCAGCAGCACAAGGTAAAGTGGGTGGGTTGGAGACTCTGATGCTGGGGGGGGGGGGGCTCTCAGGGTGGATTTGATTTAAATCAAGTCTATTTAAATCATAATTTTTAAAGAGCAACTGTCATTTCTGTCCCGCAGCGGCTCCTCCTCTGACCTGCTGTTGACTCACCGACAGTCCCATTTGCTTTAATGGGACGGCTGGTGATGTGGCAGTGACACAACAAGGTGAGGGACGTGGCGGCAGCAGGTGAGTGGATGCCCCCTAACAGGCACTGCCATGATGGATCTGAAATGACAGGTGCTCTTTAAATGTAAAGACTTATTATTGCTGGTAGAATCTTTAATATTTGCAAACAAAATGAAGGTTTCCTATTTAGAATAATAAGCTGTCAAGTTAGTAAAACAGCGATATCAGAACTGATTCAATCATACAGTTTGTAGTGTACATAGATTTGAAAAACAATGGGATAAAGGAATATTCCTGAACTTTGATTTATCTCATGGTTACTGTGAAATTGTGTGAATGCATCAATGCAGTGCATGTTATCTCAGCTTGCAGAGCTTGGATTCACTGAATGAGTTTACCAAAAATGTAAATATTGCAGAATATACAGCCTCATGCTACATAACTAAGCTCAATTTCATGCTGAATAAACTAAATTATTAACCACTTCAGCCCCGGAAGGTTTTACCCCCTTCCTGACCAGAGCACTTTTTACAATTCGGCACTGCGTCGCTTTAACTGCTAATTGCGCGGTCATGCAATGCTGTACCCAAACGAAATTTGCGTCCTTTTCTTCCCACAAATAGAGCTTTCTTTTGATGGTATTTGATCACCTCTGCCGTTTTTATTTTTTGCGCTATACGCGGAAAAAGACCGAAAATTTTGAAAAAAAATGATATTTTCTACTTTTTGTTCTAAAAAAAATCCAATAAACTCAATTTTAGTCATACATTTAGGCCAAAATGTATTCGGCCACATGTCTTTGGTAAAAAAAATGTCAATAAGTGTATATTTATTGGTTTGCGCAAAAGTTATAGCGTCTACAAACTAGGGTACATTTTCTGGAATTTACACAGCCTTTAATTTATGACTGCCTATGTCGTTTCTTGAGGTGCTAAAATGGCAGGGCAGTACAAAACCCCCACAAATGACCCCATTTTGGAAAGTAGACACCCCAAGGAATTTGCTGAGAGGCATGTTGAGCCCATTGAATATTCATTTTTTTTGTCCCAAGTGATTGAATAATGACAAAAAAAAAAAAAAAAAAAAAAAATTACAAAAAGTTGTCACTAAATGATATATTGCTCACACAGGCCATGGGCATATGTGGAATTGCACCCCAAAATACATTTAGCTGCTTCTCCTGAGTACGGGGATACCACATGTGTGGGACTTTTTGGGAGCCTAGCCGCGTACGGGGCCCCGAAAACCAAGCACCGCCTTCAGGATTTCTAAGGGCGTACATTTTTGATTTTATTCCTCACTACCTATCACAGTTTTGAAGGCCATAAAATGCCCAGATGACATAAAACCCCCCCAAATGACCCCATTTTGGAAAGTAGACACCCCAAGCTATTTGCTTTGAGGCATGTTGAGTCCATGGAATGTTTTATATTTTGACACAAGTTGCGGGAAAGTGACAAATTTTTTTTTTTTTTTTTTTTTTTTGCACAAAGTTGTCACTAAATGATATATTGCTCACACAGGCCATGGGCATATGTGGAATTGCACCCCAAAATACATTTAGCTGCTTCTCCTGAGTACGGGGATACCACATGTGTGGGACTTTTTAGGAGCCTAGCCGCGTACGGGACCCCGAAAACCAAGCACCGCCTTCAGGATTTCTAAGGGCGTACATTTTTGATTTTACTCCTCACTGCCTATCACAGTTTCGGAGGCCATGGAATGCCCAGGTGGCACAAACCCCCCCCCAAATGACCCCATTTTGGAAAGTAGACACCCCAAGCTATTTGCTGAGAGGCATGGTGAGTATTTTGCAGCTCTCATTTGTTTTTGAAAATAAAGAAAGACGAGAAAAAAATTTTTTTTTTTTCTTTTTTCAATTTTCAAAACTTTGTGACAAAAAGTGAGGTCTGCAAAATACTCACTATACCTCTCATCAAAAAGCTTGGGGTGTCTACTTTCCAAAATGGGGTCATTTGGGGGGGTTTTGTGCCACCTGGGCATTCCATGGCCTCCGAAACTGTGATAGGCAGTGAAGAGTGAAATCAAAAATTTACGGCCTTAGAAAGCCTGAAGGCGGTGCTTGGTTTTCGGGGTCCCGTACGTGGCTAGGCTCCCAAAAAGTCCCACACATGTGGTATCCCCGTACTCAGGAGAAGCAACAGAATGTATTTTGGGGTGTAATTTCACATATTCCCATGGCATGTTTGAGCAATATATCATTTAGTGACAACTTTGCGCAAAAAAAAATAAAAAAAATAAAAAATTGTCTCTTTCCCGCAACTTGTGTCACAATATAAATTATTCCATGGACTCAACATGACTCTCAGCAAATAGCTTGGGGTGTCTACTTTCCAAAATGGGGTCATTTGGGGGGGGTTTGAACTGTCCTGGCATTTTATGCACAACATCTAGAAGCTTATGTCACACATCACCCACTCTTCTAACCACTTGAAGACAAAGCCCTTTCTGACACTTATTGTTTACATAAAAAAATAATTTTTTTTTGCAAGAAAATTACTTTGAACCCCCAAACATTATATATTTTTTTTAAAGCAAATGCCCTACAGATTAAAATGGTGGGTGTTTCATTTTTTTTTTTCACACAGTATTTGCGCAGCGATTTTTCAAACGCATTTTTTGGGGAAAAAACACACTTTTTTACATTTTAATGCACTAAAACACACTATATTGCCAAAATGTTTGATGAGATAAAAAAGATGATCTTAGGCCGAGTACATGGATACCAAACATGACATGCTTTAAAATTGCGCACAAACGTGCAGTGGCGACAAACTAAATACATTTTTAAAAGCCTTTAAAAGCCTTTACAGGTTACCACTTTAGATTTACAGAGGAGGTCTACTGCTAAACTTACTGCCCTCGATCTGACCTTCGCGGCGATACCTCACATGCATGGTGCAATTGCTGTTTACATTTGACGCCAGACCAACGCTTGCGTTCACCTTAGCGCGAGAGCAGGGGGGACAGGGGTGCTTTTTTTTTTTTTTTTTTTTTTTTCTTTATTATTATTATTTTTTTATCTTATTTTTAAACTGTTCCTTTCATTTTTTTTTTTTTAAATCATTTTTATTGTTATCTCAGGGAATATAAATATCCCCTATGATAGCAATAGGTAGTGACAGGTACTCTTTTTTGCAAAAATTGGGGTCTATTAGACCCTAGATTTCTCCTCTGCCCTCAAAGCATCTGATCACACCAAGATCGGTGTGATAAAATGCTTTCCCAATTTCCCAATGGCGCTGTTTACATCCGGCGAAATCTACGTCATAAAATGCTCGTAGCTTCCGGTTTCTTAGGTCATAGAGATGTTTGGAGCCACTCTGGTCTCTGATCAGCTCTATGGTCAGCTGGCTGAATCACCAGCTGCATTTTCAGGTTCCCTGTTGAGACAGGAGAGCCAGAGAAAAACACGGAAGATGTTGGGGGGGGGGGGGGCATTCCCTCCCACTGCTTGTAAAAACAGTCTAGAGGCTAATTAGCCACTAGGATTGCTTTTACATGAAAGCCGACCGCTGGCTGAAAAGAATGATACCAAGATGATACCTAAAGCTGCAGGCATCATTCTGGTATAACCACTCAAAGTCGTGAATGGCGTACCTGAAGACAAAAAAATGGTTAACAATGGTTAACAATAAAGCACAGTAAAGTGTAAATAATTACACACCTGAAAAACAAACATGATAAAACATAATAACAATAACAATAACAATCAATAACAATAACAATAACAATAACAATCAATAACAATAACAATAACAATAAAACATTGCAGAATAGAATACAGTAAAAAAGAGCAGAACAATAGAGAGAGAGAATAGAGAGAGAGAGAACAATAAAACAACAACTATTTTTTTTATTTCATATATTTTTTTTTTTTTTACACTTTTTTTGTAACTAACTTTTATAACGGTAACCGGTTCCAGGTTCGGGTCTCTCAAAATGCGATGGCATCTCGGGAGACCCTGTGAAAGTGTGCCTAGTCTGTGCAATGCTGTACCCTACGCTAATAGTCAACTAGTGCATGGTAGCGTTCAAAACATTCACCAATGCAAAGACCAGGATTGTCAGGACAGGAGGGACAATAATAGCGGGTGTCACGCCTATATCCGCGCTTGCTGCAGACACAACATCTTTTTTTGGGGGGTTCGCTGGGTAGGGGTACTCGGGAGGACATAAAAATGCCTCTCATGCAGCCGACTGCATTTGGTTGGGGATGTGAATGGGGAAGTACGGGCGCTGCAGAAGCGGTGGGTTCCCAATTAGGATTGGCGAATGCAGCAGGAAGGGCACTATGGGCACGACGGGCCTGTGTTTGTCTTTTTGGTGGCAGCGGGACACTACTTGTGCTTGCCACCTCACCAGCTTGAACTGCACTTATGGGACTCGCCACGTCACCACGTGTTACTGCAGTGCTGGTTTGACTACGACCGGGGTGTACTAGGCCGCTGGCGCTTGCCAGTTCACCAAAACGCTACCAAAAAAACTGTTAGCGATCGCAGGGATCAGGCCTGACTCTGCGAACGCTGCAGTTATGCGTTTAGTATTTTGTAAGTGACAGTGATCGATCGATACTGCACTTGGGTGGGCTGGGCCGGGCTGGGCGGAGGGGCAAAACGCAGGTGCTAGCAGGTATCTGGGCTGATCCCGCTAACACTGCGTTTTTGGGAACCCTAAACTGCTGGGGACACTAGTATAGATCTAATCGGATCAGATATTGATCCGATCAGATACTATACCACTAAGGGTGGTGTACAGTGCGTGCGTGGGTGTTAGCGGTACTGGCGCTAATCTGACGCTGCCTGGGGCTGGTGCTTGCCAGTTCACCAAAACGCTACCAAAAAAACTGTTAGCGATCGCAGGGATCAGGCCTGACTCTGCGAACGCTGCAGTTATGCGTTTAGTGTTTTGTAAGTGACAGTGATCGATCGATACTGCACTTGGGTGGGCTGGGCTGGGCCGGGCGGAGGGGCAAAACGCAGGTGCTAGCAGGTATCTGGGCTGATCCCGCTAACACTGCGTTTTTGGGAACCCTAAACTGCTGGGGACGCTAGTATAGATTTGATCGGATCAGATATTGATCCGATCAGATACTATACCACTAAGGGAGGTGTACGGTGCGTGCGTGGGTGTTAGCGGTACTGGCGCTAACCTGACGCTGCCTGGGGCTGGTGCTTGCCAGTTCACCAAAACGCTACCAAAAAAACTGTTAGCGATCGCAGGGATCAGGCCTGACTCTGCGAACGCTGCAGTTATGCGTTTAGTGTTTTGTAAGTGACAGTGATCGATCGATACTGCACTTGGGTGGGCTGGGCTGGGCGGAGGGGCAAAACGCAGGTGCTAGCGGGTATCTGGGCTGATCCTGCTAACACTGCGTTTTCGGGAACCCTAAACTGCTGGGGACGCTAGTATAGATTTGATCGGATCAGATATTGATCCGATCAGATACTATACCACTAAGGGAGGCATATGCTGCGTGCGTGGGTGCTCGCGGTACTGGCGCTAATTTGACGCTGCCTGGGGCGACGCATATCACCGCCGGGCGATCGGGGGGCTAAACCTTTATTCGGTAATAAACGGCGGGTGTCCTGACACTATAAAAAATAAACGAACTAACAGCGTCAACCGTAACGGTTATACAGTGATCAGTGGTGAAAGGGTTAACTAGGGGGCAATCAAGGGGTTAAAACATTTATTAGGTAGTATAGGGGGGTCCCTGACGCTATAAAACACTGACGGCGAACCTAAATATTTACGTTCCTAACTACCGTCACCAGCGACACTAATACAGCGATCAGAAAAATGATCGCTTAGCGACACTGGTGACAGGGGTGATCAAGGGTTAAAACTTTATTAGGGGGGGTTAGGGGGGTATCCTAGACCTAAAGGGGGGTAATACTCACTGCCCTAACACTAACTGTCACAAACTGACACTATGCAGTAATCAGAAAAAAAAAAAAAAAAAAATACTGCTAATGTCAGTTTGTGACAGGGGGGGGGGGGGGTGATTGGGGGGGGATCGGGGGGCGATCGGGGGGGGATCGGGGGTGTAAAGTATGCCTGGCATGTTCTACTGTGTGTGTGTGTGTGTTGTGCACTCACTTGTCATCTCCCCTCGGCGCTGGAACGGAAACTGCCAGACCGAGGAGAGATGACATCACATCCTCTGCCTGTGTGAAACGACACACAGGCAGAGGAGCATTTCCATTGGCTGGGAGCGATCGCGAGGGGGGGGCCACGATCGGATGGTCTCCCCCTCGCCTCCCGACGCTCCCAGTCAGATGCCGACCGCCGATGGCACCGGGGGGGGGTCCGATCGGACCCCCCGCCCGCGGGAGGCAGATCACGTACAGGTACGTGATTTTGCCTGCCCGTGCCGCTCTGCCGCAGTATATCTGCGTTAGGCGGTCGGCAAGTGGTTAATGTATCTTAAATAGAAAACTATCTTTAGATTGATTTTTACTCCAAAAAGCATTTTATTAAAATAAATTTGATCAAAAAAAAAAAAATTTTTTTTTTTTTTAGGGCTGTGGAAATTAAATTGTTAATTTTTTTGATCAATCAAAATTTTTTTGATCAGTAGGCTGCCTGCCCTGGGGCCCCTTTGGGCCAAGCGGTGGCTGCAGCGCAGCGCTCCTCTCCCTCCTCCTCCACTATATGTCATACACAGTCTGCGGGCATCTCCCGCTGTGTGTCTCCGAGCTGAGTGTGAAAACTTTAGCCGCACTGTGAGAAAAGTCCCGCCCTCCTCCTAGATCAGCTCGTGTGATAGACGTAGTGTTCTGTCTATCAAACAAGCTGATCTAGGAGGAGGGCGGGACTTTTCTCAATTGAATTTATGTCAATTGTCGCACACATCCCAGCTCGGGAGCGAGCCCGCAGGCGTACCCATTTAGCCAAGTGGATTCCAGAGAAGAGGAGGAGCCAAGAGTGCCAATGGTGGAGCCCAGGAGATGAGTTTCGGGGATGTTCTGTGTAATACCATTGCACAAAGCAGGGGAAGTATATTATTAATTAAAAAAAAAAAAAAATAAAAATAAATAATAATAATACCCTTTACAACCACTTTAAAGCATGGTATATTTATTAATAATAATAAAATGAAGATCCTTAATATTGACAGTAATGATTTTTTCCCCTCTTAAAATTGACAAAGTCCTGCTGGTGATTGAAAAAATAAAACAGGTTCCTTAAATAGTCACATGTAGCAGTGTCAGTCCTCCAGCAGGTTGTACGAGGCTCCTGTGCACCGGAGAGCTGGATGAAGCCGAGAAGCGGAACACTGACAATGGACAGAATGAATTATGCAGAGTGGAAACTTGCAATGAATAGCTGGTCTCCCTGCATTGTCCTCCTGAATGAGCAGACCGAACACCTCATACGGGGGTGCTGAAGCACTCTGTAAACTCCTCCAGTGTATACACTTTGCCATATCCCACGGCTGGATCCATACTGATGAAGTCATCCAGGTTCATTGAGGATTCTGAAACCAACAAATCAAACTTAGTGCTCTGGCTGATAAACATTGCTATGTATTGGTAAAGATCGCCAATGCAAACATTCATAAGCATAGGCCCAACCCTGGGCAGAAAAAAAAAAAAAAAATCATCCCTGTGTCCTCATTGAAAGGATTTTGTCCAGGGGAGAGAAGTAATCGTTTTTCTTACCTGATCCTCCACTCCTCCGACCTCTGGTCTTGATGATGTTAGGACCCTAGACAGCTAGAGCGCAGGGGTGAACAAGCTGCGGGGAGGAGTGGAGGATCGGGTAAGTGTATTTTCTTTTATTGTTCCCCCTAGACGTAAACAAGCAATTCATCCTTGCAGTGTAGGCACAGCCCCGCTGCAAGGGGTATTTTGATTTTTTTGGATTGAAAGGGATTTACCCCCCCCCCCCATGACCAGGCAATTTTTTGTGATATGGCACTGCATTACTTTAACCGACAGATATTTGGACGGGACTTTGAGTGAGGCATGTCAAAAAATATAGGTCTGATTGTTTAATGAGAGTAATTTTTTAGAGAAAGAAAGAAAGAAAGAAAGAAAGAAAGAAAGAAAGAAAGAAAGAAAGAAAGAAAGAAAGAAAGAAAGAAAGAAAGAAAGAAAGAAAGAAAGAAAGAAAGAAAGAAAGAAAGAAAGAAAGAAAGAAAGAAAGAAAGAAAGAAAGAAAGAAAGAAAGAAAGAAAGAAAGAAAGAAAGAAAGAAAGAAAGAAAGAAAGAAAGAAAGAAAGATTTTATCCAAGTAAAAAAAAAATCAAAATGTATTCATTCATAAAAAACTTAGGCCAATATGTATTCTGCTACATATTTTTTGGTTAAAAAAAATTCCCAATAAGCGTATATGGATTAGTTTGCACAAAAGCGATAGCGTCTACAAACTATGAGATATTTTTATGGAATTTTTTCTTGTATAATACATTTTTATAGTTCTTGGAAAATGCAATGTTAGAACATCAACAATTCTTATTAATATTGTTAACTCTACTAGAGGCTGACTGCCAAATGTAAAAATTTCATCACAACATATGGCAGCAATCTACATAAAAGTTGTAAATTATATAATATAATAAAGTGTTGGCTAGCGATGCCATCTTATCCAACAAATTAGGAGGGAGGGGTCTAAGCGAGAGAGAAAAAAGAAAAAAGGGGGGGGGGGGTTATTGGCGGATACAAGACGTCCAATTAGGGAGGTGGCCAAACCACCCTTCCTATTTATTATAGAGTTGAAAGGTTTTTGTATCTGTACCTTTACATATATAGATCTATGCAAAGACTTTTAGCTAACTTGTAATTCATGATACACGATAATCTAGCCCAAAACATCAAGCCAGTGTAGCTATTATATAGAGAGGTGTCTAAGTCTATTAACTCATATTTATGGAATTTATACTTATTTCTTACTTGTAATGGCAGCAATCAGGGACTTTAGCAGGACTGTGACATTGTGGCGGACAAATCAGGGATGTTGGCAATTTTACACGCAACCTCTGTGAGTCAACCCTTTTTCTCGAAATCAGACACCTGAAACTTTTTTTGGGAACCAGCGACGCCAATACAGGGATCGGTGCTAAAAAACATGCACTGTCACTGTACTAATGACACTGGCAGGGAAGGGGTGAACATCTAGGGTGATCAAGGGGTTAAATACGTAGCCAAAATGCCTCATCATGTACGGTGTGTGCAGTTTTTACTAAGCAATGTGCTTTACAGAAAGAAAGAAAAAATCAGCACATTGCTGCGGTCAGAAGAGAGCCCTGTGTTTGTTTACCTACACAGGACTCTTTTCGATAATGTCCGAAGCCGATCGTCAGGTGCCAGCGATCTGATTGGTTGGTGCTGCAGCCAATCGCAGCACAGCCGGGGTGGCACTCTTTACCACGGTGCGCAGATTACGCACTAGGTACGTGATCACGCGCAGAGTGGCCGCCCTGCCGCAGTATATCTACGGTGGGTGGTCTGCAAGCAGCTAAAGCCCAATTCTGGGTGAAAAAAACCAAAACAAACAAACATTCTCATGCAGTGGGGCTATGCTCGTAGTGCATGGGTTATCTGCTTGTTTTTTTGGGGTTTTTTTTGTCGTCTAGAACAAATATACTTACACAATTCTACCAACACAAGACCGGTCCAGAACACCTGTGCTCCAGCAGTCTTGAATAGTGGACTGTACCTGACGCCATCAGGTCCAGAGCTGGCTCCATAGACCAGGAACACAGCTGGACCATGGGGAGGGGCTTGTGCAGAGGATAGAAGGATTGGGTGAGTATAAGCTTTCTGCTCCCCCACCCCCATGCAAAATGAGCAGTTGACTCGTGCAGTGCCATGGGCTTTAACCAATTTGCCTTTAATACCTGTAAAGTAGTGAGCATAACAAAGTGCGACTTCTAATTGGTTACTGCGGATTACCAGACTTTCCACACTGTTCTTTGTCTCATCAGAGAACAGGTACTAGGAGAAATACAGGGGGTGTGAAGTAGAATACTGACATATCGGACCAGGCAGGACTTCAACGATACAGGTTTATTTAAAACAGCTGGAAACATACAGGTTTATGTTCAAAGAGCTGCACAATTCTAGCTAAAATAAGAATCACAATTTTGCTTAGAATAAAGATCACGATTCTCAGGGTGTAACAACTTTCACATTATACAAAAAAAAAAAAAAAAATGGGCTAACTTTACTGTTTAGTTTTTTTTTTTTTTATTTATGAAAGTGTATTAAAAAAAACAAAAAAACAAAAAAAAAAACTGCTGCGCAAATACGGTCTGACATAATATATTGCAACAGCCACCATTTCATTCTCTTGGATCTCTGCTAAAAAAAAAAAAAAAAAAAATTATATGTTTGGGTGTTCAAAGTAATTTTCGAGCAGAAAATAATGGTTTTTACTTGTAAGCTATAAATGTCAGAAAAGGTTTGGTCTTTAAATGGTTAAACTTCCTTCATTTACACATTGGAGTTAAGAACGAAAAGATACTGTTTCTACTTATTCTGGTGTTGTGATAAAACTTGGCAGGCTGCCTGGATTTTTTTTTCCAGCTGTGAGAACTCTCTGCACTTGTTAGAAAGAATTGTGACAGGCTGTTTTGAAGATCGGAAAGTGAAAAATATTGCGATTTCGATTCTTAAAGATTAATCATGCAGGTCTAGTTTAAAGTATTACAAGGTGCAGGTCCAATTTATACAGTTTCTCGCAATGCAAGCATATTAGGTACAACATGATTGGTTGCCAAGATCTACGTCAATGTAACTAACCATAAATCTGACACATGTCATATAACCAGATAAACATATTCATTCCCACAATTCCTATATGTCTATTAAAATGATTTATAACAGTTTTTGTCTATGGTTTTACCCATTAAAATACTTGTGTAGAGACAATATGTCACCTTCGTTATGTTAAATCAAACCCATCTTGAGTTGGTAAGACTTCACCAACTCAAGGATGACATATTTACGACTTTGGGAAAATGAACTTGTAATAACCCCCACCTTATGTGTTATAAGGCTTATAGTTTTTAACTATACAATCCTATATGAATTCATATAAAATAGGTATATATATATATATATATATATATATATATATATATATATATATATATATATATATATATATATATATACACACATATACACACACACACATACATACATACACATATACACATACACACATACATACATACATACATATATATATATACACATACATACATATATACACACATACATACATACATACATACATACACAGACCCTGACAAAAGTCTTGTCGCTTCTCTATTTTGTAGAAACTCCTGCTATTAACCTGACTTTTAATTAATCAATCGGTGTTAGAAATAGCTCATATAAAAAGCTAAAGCCCTCCCAAATGATGTTTAATGCACTGAAATAAATTAGTTTCACTGAAAAAAGATTTATTATTTAATGAAGACAGACGGGTCAAATTTTGGCAAGACAAAAGTTTTGTTGCCTATACAGAAATTGAACAACTTTACTGAAAATCCAAAAATATGTCAGCAAATTAAGTAGTGGTGCTGTGAGATCCAAATGTAATATCTTGTATGACTTCCATGAGCTTGAAGGACAGCATCCATGCGGTTTGGCAAGGATTCATACAATTTATTGATGAAGTCATCAGGAATAGCAAAGAAAACAGTCTTGCATGACTCCCAGAGTTCATCAACATTCTTTGGTTTCGTCTTCCATGCTTCATCTTTCATCCTACACCACATATGCTCAATGATATTCATGTCTGGTGACTGGGCTGGCCAATCCTGGAGCATCTTGATCTTCTTTGCCTTAAGGAACTTTGATGTGGAGATGGAAGTATGCAATGGAGCACCATCCTGCTGCAAAATTTGGCCTTTTTTATGGTTGGGAATATAAGAGGTAGATAGGATTTCTTGGTATTTTAGACTATTGATGTTGCCTTCCACCCTGCAGATCCCTCGCACACCCCCATACTGGATGTAACCCCAGACCATGATTTTGCCTCCACCAAACTTCACTGTTTTCAGGGTAAATCTCGGCTCCATGCGGGTTCCAGTAGGTCTCCTGCAATATTTGCGGTGACTGTGGTGCAATTCAACATAAGATTCATCTGAAAAATCCACCTTCTGCCACTTCTCCATCCTTTTAGCAGGCTGTGGCCATTGGCAAATGCCACGCGGTTTTTCAATTGTCTTTTGTTTAGTGCTGGCTTATGGGCACTGATTCGACCATGGAGGCCATTTCAAGACAGAATCCGACAAACTGTTCTGGTTGACACAGGGACTTCAGGTGACCAGGTCTCGTGGAGCTCTGCTGCAGTGGAAAATGGGCTGGCCTTGGATTTTCGAGCCAACAAACTGTCCTCTCGACCAGCTGTCTTGCAGGGTCGGCCTGACCTGGCCTTGTCCAAAACGTCTCCAGTCTCTTCAAATCTTTTTATTCTCTGAACTTGACACTGAGACACATTGAAGGTGTCTGTCACATCAGCAGTGGTTCTGGTCTTCAGCCTCTTGATAATCAACACTTTAGTCTCCGGGTGAATCTTAGGCATGTTTGCAGAGGTCTAGTTGCAGTTGAGAACGTCTAGTGTACTGGTGTTCTTTTTATACACACCTGAGACCTAATTGATCCATTATTAGTCAAAGGTGAAGCTTATTGTAACAAGGCGACAACACTTATGTCTTGGCAAAAATTGACTCAATGGGCTTTACCAAGCTGTGAATATTAGAATACTTTTTGTCAGTTTCGTTTTGCACTGAAACATTATTACAAAAGCTGTTGGGAATAAAATGACCCATTTCTTGTAACAAAATCTTGATTAGAAATATATTTTAGCAGCACTTCAGGTCAATTTGTACACAAGCGACAAGACTTTTGTCAGGGACTGTATGTATGTGTGTGTATATATATATATATATATATATATATATATATATATATATATATATATATATATATATATATATATATATATATATATATGTGCTCATAAGTTTACATACCCTGGCAGAATTTATGATTTCTTGGCCATTTTTCTGAGAATATGAATGATAACACAAAAACCTCTCTTTCACTTATGGCAGGGTTTGGCTGAAGCCATTTGTTATCAATCAACTGTGTTTACTCTTTTTTAATCATAATTACAACAGAAACTACCCAAACGACCCTGATCAAAAGTTTACATACCCTGGTGATTTTAGCCTGATAACATGCACACAAGTTGACACAAAGGGGTTTGAATGGCTATTACAGGTAACCATCCTCACCTGTGATCTGTTTGCTTGCAATTATTGTGTGTGTCTAAGGCTGGGTTCACACTGGTCCGACAAACGCTCCGACATTGGGAGCTCATGTCGCATGACGTGTGAAATGTAATGTTTCCCTATGGGAGCCGTCCTAACTGGTCCGACACAAGTCGTTCCGACTTTAGAAATGCTCCCTGTACTACTTTGGTCCGACTTTGATCCTACTTCAGCCTATTGACTATCATTGAAGTCGGATCAAAGTCGGATTGCCGTCTCGCATGATCCGACTTCGGCATGCGACTTGTGCTCAGATGTTCTTGAGGGGAAACTCCGCGCCAAATTTTAAATAAAAATCCGGCATGGGTTCCCCCTCCAAGAGCATACCAGGCCCTTGGGTCTGGTATGGACCTTGAGGGGAACCCCCTACGCCGAAAAAACGGCGTGGGGGGGTCCCCCCCAATCCATACCAGACCCTTATCCGAGCACGCAGCCCGGCCGGACAGGAATGGGGGTGGGGACGAGCGAGCGCCCCCCCCCTCCTGAACCGTACCAGGCCGCATGCCCTCAACATGGGGGGTTGTTGCCTTGGGGGAGGGGGGCGCGCTGCGTCCCCCCCACCCCAAAGCACCTTGTCCCCATGTTGATGAGGACAAGGGCCTCTTCCCGACAACCCTGGCCGTTGGTTGTCGGGGTCTGCGGGCGGGGGGCTTATCGGAATCCGGGAGCCCCCTTTAATAAGGGGGCCCCCAGATCCCGGCCCCCCACCCTATGTGAATTGAGTATGGGGTACATGGTACCCCTACTCATTCACCTAGGGAAAAAGTGTCAATTTAAAAAAAAACACTACACAGATTTTTAAAGTATTTTATTAGACAGCTCCGGGGGTCTTCTTCCGACTTCGGGGGTCTCTCCGGTTCTTCTCCGCGCTCTCCGGGTCTTCTGCCGGGCTCCTCCGCTCTCTTCTGCTCTTTTGCCGCTCTTTTGCTTGAGCAGAGGAGTCCGGTCTTCAGTCTTCGGTCTTCTGCCCTCTTCTCTTCTCCTGATGTTGACACGACGCTCTCTCCGGCTAGAATGCTCTCTATGCGCTCTGCTCTGACTTATATAGGCGGTGACCCCGCCCCCCTATCCCGTCACAGTCCCTGGGCATGCTGGGACTGTGACGTTTTAGGGGGCGTGGTCATCACCCGATGACCACGCCCCCCGTATGCCGTCATAGTCCCAGCATGCCCAGGGACTGTGACGGGATAAGGGGGCGGGGTCACCGCCTATATAAGTCAGAGCAGAGCGCACAGAGAGCATTCTAGCCGGAGAGAGCGTCGTGTCAACATCAGGAGAAGAGAAGAGGGCAGAAGACCGAAGACTGAAGACCGGACTCCTCTGCTTAAGCAAAAGAGCGGCAAAAGAGCAGAAGAGAGCGGAGGAGCCCGGCAGAAGACCCGGAGAGCGCGGAGAAGAACCGGAGAGACCCCCGAAGTCGGAAGAAGACCCCCGGAGCTGTCTAATAAAATACTTTAAAAATCTGTGTAGTGTTTTTTTTTAAATTGACACTTTTTCCCTAGGTGAATGAGTAGGGGTACCATGTACCCCATACTCAATTCACATAGGGTGGGGGGCCGGGATCTGGGGGCCCCCTTATTAAAGGGGGCTCCCGGATTCCGATAAGCCCCCCGCCCGCAGACCCCGACAACCAACGGCCAGGGTTGTCGGGAAGAGGCCCTTGTCCTCATCAACATGGGGACAAGGTGCTTTGGGGTGGGGGGGACGCAGCGCGCCCCCCTCCCCCAAGGCAACAACCCCCCATGTTGAGGGCATGCGGCCTGGTACGGTTCAGGAGGGGGGGGGGGCGCTCGCTCGTCCCCACGCCCATTCCTGTCCGGCCGGGCTGCGTGCTCGGATAAGGGTCTGGTATGGATTGGGGGGGACCCCCCCACGCCGTTTTTTCGGCGTAGGGGGTTCCCCTCAAGGTCCATACCAGACCCAAGGGCCTGGTATGCTCTTGGAGGGGGAACCCATGCCGGATTTTTATTTAAAATTTGGCGCGGAGTTCCCCCTAAAGATTCATACCAAACACAGTGTCGGGCATTGGCGGGGATCCAAGTCGGATCCCCGTTCATTGAAAGTCGGACACATGCCGGCTTCATGTCGCAGGGCAAAGTCGGATCCAAAGTAGGACGGCTGTCGTGTCGCACCAGTGTGAACCCAGCCTAAAAGGTCAATGAGTTTCTGGACTCCTGACAGACCCTTGCATCTTTCATCCAGTGCTGCACCAGAAGAAAGGCATTACTACGCAAATGTCACAAAGTATCCCGCTTACAATACGCCAATCAGCACAGAGACAAGCTTCAAACCTTCTGGCACAAAGTCATTTGGAGTAATGAGACCAAAATTGAGCTTTTTGGCCACAACTATAAACGCTACATTTGGAGAGGAGTCAACAAGGCCTATGATGAAAGGTACAGGAGGTGGATCGCTGATGTTTTGGGGATGTGTGAGCTACAAAAGGCACAGGAAATTTGGTCAAAATTGATGGCGAGATGAATGCAGTAAAATATGAAAAAATACTGGAGGAACATTTGCATTCATCAGCCAGGAAGCTGCGCATGGGACTTACTTGGTTATTCCAACATGAAAATGATCCAAAACACAAGGCCAAGTTGACCTGTCATTGGCTACAGCAGAATAAAGTGAAAGTTCTGGAGTGTTCATCTCAGTCTCCTGACCTCAATATCATTGAGTCACTCTGGGGAGATCTCAAACAAGCGGTTCATGCAAGACAGCCTAAGAATTTACAGGAACTGGAGGCTTTTTGCCAAGAGTAATGGGCAGCTTTACCATCTGAGAAGATAAAGAGCCTCATCCACAAATACCACAAAAGACTAAAAGCTGTCATTGATGTTAAAGGGGGCAATACACGGTATTAAGAACTGGGGTAGGTTTCATTACCTCTAAAAACTTCAATAAAAATTAACAAAAAAAAAAAAAAAAAAAGGGGGGGGGGGGTATGAAAACTTTTGATCAGGGTCATTTGGGTAGTTTCTGTTGCCACTATCATAGTTGCCAACATTGTAAAAAAAAAAAATGTGGGACACTATTGTGGCTGTAGGCGGAGCTGTCCAATAATTAGGGGGCGGGGCATTCGTCAGCAGGCGTGGCCTAGCAAAAACAGACAAGTGCGGCGCGCGAAGAAAATGGGCTTGGTTTACGTGAAATTGTGGGCGTGGCTTAAATGGGCGTGGCTCTAGAGGGTGTGGTTAGAGTCTGAAATGAATGAGGGATGGAGAGGGGGAGAGAGGGAAATGACGGGACAGCAGCCCCAGATCCTACACAATAGAAATATGTGTATTCTAGAAAGTTTAACAATCAGCAGATAAAGATACTCCAAACACCTGGTGTTAGCACTTCAATCATCCCGGCACCATGGTTGTTATGGTGTCAGGATGATTGAAGCGCATTATTTCTATTATTATATTGTAATATAAAATGAAATCATTCAACTCACCATAATGCAGAATCAGTGGGATCCCTGAGCGTGTCACTAGCCACATCGCCTGCCACCAACCATCCGTCCTTGCTTCAGATGTCCGAGCAGAGCCCCCCCTCACACCAGGAGTCCCCGGCGGAGCCCCCCCCTCACACCAGGAGTCCCCGGCGGAGCCCCCCCTCACACCAGGAGTCCCCGGCGGAGCCCCCCCTCACACTAGGAGTCCCCGGCGGAGCCCCCCTTCACACCAGGAGTCCCCGGCGGAGCCCCCCCTCACATCAGGAGTCCCCAGGCGGAGCCCCCCCTCACATCAGGAGTCCCCGGCGGAGCCCCCCCTCACATCAGGAGTCCCCGGCGGAGCCCCCCCTCACATCAGGAGTCCCCGGCGGAGCCCCCCCTCACAATCAGGAGTCCCCGGCGGAGCTCCCCCTCACATCAGGTGTCCCTGGCGGAGCTCCCCCTCACATCAGGTGTCCCCGGCGGAGCTCCCCCTCACATTAGGAGTCCCCAGTGCCCCCCTCACATCAGGTGTCCCCAGTGCCCCCCCCCTCACATCAGGAGTCCCCAGTGGCCCCCCCCACTCACATCAGGTGTCCCCAGTGCCCCCCACTCACATCAGGTGTCCCCAGTGCCCCCCCCCTCACATCAGGTGTCCCCAGTGCCCCCCCCCCTCACATCAGGTGTCCCCAGTGCCCCCCCCCACTCACATCAGGTGTCCCCAGTGCCCCCCCCCACTCACATCAGGTGTCCCCAGTGCCCCCCCCACTCACATCAGGTGTCCCCAGTGCCCCCCCCACTCACATCAGGTGTCCCCAGTGCCCCCCCCACTCACATCAGGTGTCCCCAGTGCCCCCCCCCACTCACATCAGGTGTCCCCAGTGCCCCCCCCACTCACATCAGGTGTCCCCAGTGCCCCCCCCACTCACATCAGGTGTCCCTAGTGCCCCCCCACTCACATCAGGTGTCCCCAGTGCCCCCCCCACTCACATCAGGTGTCCCCAGTGCCCCCCCCCACTCACATCAGGTGTCCCCAGTGCCCCCCCCCACTCACATCAGGTGTCCCCAGTGCCCCCCCCACTCACATCAGGTGTCCCCAGTGCCCCCCCCACTCACATCAGGTGTCCCCAGTGCCCCCCCCCACTCACATCAGGTGTCCCCAGTGCCCCCCCCACTCACATCAGGTTTTCCCAGTGCCCCCCACACTCACATCAGGTGTCCCCAGTGCCCCCCCCACACTCACATCAGGTGTCCCACAGCGGTACGCGCGCTCCCCCCACCTAGAACCCCCGCCCCTTTCCATATCAGACTGGCAGCGGGGCGGGGGGTAGGCGGGCCGAGGCGGAGCGGGGCGGGCCGAGGCGGAGCGGGGCAGGGGGTGGGCGGCGACGCAGAAGCTTCGTCTAGCCCCCCCCAGCCGTCTTCCTGAACTTCCACAAAATGGCGGCCGGCGGAGACCGACCTCTACCGGCGGCGGTTTCAAAAACGAGAACCGGATTTTTCAGGACATTTCCCGGGACACCACAAATCCGGGAATGAAGTCCAAGTCCCGGGAATGTCCCGGGACAGTTGGCAGCTATGCACTATGATTTAAAAAAGTAAACAGTTGATTGACAATAAATGACTTCAGCCAAACACTAAACGTGAGTGAAAAAAAAAGTTTCATATTCTCTGAAAAATGGTCAAGAAATCATAAATTCTGCCAGGGTACTTATGAGCACAACTGTACATACATACAAAGCTAATTGCTTTATTCAATATGGTCTAATTATTAATATATACACTGTACATACATACACATCAGTGTTCTCTTTTTCAAATATACCATACTTTAACAGTTTTAATAAGGGCACAAGCAAACTTTTTTGACCCTGTTGAAATTAATGTACATAGCTTTCCCATATTCCACATAAATACTTTTAAACCAACACTATAAGAAGTTGTATTACTTATTCTTGACAATGGCTGGTTTTACTACTTTCAAGGAATGCTATCTTATCTTGCTGTAGTTTAACTGCTATCAAAGTGTTTCTTTTCTAGGTAGTGGACTTATAAACTTAAAACGAACTATTCTATATTATAAATATTAATTGTATGAACTACTATAAAAACTAATAGCTTTTCTTAATATTGAACTAATAATAATAATGATAATTTCACTACTACACTAATAATAATAATAATAATAATAATAATAATAATAATAATATCTATACTAAATAACATATACAAATGAATATGAATACTATGAAATACATAAGTTAATATGGAATTCTACAACAGGTGCCATTGCTGACCTCCTAACAACACTAGTTGCCTGACTGTCTCTGGTTTCAGTACTTTCTGAAGGTAGCCATGTTTGTTTCAGAAACATTTGCTTGATTTTCAAATAGCTAGAGGAGGTTAAATTAATGTTTGTTCCTGATCGCAGTGATGAGAAAAATTAGAATGAGCAGGATGTAAAATGTTTTTTCCAAACTTCTAAGGCTACATTCACAATGGCGATTAGGGCCGGTGCGAATAGTAGCCACAGGAATCAGAGTCTTGCTGTGGCTCTCACTGGCTTGGTGCGGCCGCCAGCCCCACCAACCATAATGACAGATCGCTGGCAGTCACAGCTATTCGCTGCTTTCCGCACACAAAGTGACCTGTCATAGTGGATGAGGCTTACAGCTGCACCTAGCCGCTGAGAGCCGCAGCGTGAATCTCCGATTCCTGCCTCTACTATTTGCTCCGGCCCTAATCGCCAGTGTGAATGTAGCCCAACAGTGAATGTGGTTATTTTGTGTTGGAACTCTCTTTCATTCCATGATTGGTATAAGCAAATTTAATTTTGAAATGTATTTGAAGGACATTTGTCAAGTCATTGGATATACCGATGGTCACCACAGTGATTACATGGTACGGTTTACCGTGCTGATCCCTTAACATCCCCTTACAACAACCCAAGGAAAGAAAGAATGTGCAATTGTGAATGGGGGGTTGAATAAATGATCAGCAGCTGCAGATTTATTCTATATCAGTGACAGAGAAATCAGCTGGCAATGAAGTGGTATTATAGGCTGGCTCTCAAGTGGTTAAACGGGTTAAAAAAAAAAACTAAAAAAAAAGTTATTTATGAAGAATATTTGGATAAATCTATTTTAAGTAAAACCATTGAGGCCCGTTTTATTTTGATAGGTTGTGGTGCATTACCACACGTTTGTTTACATGCAACATTTTTTACAGCGCACAAATGGTTCAGATCTGTCCATTGCATTGCGTTAAATGCACGTGTTGTAGTGTTCTGGTCATTTAAATTAAATGGCACCATGCTGCCACAATGTAACGGTCGGAATGGTCTCCTATATTTTGAAGAACCCCAGAAAGACACAATTTTGGTTCTCTAATACCGTATATACTCGAGTATAAGTCGTTCCGAGTATAAGTCGAGGCCCTAATTTACCACAAAAAAATTGGGAAAAACGTATTGACCCGTGTATAAGACGAGGGTGAGAAATGCACAGCTACTGTAAGTGGAAAAGAGGGTCAACAATGCCCATTTGCAGCATCACTGTGCCCATTTGCATGCCTCACTGTGCCCATTTGCAGCCATAGGCCCCCTGAACTTCAAACTCGGTAGTTAAGGGTTCCTAGATGTCCCCTAGCTGTAGCCAAAATTTGGGGTCTCTGAACCCAAAGGGTCCCGAAATGACATTGCTGCAGATGGAAACAGTTGACCAAATTTGGGGCCCCGTATCTCGGGGCCACTTAGTGCTAAGAACTGGTGTGCAAACCCAGTGGAACCAGCACCATAGAATTTCCAAAGCTGGGGTTTCTAGCACCAAGTGGCCCCAAGATTCAGGACCCCAAACATCAGTTCAGAAAATGTCAAGCACTTTTCTGCAGCAGAAAATGACATTTTCTGAACCGGCTTTGGGGCCCTGTATCTCAGGGCCACTTGATGCTAGGAACCCCAGCTTTGGATATATTATGGTACCAGTTCCACTGGGTTGTACACTTAATTTGGGGTTCCTAGCACCAAGTGGCCCTGAGATATGGGGCCCCAAATTCGGTTCAGAAAATGTCAAGCACTTTTCTGCAGCAGAGAATGACATTTTCCGAACCGATTTTGGGGCCCCGTATCTCGGGGCCAATTAGTGCTAGGAACTTCAGCTTTGGATATGTTGTGGTACCAGTTCCACTGGGTTTGCACACCAAAGTTGGGGTTCCTAGCACCAAGTGGCCCTGAGATACGGGGCCCCAAATTCTGTTCGGAAATTGAAATATTTTTCCGGCGGAAAAGTGCTTGACTCGAGTATAAATCGAGGGGGGTACTTTCAGCACAAAAAAATGTGCAGAAAAACTCGACTTATACTCGAGTATATACGGTATATTTTGTAACATCTCACTGACGGAAAAAGTTGATTTAGGAAGAGTCATGCACTGAACAGACCTGTAACACCTGCACGGGTTGATCAGTCTGGCGTTTGTGTTACACAGTTACATAGTAGGTGAGGTCGAAAAAAAGACACAAGTCCATCAAGTCCAACCTATGTGTGTGATTATATGTCCGTATTACATTGTATATCCCTGTATGTTGTGGTCGTTCAGGTGCTTATCTAATAGTTTCTTGAAACCATCGATGCTCCCCGCTGAGACCACCGCCTGTGGAAGAAAATTCCACATCCTTGCCGCTCTTACAGAAAAGAACCCTCTACGTAGTTTAAGGTTGTTGTGGAAATTTTTAAAGCATGTTGTCAGATGTCCCCCAGTGTCAAATTTTGCTGTAATATGCTCATGCGAGCGTATTCGCACATAGACGTTGGTGGAAGACCATTGGCTGCGGAAACCTTCCCGGGGACACAGCAGATCTGTTTGCTCTTTTAGGGATGTTCGTTTATGCCTCGCCAGGAGACTGGCCACCTCATGGCGACTGCATTAACGCTCCAAGCAAGCAGATCGGCGTGCATGGGAACCATAGCAGAATCATACAAAATTATGGCCCACTGAGCCATGATAAGAGTACGGCTCGCGTCATTGGTAGCAGTGGGGATGTGCACACGATCGTGTTCAGAGCCATGTAAGTAGTGTTCAAATTGTGAGACACAAGACGCTTACCACATGGCTCTGCACACATCATTACTGGAATTCTATTTGAATATATACATGTGTGCGATTGGCTCTTTTGAAAGAATACAAGTGTCTGATTGGCTGATTCTGAAGCCATCACCTTCCTTTGTTATTAATGTTTACAGTATAAATAAAAGCAGTAGAGTATTCTATGGCAGGATTTTTCTAAGCTCAACGCGATACCAGTGTCTGTCTGTGCTACTTGGAGATTAACAAGCGCACTTTCCTGGCATTATACAAGAGAGTTATGAATTGTGCTAATTAGCGCACGGAATTATTTGCTTATAGGAGAAGCTTTAATTAATCCACAACAGTGTTGTATCATCGTGTAAACATTTCGGAGCAGGTTTATATAAAACTAGCACATCTGTCAAAGCTTCATCCAATGATCAGCATGAGCCAGAGAGATTCTGGAATGCTGCATGTAAAATCAGAACAAGGTTTGATGTTCTTTCGCACTTGCTGTGGATATTTGGCAAGGACTTCTATTAACAACAAAAGGAGCTGATTTTTACTCAAGATTTTCCTCATTTTTGTAAAGGGATTAAAAAAAAAAAAAAAAAAAAAAAAGGAAGGACTCGTCACATTGGAATCAGTATATTGTCTGAAATTAGTTGCTGCTGAAATGCCATACTGCACACCTTCTTCCACAAAGACTTATCGGCACTCACAGGTGGTGCATTCATCTTAAAGGGTTAGTTGACCTTTACCAAAAAACTGCCTAGGCAGATAAGGGGCAACTGTAGATAAAAACAAAACTGCAGCTTCCGAGTGGAATAATGCCATTGCTATTAGTGTGATCCATTTACATATCTCCTAAATCCTGGCTGAAAAATTGGCATCATCCCATCCTACCTTGTTGCTAGGACTTTGCCAAGACACTCCCAGCTGATTCAAACCCCTTTGCATGTACGCTCTCTCTCCCCCTAGCTCTGAGCTTAGTGAGGTTGCAACACTGGAGATAGAGGACCACACATGTGCGGGGGTTTGAGAGCTCGCTCCGGTGAAGGGGAGGTGAGAAGTAACAGCTGGGGGTCTTAGCAACATCCCCACAACAGGGCAGAATTGGGTGATGCCATCTCTGGGAGTCTTTTGGTCAGGCTTCAGGAGGTTTGTAAATGGCCTTACACCTATATCAAAAGGCACTATCCAAAAGTAGTCAAAGCTGCATAGTTTTATTTAATCTACAGGCACCTCTCACCTGCATAGGCAGTTCTTTGGTAAAGGAGAACTAACCCTTTAAATCAAAGAGCTGAGAGGACTCTGCACAAGATTCTCAGATCACAGAACAAAGTGAATATACAGATGTCGGGTCTTAGTTCACGTTCTGTTGGGACAGCGTTAGCATCAAGGATGCATATCCTTAAACCACAAATTAGTTTTACAACAAGCCAATTATTGACCTCTGTATTTGCAGGCACTGTGGAGAAATGTATCTTTAAAGTTCACAGCAATAGCACCGAATGTGTGTGGAACTCCGCTTTAAAACTCCCCAAAAGTCAATTTTTCATTTTTTTTTTAAAGCAGAGGCCCTAGAGCAGTGGTTCTCAACTCCTGTCCTCAGGGCCCACTAACAGGCCAGGTTTGCAAGATAACTGAAATACATCCCAGGTGATATCATTTGCTGCTCAGTGATTACAGTATTCTAGTCTGTATCTCCCCAAGGTAATACTTTACATCTGGCCTGTTAGTGGGTCCTGAAGACAAGAGCTGAGAACCACTGCCCTAGAGAATAAAAACGGTGGGTGTTGCATATTTTAGTGTCACAAAATATTTGCACATCGGTTTTTCAAACGCAATTTAGTTGGAAAAAAAACAAAAAAACAAAAACACACTTTTCTGAATTTTAATGTACAAAAACTCAATAGATTACCCAACTTGTTTGATAGAATATAAAAGATGATGTTGGCCTGAGCAACTAGATACCAAACATTTTACACTTTAAAATTGCGTATGCCTGTGGAATGGCACCAAGTTACAGTACCAGAAAATCTCCATAGGTGAAGCTTTAAAAGCCTTTACAGGTCACCAGTTTAGAGTTTTCACAGGAGGCTGGGCATTAGAATTATTTCTCTGGCTCCGATGTTTACGACTATACTTCACATGTGGTGTGATCGTCGTTTACATGTGTGCAGGACCAACGTGTGCGGTCGAGTTTGTGCGTGAACATTGAGGAGCAGGAGCGCTTTACATTTTCAAAGAAAAAAAAAAAACAACACCTCTTTAAAATGTATGTTTTCCTCTCCTCTGGCCTCCAAAGCAGCCGATCAGACACAGATCGGCTGCTTCACTGGCCGGTAACAGGCCAGTAAACAAAGAACCAGAACCGGAAGTGACGAAATGCTCATTGCTTCCAGTTTCTGACATTACAGAAGAGGGGCGGGAATTTCCTGACACTCATCCCAGTGAATGCAACCCTTACCAGATGGGCAGCGGTTGGTAGGGGGTAAAAGTAATCGAGTGGCTGGCTCAGTACAGCTTTTTTGTAGCCCGTTATTTACAATGTGAATGTGCTCACAGGCACGTAAACAAGCGCTGAGTATTCCTCAGTAAAAAAAAAAAAAATCTGCATTCCCGGTTAGTATTTTGTGCCGGTGCGTGCAAATACAAATAAACATCCCGACCACCTGGTCCCAGCTGTACTTGCCTCCAATGGGCGATGAGCTGTCAGTGGATTTAAAAGCCCCACTATGGATCCCCTTTTTTCTGTAGGGCTTCAAGGAAGGAGCCCAATGGTTCTGATTGGTCAAAACAGTCACGTGCCAAATCTGACCCGTCTAGGAAGCCCTACAGGAAGAAGTGCAAATATTTCAACTATAAGGGCACCGACAGCTATGGGGTATTCGTTCACCTTTTACATTTTTTCTGAAAACTTGCATTTTAAGAGTTAAAAAGGGGTTGTAAACCCTCAAGGTCTTTCACCTTAATACATTCTATGTATTAAAGGTAAAAGGTGAAAAACCTTTTTGTAGTGCAGCGCCCTAAATTTCGAATTTCACTGCTATAAGCAAATATTTTTACAGATTGACAGTGTGTAGACTATTGTCTATTGTTACGATTAGCTGCGATTGGCCACAGCTAATCACATGGTACAAATGGGCTGTGATTGGCCCTGTCTGTACCATGTGATCGCTGTGACCAATCACAGCTAGCAACACAATTGTATACAACGAATGGCATGATAAGGGCACAGCGGTCACATGGTACCGGCAGTGGGCCAGTACACTGATCTGTCAGATGGCACATCCAATGGATACAGTGGGTGACAGCGTGTGTCCTCCCAGAACAATAGGGTTCCAGTCTGTCATTTTAAAATGACATGGGCGGGAAGCAATTAAAGTGTCAGGTCCTGAGTGACAGATTACAGGTGACAGATTAGTTAGTTCCCGAAGTAAGGAGATAAAATGATTCTGTGATCATGTCTATCAGTTATATACCAGACTTGCAGATGAGAACTGACCTGCAGTATGGATACAAGGGTAAGGAGGTGGAGGCTTCTTCCACTTATTATCTGCATCTTTCATATGGGAGCGGTCAGAGGCAAACGTCCGGAGAAACTCATCTGCACGTATTAACCTGAGCTTCCTAGAAAAAAAAAAAAAAAAAATTAAAAAAAAGAGTTTATTAAAACACAAGTGTCATAATAACAAAGTTTCCGACCTTACTCTGTAAAAGTCACACGGAATTCAAATTCCCTGGCAGAATTTATGATTTCTTGGCCATTTTTCAGAGAATATGAATGATAACACAAAATCATTTCTCACACTCATGGTTAGTGTTTGGCTGAAGCCATTTATTATCAATCAACTGTGTTACTCTTTTTAAATCATAATCACAACAGAAACCTCCCAAATGACCCTGATCAAAAGTTTACATACCCTGGTGATTTTGGCCTGATAACATGCACACAAGTTGACACAAAAGGGGTTTGAATGGCTATTAAAAAGGTAACAATCCTCACCTGTGACCTGTTTGCTTGTAATTAGTGTGTGTATATAAAAGGTCAATGAGTTTCTGGACTCCTGACAGACCCTTGCATCTTTCATCCAGTGCTGCACTGACGTTTCTGGATTCTGAGTCATGGGGAAAGCAAAAGAATTGTCAAAGGATCTTCGGGAAAAGGTAGTTGGACTGTATAAAACAGGAAAGGGATATACAAAGATAGCCAAGGAATTGGGAATGCCAATCAGCAGTGTTCAAACTTTAATCAAGAAGTGGAAAATGAGGGGTTCTGTTGAAACCAAACCACGGTCAGGTAGACCAACTAAGATTTCAGCCAAAACTGCCAGGAAAATTGTTCGGGATACAAAGAAAAACCCACAAAATAACTTCAGGTGAAATACGGGACTCTCTGAAAACATGTGGTGTGGCTGTTTCAAGATGCACAATAAGGAGCCACTTGAAGAAATATGGGCTGTATGGTCAAGTCGCCAGAAGAAAGTCATTACTATGCAAATGCCACAAAGTATCCCGCTTACAATACGCCAAACAGCACAGAGACAAGCCTCAATAAACCTTCTGGCACAAAGTCATTTGGGGTGATGAGACCAAAATTGTGCTTTTTGGCCACAACCATAAACGCCACATTTGGAGAGGAGTCAACAAGGCCTATTATGAAAGGTACACCATTCCTACTGTGAAACACGGAGGTGGATCGCTGATGTTTTGGGGATGTGTGAGCTACAAAGGCACAGGAAATTTGGTCAAAATTGATGGCAAGATGATTGCAGTAAAATATCAAAAAATACTGGAGGAACATTTGCATTTATCAGCCAGGAAGCTGCGCATGGGACGTACTTGGACATTCCAACATGACAATGTTCAAAAACACAAGGCCAAGTTGACCTGTCATTGACTACAGCAGAATAAAGTGAAGGTTCTGGAGTGGCCATCTCAGTCTCCTGACCTAAATAACATTGAGCCACTCTGGGGAGATTTTAAACAAGACAGCCCAAGAACTTACAGGAACTGGAGGCTTTTTGCCAAGAGGAATGGGCAGGTTTACCATCTGAGAAGATAAAGAGCCTCATCCACAAATCCCATAAAAGACTTCAAGCTGTCACTGATGTTAAAGGGGGCAATACATGGTATTAAGAACTGGGGTATGTAAACTTTTGATCAGGGTCATTTGGGCAGTTTCTGTTGTCATTATGATTTAAAAAGAGTAAACACAGTTGATTGATAATAAATGGCTTCAGCCAAAAGTTTGTGTGTTATCATTCACATTCTCTGAAAAACGGCCAAGAAATCATAAATTCTGCCAGGGTGTGTAAACTTATGAGCCCAACAGTATTTCTGACAATCTAATATAAGCTTACTTGAAAAATCTCCTTTTATGTCAGGAGTGCTGCCTGTCTGCAGGCTGCCTCATTCCACAACTTCCTGGATGCTTTGCATGCTATGCTGTTTTTCCTCAATTTCTAAGGACTACAGATCCCATGGTACCTTGCTGCCTGCAAAGCTGCGATTCCTGTGCTGATGCCTCCTCCTCTCAGCACCTCTGAAGATCAGATCAGAAGGCAGGTATTCCGTCAGATTCAGTAACGGAAGCGACGTTCCACGACGGCCATCTTGCTACACCCCACACTCGGCCGCAGTAAGCATGCAGTCAGAAGGCAGCAGCGGACATCTTTTTACACCCAGCCAAGTCTTGCATTTCACACTTATTTTTACCAGTACACTAAGATTATATAGTAAAATACTGTATTTTGCAATCCGTCAGACTCTTTTGATGTTGAATTTTAAAAGCAGCGGTGTTCTGTCAGATTAGTAAACCTGTGAGATCAGCAGGCTTGCCGCTGCTTTTAAAATTCAACATCAAAAACAGTGTCACGGATTTCTAAATACTGTTTTTTCACTATATAAGCTCAGTTTACTGGTATAAATAAGTGTGAAATGCAAGACTTGGGTGGGTGTAAAAAGATGTCCGCTGCAGCCTTCTGACTGCATGCTTACTGCGGCCGAGTGCGGGGGTGTACCAAGATCGCCTTCACTCCACATTCAACAGACATTCTGCCTAATAAATCTCACAAAGTAGAACTGACAGCAGAAACGGTTTGATAAAAGGTAGCTCACTTCCTCCCACTCTGATTGGCCAATAGTAGTAATCACATAATGAGGAACCACACAGAGAGGTCCCGGATCTCTTCTACAGCACAAGACATAACCAGTAGTAGCCTGATCCTGCAGTAGAGAGCTTAGCTTACAATGAGCATTAATCTCATGCTTACCGCATATAATCTGTAGATTAACGTTCCTCATCTACATTCTGTGCTTGAAGCTGAACCCCATCGGCCCCACCTTCCGTCTTGCACAGTTGTACCGCCTCCCCTGGACTGAAATGACTTCCTCTGATTTCACTGCACACTGTGAGCTTCTTCACAATGTGCATTAGAAGCCGCAGCAGGTCAGATACAGTCTGCCTCATTTTCTGGCTGGAGGACGTCCAGCATCATTTTCCTCCTCAGCCTGACTGTCCCTGGCCTGCCCCTTTCATTCAATGGATTTCTATATGGTTATGGTTAGGGAGTAAAATCTTTAATCCTCTCTGAGAATAACAGACAGAAGAGATATACTCTATATACTATTAGAGGAGATATACTCTATATATTATTAGAGGTTGAATCTGGTAAATATCAGACTCAGATCAAATTTTTTTATTTAAAGAAAAAAAAAAAAATTCTAGACTGTTTTGCAGATTTTCAAACAGAACTGTAATATTACATGCTTTTCTGCAGCTTCTCCATTGAAGTATATTAAACCAAAAAAGCACCGTTTTGCATTGAAAAAGGTCCTTGACCCTTTCCAAATACACAGCAGCTGAAAAAAAGCATAGATGTGAACGTTAAATGAACTGTAGTGCATTTCTGCAAAAAGCACCAAAAAACACATGGGTGGGAACCAGGCCTAAGAGACCTTTCACACTGGGGCGGCGTCGGCGGTAAAACGCCGCTATTATTAGCGGCGTTTTACCGTCGGTATGTGGCCGCTAGCCGGGCGGCCGAGAAAGGGTTAAATACCACCACAAAGCGCCTCTGCAGAGGCGCTTTGCCGGCGGTATAGCCACGCTGTCCCATTGATTTCAATGGGCAGGAGCGGTAAAGGAGCGGTATACACTCCGCTCCTTCACCGCTCCGAAGATGCTGCTGGCAGGACTTTTTTTACCGTCCTGCCAGCGCATCGCTCCAGTGTTAAAGCCCTTGGGGCTTTCACACTGGAATGCAAGCAGCGGCACTTTCGGGTCGGTTTGCAGGCGCTATTATTAGCGCAATAGCGCCTACAAACCGCCCCAGTGTGAAAGGGCTCTTAGACATTTAGTAACATAATGGAGTTTAAAAAAAAAAAAAAAAAAAAAAAAAAAAAGAGCCCTTCGTTTTTTTTTACTTGCAACAGTAAAAGTAATAATTACAATAGAGATTATTTGTTCTTTTTGTACTATGTAGGGCTAATTTTAGCTTTTTTAACCCCATTATGTTACTGGCCGATTAATCGATTATGAAAATAGTAATCGATTAATTTCATAATCGATTAGTTGTTGATTAATCGACTAGTTGTTTCGGCCCTATTAGGGACCTTAGATTGTAAGCTCCTTGAGGGTAGGGACCGATGTGAATGTACAATGTATATGTAAAGTGCTGTGTAAATTGACGGCGCTATATAAGTACCTGAAATAATAATAATAATAATAATAATATGTGATCTTAACAGATAAGTAAATCATTTTCTTCTGGCCTGCACATCCAGCGTCGTATAATTACAATTTCGAAAAGAACAAAACACAACCAGTCAACATTACTGTAGTCTAAATGGTAAATATGAACAGTCCCGGTCCCCCGGAGGGGGGGGGGGGTGGGGGGAGACCATAGTCAATTTCCAGAAGAAAAAAAAGAAAGGAATAGAAGTAGTTAGAAAGGAATAACAGAGATGACAGCGCACTCCCTAATGTTAGGTTGATCCCTGAGGTCTCACAGGGGGTCGGACAAGTATTTAACCCACGGTTCCCATATCTTATCAAATAGGGTCCGTTTGTCCTGTAAGATCGCCGAGAGGCGTTCATTCACCACGATCCATGTCAATTTGTTTTTCACCAGTTCTAATGGGATCGTGGGTGTCTTCCATGAACTGGCAATTGCTATTCTGGCTGCTGTGAAAATAAAGGCTAGAAGTTTCCCTGCCTGTTTAGGGGTCCCCTCTACTGGGCGTCCCAGGAGAGCTTGTTGCGGTGATTTAATTAAGTTCACCTGTGTTAGTGAGAAGATAAAATTATAAAAGGCGGATCCAAAAACGTTTGACCTTGGGATAGGACCACCATACATGGATCGTCGTTCCTTCCATTCCACACCCTCTAAGGCAAGAGGAAGAGGCCCCTGGAACAAACAAGGCTATTCTCGTTGGTACCGTGTACCATCTAAGCAGAACCTTGTCGCTTTGCTTCGATTAATGGAGATATTTATGTATGATTTTGACGCACACGGTGACGTTGTGGACCATTCGGCAAGTGTGAGTGTCTCGCCTATATCTTGTTCCCACTTCGTCATATAAAACAATTTTTCTGGGGTAGAAGTCAATATACTATAGATTTTGGAAATGAAGCCAGTGTGCTTGTCAAAGGTTCTACACAAGTACTCCATTGAGGTGGATGAGGTTAAATTGGCTGTGTGTTGTAGGGTGTGCAAAAAAAAAAAAATGTGTTATTTGTACATAATGAAAAATTTCTGAATTTGGGAGAAGATACTTTTCTTGAAGGAATCTTTGTGTTAAAATCCCTGTATGATTGCAGAAATCGGCTATGCTTATCAATCCCTTATTTGTCCACCAGGCGAGGGACTGGGAATTAAGACCTGGGGTGAAGTCTGGATTGCCCACAAGGGGGAATGTTTTATTTTTTTTTAAGTCATTAGCAGATTAATAAGGAGGAATGAATCATAAAAGGGGGGGGGGGGTGGTTTATATTTGCATAACAGGTGGAAATAGTGGGACTGTTTAGATCTCTAGACCAGTCTTTTTCAACCAGGGTGCTCAGGCGTTCAGGTTTTTTCAAAGATGCTCGGCAAAAAGCCTCCAAGATTATAAACAAGCCTGTGGGCGAATGAAGCCTGCCTTTTGGTTACATAAAGCCACATGTTTTCATTGTGCACCATGACAGCCTTCTAGCCCCTGGTGTCCTAACAATCAATGACAAAATTGGTTGATAAAGAGAACATTGGGCGCCTGCCCCTCTCTGTCAGCCCTGGGGAGGGAATGAGGGAGGGAAACCAAGGGAGAAGAGATACATTGGAACACTAGCCAGTACATTTTCCGGTCCCCCGGAGGGGGGGCGGGGAGACCACCGTGGTACATGGTACTACGGTGCATTTTCTTTGGAAGAATAAATCATTTCTAAGGCTGGGTGTCCTACATGAAGGAATGTTGCTACATTATGTAAAAGCTATTAGTTTAGTTTTTTTTACATTTTAGAATGGGGTGCCCCAAGATTGTGCAGAGTTTTAAAGGGTGCCTGGATCTAAAAACAGGTTGAGAAACACTGATCTAGACATTGGGCTCTCACACATAGTGCCCTGAGCCTGTGCAATGTAAATTCTAGCATATTACAACTACCGGGGTATGCCAGGTGCTGTGTACAGCAGCCCATAGACATGTTGTGAAGGGTGTTTTCTTCACCAGGGAAAGAATTCTTCGGTCATCCACCACAGTTGTTTTTCCGTGGTCTTCCGGGTCTTTTGGTGTTGCTGAGCTCACCGGTGCGTTTTCTTTTTAAGGATGTTCCAAACACAAACAGTTGATTTGGCCACACCTAATGTTTTTGCTATCTCTCAGATGAGTTTGTTTTGTTTTTTCAGCCTAACAATGGCGTGCTTCACTGATAGTAACAGCTCTTTGGATCTCATATTGAGAGTTGGCAGCAACAGATTCCAAATGCAAATAGCACACTTGAAATGAACTCTGCACCTTTTATCTGCTCCTTGTAAATGAGATAATGAGGGAATAACACACACCTGGCCATAGAACAGCTGAGCAGCCAATTGTCCCATTACTTTTGGTCCCTTAGAAAGTGGGAGGCACATATATAAATCACCTGATTTGGATGTAAATACCCTCAAGTTAAAGCTGAGAGTCTGCGGTTAAAGCACATCTTGTTTGTTTCATTTCAAATCCATTGTGGTGGTGTATAGAGCCAAAAAGATTAGAATTGTGTCGATGTCCCAATATTTATGGACCTGACTGTAAAAAAAAAAAAAAGGGTCTGGCAGTGAAGTGAAAAGGGTTAAAAAATAATAACTGGTGATCCTGCTATGAAGTCATCATCTTATTCTCCATATTGTCTCGCAACTCTTCACTTATGTCAACACCGTCACTCATTATTCTGATGAAGGCTACAAGTGTGTGTTTCAACACACATTACACAGACAGGGTCCACTCTGGTCTCCATCAAAGACAACCACCCTGAGAAATGCCATGTAGCCGGAGGGTCCATGTAGACAGAAAGTAGCTGCAGATTAGCAGCAGAGATGCAATAAAGTACATGGAAAAAATAAATAAAACAATAAATGGTTAAAGCAGACCTTCACTCAAAAGTGAAAATGCTGCTCATCACTCGACCTCCCGCACTACTTTTTTGGGCAAGCGTGTATTTTTTTTTTGACAGATACCTTTGTCTGGATCTTCAGTCCCCCCCCCCCCCCCCCCCCACAATTTTCTGTAAGGGATTCAATTAATCAGCTAGTTTAATAAAAAGAAAAAAGTTAGTGCTAAAACTCATTCAAAGAGCGACATCTACTGGCCACAGGGAGAACTCTGCTCTTTACTGTAATTACAAAAGTCAAAGCCATGCACAAAAGTTAATAAAAGTAAAAAAAAACACAAGTCACCATATGTTCAGCTTGGTTTTAGTTTTTTTTTTCCCTTTTCTAGTGTGCATAACATAGTGCCTTCAAGTATCAACACCACATCTATTTACGGTTTTCCTTTAAACTAATAAACCCTTTAAAATAGCGGAATCATCCAGTAGTACTGAAAAGGCATAACGTATCCCCCCTGCGTCCCAATGGGGAGATTTCCCTTCACTTCCTGTCCCATAGCCAAAACAGGACGTGAAAGGAAATCCCTCCAAAATGAAGGAATCCAGAGGTGTCATCAGCGTCGTCATAACTAGTGTCCCCATTGGAAGATTTCCCCTCAATTCCTATTCTGGGGTTTGAGATTTGAGATCTGCTTTTACTTTTGGTTATGACAAACAGGACAAATAGAGGAGGGTGAAGCTCTCTGATGGAGGCACATACAGCAAATAAAACTGACAGGGGTTCTAATCCCTCGCCACTCAAAAAAGAAGATATTTTGCGTTCAGTATCTTTTTAAAAATTATATTGCCAAAGTCAGAGTTTCATTTTCATAGCACAGGTTCACTTTCCAATCAAGTAGCATGGCAAAGTCAGAGTTTTGTTTCGGCATTGTGCATACCAGCCTCTCTTCTTGGTCTTTCGCCAGCGTCATCAAATCATTACCCCTCAGCGACCTCCCTATATGTGATCTGCTTCAGAAACATATTCATCAACCCTTTAGTAGTGAATATTCAATCATGTGTTTTTAAAGAATAAGTTCCCCTTTTTAAAAAAATATGTTACACCCCTATTTAGGTTGTAACATGTTCCAGCACTAGCCCCCCCTCCACGGGGAAAAAAAAATACGTCCCATGTATTATTTTTCCTTAAAGTGGTTGTAAACCCTTTACAACCACTTTGTAATACAATGAAGTGCTCTGATCCAAAAGTGCAGAAAGTGCAAAGTGCTTCAGAAATTTTCAGGTGTATCACAACACCCTCTCCTGTGTCCCCACTCACTGGATCAAAAACGACGCCAAGCTTTTCAGTCTAGGGGTCAATTCAGGCTTAATAGTGATGGCCAGGAATGGCGGGTTTGGAATCAGATCATCAGATAAAACTTCCTTGTAAAGGTTCTCAGCCAGACAAAGAGGTACAAAAGTAAGATAAAATCAAGCATAAACATAGTGCTGTGAATGCAAAAACGCAGTTCATGGCGTGCGTTCCACGAAAACCGGAAGGGACGTCAATATAAACCGGAAATTACGTCTACGCGTTTCACCCTCCCACAGGGCATCATCAAGGACCTCATTTTCGGTTGACTGAGCCGTCTTTAAATATAAGAGGAGGGAAACCTCCCCTTAAAAAGACCAATCAAAATGGCATTCCAGCCATCTTGTTGGTGGGGTAAAAAAGTCACTCCTGAGAATAGAGCATAAACCACAGGGGGGGACAAAACCGCCATATTACTGGTTGGATAAGATTCCAAAAAAATACTTCCAAAGACTTAACGTCAATTCTGGTTTAACAGTGACACTAATAACATTTAAAAATTACTAGAATAAAAAAAAAAAATAAAAATGGTCGATCGATCCGGTGAGTGAGGACACAGGAGGGGGTGTTGTGGCACACCTGAAAATTTCTGAAGCACTTTAGTCACTTTTTATGGACTTTTATGTTTACTATTTTCACTTAAAATTGTATTTGCTAGTGCTGTATTGTATATATTTGCATTTGTTCAAGTGATTAGCACTTTGTGTATAGCAGCTGCATTGGTTATTAGTAGTTTAATTTATGATATTTTGCACACCATTAGTGCGAGTACATATTTAGAATATATTTTTACACTTTATACTACAGGCAAGCAGTGTAGGTACAGGTAATTAGGCTTACCTGTAGCTACGCTGGATATCTCCTAAACTTGCATGGTTTAGGAGATATCCCCTGTATTTGCATGTGCCGACGTCATTGGCACATGCGCACTTAAGCAAACTGAAGCAATGGCACATACCTGTCGTTGCTAACGTTAGACTGGGCTGTTACCGGCGGCTGATGCACACGCGGGAGTGACGTCATCGTGGCTCTGGCCAATCACAGCGCTGGAGCCACGATACCCGGAAGTAACCTCCCCCACCCCCGGGAAGATGTTGGCCACGAGGACCGATGCGGGGGCTTCGATCTCAGGTAAGGGATTCATAATGAGCTACTAGCTCATTATGCCTTTGTCTTGCAGGGTTTATTTTTTTATTTATTTATTTTTTTTTTAGGATTTCCTAAAACAGGTTTACAACCACGTAAAAGGTGCATTTATTATTCCCCCCCCCCCCCCCCCCACAAGGAGCCTGCAAAGCATTGCACTCGCAATCACTAGATCATGGGTGCAACGTCAGGCTCCTCCAGAGCAGGAAGATCAATGAACTATAAGAGCGCTCACCAATGGCCTTGTAATTCCTTGAGAACTACAAACCATCAGCTGCAATGAATGGCAGCACTTGTAGTCTATTTATTCACAGGAAACTGCGAATATTAAAGCTTCCATTTAAAAAAATAAAATAGAATTATTAATTGTCTGCGTCTATTACACAGCGTACATTACACTATCAATCTACCCAGTGAGGAGGGACAGAGCGTTCATGCACAGTTTTGGATCAGGGTCAGGTATGTATAAAAGCGGGGGGGTTTTAATCTTAATGCACATAATGCATGAAGGTGAAAAAAAAAAAAAAAAGTAACGCTTTAGAATGCTTTAAATGAGAAGTCTGTTTGGGCAGAGCCCCGCATGGCCACACTGGTTTCAAATTGTGACAGCGGGAGCCAGGAGAAGATCCCCCCCGCCAGCCGTCACAAGGAGGGGAGGATCGGGGGTGCATGCTGAACATGTTACACCCTAAATTATAGGTGTAACATGTTCATAAAGGTGAACTCAGCCTTTCACGCCTAGTCCGCAAGTCAAGTGTGTTAACCACTTCAGCCCCGGAAGATTTGGCTGCTCAATGACCAAATGCGATACGGCACTGCGTCGCTTTGACTGACAATTAAAGCGGTCGTGCGACGCTGCCCTCAAACAAAATTGATGTCTGTTTTTTCCCACAAATAGAGCTTTCTTTTGGTGGTATTTGATCATCTCTGCGCTGCTCCACCATTCACAGGAATTTCATTTCATCACTTATCAGTTATGTGGACCACAATACTGCTGGCTTCACGTCACCAGAATAACCTGCCACAAATTTAGCTGGTTGTTTCATGGACACGGATTCTGACTTCTGTTCATCATCTTTAACCATCCCGCAAGTGTGAAGAATGTCACCAATTATACTACCATACATGAACTGTAAGGTTGGAGGTTTTATCTATTCCCCCCACATTGATGAATTAGGCATGAACAGACACAAAGAGGTGGAATTACTAAAACTGGAGAGTGCAAAGTCTGGTGCAGCTCTGCACATAAACCAATCAGCTTCTAACTTCAGCTTGTTCAATTAAGCTTTGACGATGAGACCTGTAAGCTGATTGGTTTCTATGCAGAGTTGCACCAGATTTTGCACCCTCCAGCTTTAGTAAATCAATCCCAAACTTTCAATAGTCTGTCCTTGGATGGGATCATTTGGTTCTGCACCCAGCTACGTGCAGCCAGCTTTAGATTGAAACAGATTATACAATAACGGTCAGGCGGGTGTATAGAGACAAAAAGATCCCTGTGGAAGTTTTACCTTCTGAAGTCCTTACGGATATTCTGATCAGATCGGAGAGCTTCTTTAACATACACCTCACAGGGGCACGGGAATGGCAGCACACTATCTAGATCATAGATCAGCCGCTGTCCTCCACTGCAGACATGGAGTAAGATTACATGATAATCCTGCAAGCACAGATTGTATTCATTTTTGCAACTATACATATAAAATGGCTACTGCATATTTTACAGAACTTTATTAAACCAATAACATCATTTTCTGCCAAAGAAAAGCAAACTGCAATCTAACAGTCAACAGTAAACAGTCAACCAATAGTAGGAGGAATCCATTTAAAGAACACCAATAAATATTATTTGTTGATAAAAAGGACAGCCCCACACAATGCGGTTGACTTGTTAAAAAAATACTACAACCCTTTCTATTTAAAATCTATCAGTGGAGCAAGAAATAAAGGTAAGCAATTCACCATATTTATCAACCCCAAGAGAAAACAAGCAGTTAACGTTTGTGGTGATGAGGGGGACCCAATTCAAGAGAATAATTGTCCCCAATCCACAGTTCAACTTTAAAGTGATTGTAAGCCTTCGCTTTTTTTTTTTTTTTTTTAATTTAAAATACCAAACATGTCCTACTTACATCCACTATGCAGCCTGTTTTGAACAGAGTGGCCCCTAACGTCCTCTTCTGGGGTCCCCCGGTGGCTCCTCCCCACATCAGATAACCCCTAGGAGAAACGTTCTCCTGGGGGGGGGGGGGGGGGTTACCTTGCGGGTGCGCTCCCAAGTCCAGCATTCGGCGTCCAAAGACACAAATGTCGGACTCGGCCCTCCCCCCCGGCACCATTGGATTTGATTAACAGCAGCGGGAGCCAATGGCTGCGCTGTTATCAATCTATCCAACAAGAGCTGGGACCCCGTGCAGAGAGGGACAGCGTGTCTCCACCGAGGGAAATACAGGGCTCAGGTGTGTAAAATCGGGGGGGGGGGGCGGTCACTGACAGAAGTTTTTTCGCCTTAATGCATAGGATGCATTAAGGTGAAAAAACACGAGGGTTTACAACCCCTTTAATATAGTCAAATGGGTAGAAAAACGATAAAAGCAATCCCAGCAGCTCCTTTAGCTGTATTTATTTAAAATAACAGAAGCCCTTAAGGCCCCTTTCACACTGGGGCGGTTGAAATCAATAGGACAGCGCGGCTATGCCGCCGGCAAAGCGCCTCTGTGGTTTTTAACCCTTTCTCGGCCGCTAGCAGGGTAAAACCGCCCCGCTATCGGCCGAATACCGACGGTAAAGCGCCGCTAGCAATAGCGACGCTTTACCGCTGACACCACCCCCGCCCCATTGTGAAAGGGGCCTAAAAGCAAATAAACAAATTTTTGCTGATCTCTGCAACACCACATGAAGGAAAGCCACTGGCCATTGCAGCAAGCAGCATTGGAAGGCTACATAGGTTAGAAAAAAGGCCAAGGATAAATCCAAGGAAAACTCCAAGCTCATTTACCGACCCGCCCGTGGACAACCAAATTGACCTGTCTAACAGTATGCGTTAAAAGCAGGGGTTTAGTCTGCACACATTTGCAAATACATGCGTAAGCTACAGGCCCCGCGGTATATGTAGTTCTATCACTAACTTATGAGTGACTCCACAATGGAAGCACATGCATTCTGATGGATAGATGGACTGAAGGGAGCCCATCCCCTCTTAAAAAAGGTACAGGAGCACACTGCACCTAGCGCAATGGCTGCAAAGGTGTCAGTGTGTTGCCTTACCAATATAATAATACAAAAAAAGGAAGCCACTGCCCCCACCTATATCTGGCCATTGCAGCATTGGAAGGCAACTAAATTTACCGTTATATTGGTCAGGCAACGTAGCCCTAAAGCTGAGCTCCACTCAAAAGGTGTAGTTCCGCTTTAAGTACTCCTCCCCCATTTGGCATATCATTTATTTGTGGGGGCGGGGACAGGTACCTGCCCCCATACCTAGGTGGCTCCAGAGAAAGTTCTCCTCCCCCCTCCCTCCAATCTTCTGGGACACGTCACATGTCCCAGAAGACTGCCCGACCAATGGAGAGACGCTGTGTGACTCGCGAATGCGCAGTGCGCACCAAGCTGTGTACTCGCACGCTGTCACAGCCGGGTGCCCATACTTACAATGCCGGCGCCGCGGAGAGGCGAGAAAGAGAAGCGAGGCTTTGAGCGGCCGCATCACTGGACCGTGGGACAGGTGAGTGTCGGTTGATTAGTCAGCAGCTACACTTTTTGCAGCTGATAACTTTTAATAAACATAAAAATGAGTGGAACTCCGCTTTAAGAAAAGGTCCCTGTGACACGCAGAGTTTATGGAATGGATTTTGTATCATGATGCTTCCCCAGTAAAGTGAACTGAATATGGAGTGCTGGCAACTTTTCACTCTTTATTGGATTCTTCAACTCAGCCACCTGTTGTGTCCTTTTCAGCACTCACCATCTTGATAAAGTCAAACGCTGAAGGCAATGCAGTTCAAACATAGACTAATTTGTACAACATCAGTATTAAAAGGGATAACCCAGCATGATACTCACCCATATTACAGGTTCATCTTGCCTACCACATTGCTGTTTCCAAATAGGTATCTGTATGCAAGAGAGAAAGAAAAGAGAAAAAAAATTGATAATTTGGATCTCCAAACAGCAAAACAGATGATGGCAATTTGGTGGTTTTAATGGAATGACACCTCATTCAGTCACCCGATATACAAGTGTATGTACAGCCATTGTGTTTCCATACAGAAACATAGGCTGTCTGTACGCAGCTCATTCACTCTGTATGGGCCACAGCACCTCTGTGAATGAGTCCCAAGACAGATGGTATATATAGATGTATGTCTCACCATTCTTTTTTCATTGGACAGGAATACAGCATAAAATTCTTGCAGAGACTTTTCACTCTGATCTCGGATGTACTCGCAGAGCTTCCAGACATTTTCTTCACTGTGCAAGAAAGGAAAATGAACAAGTCACGTTGCAGCATAGATATGAGACATTGGCATTTATTTTTAAGCTGATCTCTCATCAAAATATATCATTTTTGTTACCTTTAATTAGAGTGGGGAATGATTTGGAACTTTTAAACTGGAAGAAAAGCCTAAGTTTTAACAATTTTTATAAAGCCACCCCCACCTATCCTGGAAAATATAAAAAAAATAAAGTGCCTACTTACTTTTTTTTTTTTTAAGCTGCTCTGGTCTGGTCATATGATCCTGTAGCTCTGGCTTAGGGAGTGCTTGATATCGCCTGTGACTTCGGGGAGCCATGACATTACCCATAGGCTCCCATGGCCCAGCCATTGTCAGCGCTCGCTCCTTGCAGCAGGCACTCGCTGACACAAGGGAGCTAAAACTGCAGGATCATGTGACCGGACCAGAGCAGATTAAGAATAGGTACACAGATCTTTTTATTTAAACAGGTTATGCAGTTATACTTTAAAGTGGTTGTAAGGGCTAAAGGTTTTTCTTTACCTTTATGCATTCTATGCATTAAAGTAAAAAACCTGTGTGTAGCTTCCCCTGCCAGCCCCCCTTATACTTACCCTGGCCTGATCTTGATCTAGTGATGTGCACAGAAGCAGCGGTTCTCCCGGCTGTCTCCCTTCTCATTGGCTCAGACAGCAGCGGGAGCCACTAGCTCCTGCTGCTGTCAATCACAGCCAGTGAGGGGGGCAGGGCTGAGCCCCACTCCTTGCGTCAATGGACACACAAAGCAGGCTCAGGAGCCAGTAGGGGTGCAACGGATCGTCATCGATCCGTGATCCGATCCGCGGAGGTTGATCCGTACGGGACATGTGCGATCCGTGGAGCGCTCTGTGGCCTCGGCCATAGGAAAGGCCGCGGCCTCGGCCTAGCTCCGGAGCGGCGGCCATCTTGGTACACCCGGCGGCCGTTTAGCACGTGATCGCTCCGTCAAATGACAGAGCGATCACTTGTAACAAACCGGCGTCATGTCATGACGCCGGTTCCTCTCTCTCCTCTGTGTACTGATCTGTACAGTGGAGGGGAGAGATCGGATGGCAGCAGTGCCAATACTCTGCAATGCCCTGTCAATACCCTGACAATATTCCCGCCAATACCCCGCAATACTCTGCCACACCCTGCCAATAGGGAGATTGTGGATATTACAGTGGGGGAGATTTTTTTTTTTGTTGATCCGAAAATGATCCGAACCGTGACTCCTGATCCGAGGAATGATCCGAACCGTGAGTTTTTTGATCCGTTGCACCCCTAGGAGCCAGCATGCACGAGTCCCCCCCATAGCAAGCGGCTTGCTTTGGGGGTGCTCAGAAGGGGGGTGGGGCCAGAAGCACTGGCAGAGGACCTGAGAAGAAGAACCATTACACAGAGCAGGTAAGAATGACATGTTTGTTAACTTTAAAAAATAAAATCTGAGCATTTAGTATTGCTTTAAGGGGGGGGGGGGTCCGTTTGGAAGATTTAACCTCACTCCCTGTCCTAATGACACCCATTCCTGGGATAGGAGGGGAAATAACCAACATGGGAACACAAATAGCAATAAAAACCTGAAAACTGTACTTATCCTTCCTGCTCTCTGGTGTTTCCAATGCGGTCTTTGCCCCCATCGAAAAAATTTCTGCATTTCCATTTTCCTAAAGTGGAACTTTGTTCTTTTTTAAAATGTTTATTAGGTGGGGATGATTTAGAGCAGTAACACTCAACCTTACAGAGACCAGGGCCTGGTAAATTCTTCCACAACCTTTCATTCCCCAACAGTTAAAAAACAAAATAAAGAATAATATTCATCTTACTCACATGATAGAAGCATGGGAATACAGAACATGCATTGAAATGCTGGAAAGCTCTGGACGGGGTTGGGTGTCACTGTAGGCGGGTGGGGAGATTGTGAGGAGGGTTAGGAGACTCCACAGCAGACTCGGTGGTCCTGTGGGGCAGTGGTTCTCAACCCTGTACTCAAGAACCCCCAACAGGCCATGTTTGCAGGTTTTCCTTCATCTTGCACGTGTGCTTTAAATTAGAGTACAATGGCCTGGTATTTTGGACATTTTATCTAAGAGAAATTCCTAAAACATGGCCTGTTGGGGGTACTTAAGGACAGAGTTGAGAACCACTGCTGTAGAGGATGAGGTTTCTTGAGGAGGCTGGGGGCACTGTGGGACACTGTTGGAGATTGGGCGAAACTATGGAAGGCTGGAGGCTCTGCAGTAGACTGGGGGGAACTATAGAACACCAGTGGAGGTCCTATGGAAGGCTGGGGCTCTGTAACAAGCTTGGGGGAATCACAGTGAGAGGCTGAGCTCTTTCAAGGAGCTGGTGGCACACTGCTGGCCACTATGGGAGGTTGGGGCACTGTAGGAGCCGGGAGCCACTGTGGGAGGTAATGGATCTGCAGCTGGCTTGCGGTCCCTGCAGCAATGAATTTCCCCCTCTCCTCCTGGCCCATCCAGGGGCACATATACGGGGTAAGGGGGTCCAAACCCCACCCCTATAGCGCCAGCAGCATATCAGCCAGGTATGAATCCAACTCTAGCAGGTGACATATGCACTGCTTATGCTACAAGTAAGCCCTCCATACAGAGGCAGATCTACCAACTCTGTTAAATGATTATTATTATTTTTTTTTTTTGTTCTCCTCAATACTATACTTGAGGATAAAAAAACATGCAATGGGTGGAGATTTACTAAAACTGGCGTAGCTGTGCATAGTAACCAATCAACTTATAACTTCAGCTTGATCAATTAAGCTTTGACAATAAAACCTGGAAGCTGATTGGGTACTGTGCACAGCTTCGCCAGATTCTGTGTGCACCAGCTTTAGTAAATCTGCCCCACTGCCTTTTCTCACATAGGTTACAAACAACATTTTAGATCCCCCAGTCTTAAGAGCCTTTCAGTCCAACTACTGATGAATTTCTTAACAGATCGGCAAATGCAGCCTGTGCAAGGATGCGTGGCATCTCATTGGCTGGGTAACGCTTCTTCACGGATTGGCTGAAGTTTGCGGGAGACGGCTTCATCTCCAGCTAATAATATCATCCAATCCTGCAGCAGAATGTCACCGCAGTGTGTGGGGAAGCCAGCGGAGTGTCCCGCTACAGGACACGGGTCTCCTGTACCCTTAAAGGACCCAGCCTACCCATATCACTAGAGAACACAGGCTGCCTGCACCTCTAAACAACCTACCCACACCGCTACAGGACATGGGCCACCTGCGCCTCTAAAGAACCCAGCCTACCCACACTGCTGCAAACAGACCGCCTGCACCGCTACAGGCCCCTGCAAGGCTACAAGACACCAGCCGCCTGTACCTCTAAAGAACCCAGCCTAACCACACTGCTAAAGAACCCAGCCTACCTATAATCACTACAAGACACTGGCCACATGTGCCACTACAAAACCCAGCCTACCTATTCTGCTACAGAACATGGGCCACCTGCACTGCTACAGATCCCAGCCTACCCATGCTGCTACAGCACACGGGCCGCCTGCACGGCTATAGAACCCAGCTTACATATGTTGCTACAGGACACTGGCCGCATGAGCCACCACAAAACCCAGCCTATGTCACTACAAGACACAGGCTGCATGCGCCACTAGAGAACCCAGCCTACCGATGTCGCTGAAGGACACTGGCCGCCTGCACCACTAGAGAACCAGCCTACCTATGTCGCTGCAGGACACGGGACGCCTACGCCGCTAGAGAACCAGCCTACCTATGTCGCTGCAGGACACGGGCCGCCTGCACCACTAGAGAACCAGCCTACCTATGTCGCTGCAGGACACGGGCCGCCTGTGCCGCTAGAGAACCAGCCTACCTATGTCGCTGCAGGACACGGGCCGCCTGTGCCGCTAGAGAACCAGCCTACCTATGTCGCTGCAGGACACGGGCCGCCTGTGCCGCTAGAGAACCAGCCTACCTATGTCGCTGCAGGACACGGGCCACCTGGGCTGCTAGAGAACCAGCCTACCTTTGTCGCTGCAGGACACGGGCCGCCTGTGCCGCTAGAGAACCAGCCTACCTATGTCGTTGCAGGACACGGGCCACCTGTGCCGCTAGAGAACCAGCCTGCCTATGTCGCTGCAGGACACGGGCCGCTAGAGAACCAGCCTACCTATGTCGCTGCAGGACACGGGCCACCTGTGCCGCTAGAGAACCAGCCTGCCTATGTCGTTGCAGGACACGGGCCACCTGTGCCGCTAGAGAACCAGCCTGTCTATGTCGCTGCAGGACACGGGCCACCTGGGCCGCTAGAGAACCAGCCTACCTATGTCGCTGCAGGACACGGGCCGCCTGTGCCGCTAGAGAACCAGCCTACCTATGTCGTTGCAGGACACGGGCCACCTGTGCCGCTAGAGAACCAGCCTACCTATGTCGTTGCAGGACACGGGCCACCTGGGCCGCTAGAGAACCAGCCTACCTATGTCGCTGCAGGACACGGGCCGCCTGTGCCGCTAGAGAACCAGCCTACCTATGTCGCTGCAGGACACGGGCCACCTGGGCTGCTAGAGAACCAGCCTACCTATGTCGCTGCAGGACACGGGCCACCTGTGCCGCTAGAGAACCAGCCTACCTATGTCGTTGCAGGACACGGGCCACCTGGGCCGCTAGAGAACCAGCCTACCTATGTCGCTGCAGGACACGGGCCGCCTGTGCCGCTAGAGAACCAGCCTACCTATGTCGCTGCAGGACACGGGCCACCTGGGCTGCTAGAGAACCAGCCTGCCTATGTCGTTGCAGGACACGGGCCACCTGTGCCGCTAGAGAACCAGCCTGTCTATGTCGTTGCAGGACACGGGCCGCCTGTGCCGCTAGAGAACCAGCCTACCTATGTCGTTGCAGGACACGGGCCACCTGTGCCGCTAGAGAACCAGCCTGCCTATGTCGCTGCAGGACACGGGCCGCTAGAGAACCAGCCTACCTATGTCGCTGCAGGACACGGGCCACCTGTGCCGCTAGAGAACCAGCCTGTCTATGTCGCTGCAGGACACGGGCCACCTGTGCCGCTAGAGAACCAGCCTGCCTATGTCGCTGCAGGACACGGGCCGCTAGAGAACCAGCCTACCTATGTCGCTGCAGGACACGGGCCACCTGTGCCGCTAGAGAACCAGCCTGTCTATGTCGCTGCAGGACACGGGCCACCTGTGCCGCTAGAGAACCAGCCTGCCTATGTCGCTGCAGGACACGGGCCGCTAGAGAACCAGCCTACCTATGTCGCTGCAGGACACGGGCCACCTGTGCCGCTAGAGAACCAGCCTGTCTATGTCGCTGCAGGACACGGGCCACCTGTGCCGCTAGAGAACCAGCCTGCCTATGTCGCTGCAGGACACGGGCCGCTAGAGAACCAGCCTACCTATGTCGCTGCAGGACACGGGCCACCTGTGCCGCTAGAGAACCAGCCTGCCTATGTCGCTGCAGGACACGGGCCACCTGGGCCGCTAGAGAACCAGCCTACCTATGTCGCTGCAGGACACGGGCCGCCTGCACCGCTAGAGAACCAGCCTACCTATGTCGCTGCAGGACACGGGCCGCCTGCACCGCTAGAGAACCAGCCTACCTATGTCGCTGCAGGACACGGGCCACCTGTGCCGCTAGAGAACCAGCCTACCTATGTCGCTGCAGGACACGGGCCACCTGTGCCGCTAGAGAACCAGCCTACCTATGTCGCTGCAGGACACGGGCCACCTGTGCCGCTAGAGAACCAGCCTGTCTATGTCGCTGCAGGACACGGGCCACCTGTGCCGCTAGAGAACCAGCCTGCCTATGTCGCTGCAGGACACGGGCCGCTAGAGAACCAGCCTACCTATGTCGCTGCAGGACACGGGCCACCTGTGCCGCTAGAGAACCAGCCTGCCTATGTCGCTGCAGGACACGGGCCGCTAGAGAACCAGCCTACCTATGTCGCTGCAGGACACGGGCCACCTGGGCCGCTAGAGAACCAGCCTACCTATGTCGCTGCAGGACACGGGCCGCCTGGGCCGCTAGAGAACCAGCCTACCTATGTCGCTGCAGGACACGGGCCGCCTGGGCCGCTAGAGAACCAGCCTACCTATGTCGTTGCAGGACACGGGCCGCCTGGGCCGCTAGAGAACCAGCCTACCTATGTCGCTGCAGGACACGGGCCACCTGTGCCGCTAGGGAACCAGCCTGTCTATGTCGCTGCAGGACACGGGACGCCTGCGCCACTATATTATACAAACTACCTGCACAGCTATAAGAGTCCCCTGGTGATTGAAGCATGGTGTTGTGTGGTCCCTCTTACCAGTAACAGTTGGTATAGAAGCAGTCAGTGCGGGGTGGAAGGAGGTTCCTGTCCTGGGAGGGAGTCATGACTACACAGGGACACACCTCTCCATTCTCATCTCTTCCATTACACACAGTGGGGACACCTGGTGTCACACTAAACTCTTCCCCCGGAAACAAGTAATCGGAAATTGTCATCCGACAACACACAACCTCACCTGGTGCAGCAGCCCTACTTCCCCACCAAATACCCTCCCAGCTCCCTCAACCAATCAGCGCCCGATCAACAGGAAAACAACCCGCGTGTTCCTCCTTCAGCACACACGCCCCGCCCACTGTCATGCGCCAGACCCAGTGTTGGACGCGTCAGCACGCTGGAGGGGGGGAGGGGGGGGGGCGGGCTCAAGTGAAAGAGAGCCAATCGGATTCATCTTTGACCTTCCGCGCCAAAACTCAACTGCAAACCATTGGAAAACCTCCGCCGACGGTTTCGCGCCGCGACAAATAGTCCCAAAGAATTTGCACCGCCCAGCTGGCCGGAGCGCTCCCCAGATCCCAGTGTGGGCTCTGTAAGGACGGAGGAGGTTCGCGGCTGTCCGGAGGGAGGGCGGGGGTGTCCGTGCTGTGAGGGGATTCGGAGGAAGGTCGGTGGCGGACGGATCTGTTGGTGGCGCTCGCTGTGTGTGAGGGAGGATTGTGGCGCCAGAATTTGGAAGTGTTGGCGGTAAGAAGCTGTGTGAGGAGGAGGCGGCCGTCATGGTGCAACTACGGAGCTCGGCCGGGGCCAGGAGTGTGCCCGACAATGAGGACGACTCGCTGCTCGACTCCAGCTCCGAATTCCTGAGTCTGGACCGCCGGGGATCCCGGAGAACCGACCCGCCCGGGGGAGAGGAGGGGCGCCGGGCCAAGGTGAGGGGAGAATTCAGGGGACAGACCCCACATCATACACTATACAATACAAATCTACCATTTGTTACATGGGCTGTACATCTGATTGGGAGATCTCCGTTAGGCCGTGCATGTTCCAAACTGATTGGACGATCTCCGTTAGGCCGTGCATGTTCCAATCCGATTGGACGATCTCCGTTAGGCCGTGCATGTTCCAATCCGATTGGACGATCTCCGTTAGGCCGTGTAGGTTCCAATCCGATTGGGCGATCTCCGTTAGGCCGTGCATGTTCCAAACTGATTGGACGATCTCCGTTAGGCCGTGCATGTTCCAATCCGATTGGGCGATCTCCGTTAGGCCGTGCAGGTTCCAATCCGATTGGACGGACGATCTCCGTTAGGCCGTGCAGGTTCCAATCCGATTGGACGGACGATCTCCGTTAGGCCGTGCAGGTTCCAATCCGATTGGACGGACGATCTCCGTTAGGCCGTGCAGGTTCCAATCCGATTGGGCGATCTCCGTTAGGCCGTGCAGGTTCCAATCCGATTGGGCGATCTCCGTTAGGCCGTGCAGGTTCCAATCCGATTGGGCGATCTGTTTGGTACATGCACAGCCTAACAAATCGCCCAATCAGATTAGAACATGGACAACCTAACGGAGATCGTCCAGACTGGAACATGCACAGCCTGTCTGATTGGGAGATCTCCGTTAGGCCGTGCATGTTCCAATCTGGTTGGACGATCTGTTTGGAACATGCACGGCATAACAGATTGTTTAATCAGATTGGAACATGGTCAACCTAACGGAGATCATCCAGACTGGAACATGCACGGCCTGTCTGGACGTTCTTTTAGGCCGTGCATGTTCCAATCTGGACAATCTCCGCTAGGCCGTGCATGTTCCAATCTGATTGGGCGATCTCTGTTAGGCCGTCCATGTTCCAAGCTGATTGGACAATCTGTTATGCTGTGCATGTTCCAAACAGATCGTCCAAAGAGATTGGAACATGCACGGCCTAGCGGAGATCGTCCTATAAGATTGGAACATGGACGACCTAATGGAGATCGTCCAGACTGGAACATGCACGGCCTTTCTGATTGGACAATCTGTTAGGCCGTGCATGTTCCAATCCGATTGGACCATTTTCATTAGGCTGTGGGTGTTCCAATTTGATTGGGCGATCTCCGTTAGGCCTTGCATGCTCCAATCTGATTGGACCATCTCTGTTAGGCTGTGGGTGTTCCAATTTGGGTGATCTCCTTAACCACTTGGCGCCGGCCGCACACAGATATGCGGCCTCTTTGCAGATGGGCCTTGGCGCCGAGCAGCTGCATATTTGCATGCAATATTGCAAAAACAGCTGTGATGAGGGCGCACAGTCACTGGCAGCTAAAAGCTCCCATCAGCTCTTTGTGGTCAGGAGCTTTCTAATCATGTGACTGCCAATCACGGCGGTCACATGATCATAAGCCCCACCTCCCGGCATCCTAAATCCATTAAAGGCACCGGTGTCCTATCGGATTACCGTTACCCGGCAGATCGTGTAACGGAAGTGATGTTCCGACCAAAAAAATACTTACTGCACATGCGCGATGCATTCCAGATGCTTCATGATCTGACGGGTAGCGGTAATCTGATAGAACATCCAATGCGGACATCTTGCTACACCCAGCTACGTCTTGAATTACAAAGCAGTTTTGGCGATAAAGTGAGTGTGTATAAATAAATATAGGATATGGACATCTGTGATGCTGTATTGATGTTTTTTTTTTCTGTACTAAAAATGCATACACAGTGTTTTCCATGTATTCCAATGGCTGTAGTTCACACCTGTGCAGTCAGTCAGTTTCTGCACCGGAAACTGACTGCACTGGTGTGAACCAGAGCCATTGGAATACATGGAAAACGCTGTGCATGCATTAGGCTTTCAAAATTAAACATCCAAACAGCATCACAGATGCCAATATCCTATATTTATTTATATACACTCACTTTATTGCTAAAATTACTCTGAAATTCAAGACGTAGCTGGGTGTAGTCAGATGTCCGCATGTATGTTCTATCAGATTACCGCAACCCGTCAGATCACAAGAGTGTTTGTAGCGCATGCGCAGTAAGTATTTTTTGGTCGGAACGTCACTTCTGTTAGGCGATCTGAGGGGCAGCGGTAATCTAATCTCGGCTCCAATGGGGTTAAAGCTGACCATACAAATACAGTCTAATTGGACGTTCTTCTTGGGCTCCCCCCGTTCACACCTGTGCGTTTCGGGAATGTGTGTGTGGGGGGGGGGGAAACCTTTCTACAGGTGTTCCCAGAATGTGCTAAATTGCGTGATGCGCCATTATTTCTTAATATCACCCCAAAAACGTGTCTAGCAAACACATGGAGGTCACTCTCCATAAAGGTGTAGGAGCCAATTTGGCCAGCGTTAGGGCAGCCCATGCATATAAATGCCTTATGCTGCCGTACATCATGCAGGAGGAGGCCTTATGGCAGGGGTCTTCAAACTACGGCCCTCCAGTTGTTCAGAAACTACAATTCCCATCATGCCTAGCTATGTCTGTGAATGTCAGAGTTTTACAATGCCTCATGGGATGTGTAGTTCCGCAACAGCTGGAGGGCCGTAGTTTGAGGATCCCTGCTTTATGGGGTCTGTTCACACCAGAGCGCTGTGTATGGGAAAGATTCCTTGCTCACACCACACGGGGGAGCTACTTGTTAATAGTGACAACGAGGGACTTCCTGTTGTGGGACTTTAAAGTGGTGTTCCAGCCGAAATTATACTTTTTAAATAAAAATACCCCTATAATACACAAGCTTAATGTATTCTAGTAAAGTTAGTCTGTAAACTAAGGTCTGTTTTGTTAGTTTATAGCAGTAGTTTGTTATTTTATAAACTTACAGCAGGCCGTGGCCATCTTAAGTCTGGGCATCTGAAGCCAGACTGTATTTCTTCCTGGATCTAATCCTTGCAGATCTCGCACATTCTCAGTGCAGCACAAGCAGTGTAATAGGTTTCAGGTCAGTTTCCATAGCAACGGCAGTGTCAGAGGAAGTTGCTTCCCCTTCCCAGAAGGCATTGCAAACAGGAAATGATGCGATGGGCCGCGGCCAGGGAGGAGGAAGTGAAAAATGAATACAGCAGATATACAGTAAGTGCTGAGAAATTTTTTTTTAAAAATATCCAATTTGTTTACAGTGCACAGTTTAGTGAGGGATGCTGAAGAGTTGTAAAAGTGGGTGGAACTCCACTTTAAGGATAGTGATAATTTGAAGCCATTTATTATCACAGAGTTGTTTGGCTCCTTTTTAAACCGTAACAGAAATCGCCCAAATGGCCCTGACCAAATGTTTCTATGCCCTGAAATGTTTGGCCTTGGTACAGACACACACAGGCTAAAATGGCAATTAAAGTTTAATTGTAGACTTCTGTGATTCTTTAAAGTGGAGTTCCACCCACTTTTACAACTCTTCAGCATCCCTCACTAAACTGTGCACTGTAAACGAATTGGATATTTAAAAAAAACATTTCTCAGCACCTACTGTATATTTGCTGTATTCCTTTTTCACTTCCTCCTCCCTGGCCGCGGCCCATCGCATCATTTCCTGTTTGCAATGCCTTCTGGGAAGGGGCAGCAACTTCCTCTGAAACTGCCGTTGCTATGGAAACCTGACCTGAAACCTATTACACTGCTTGTGCTGCACAGGAAGAAATACAGTCTGGCTTCAGATGCCCACACTTAAGATGGCCACGGCCTGCTGTAAGTTTATAAAATAACAAACTACTGCTATAAACTAACAAAACAGACCTTGGTTTACAGACTAACTTTACTAGAATACATTAAGATTGTGTATTATAGGGGTATTTTTATTTAAAAAGTATAAATTCGGCCGGAACACCACGTTAAATTGCAATTAGTGTCTGTGTATCAATAGTCGATAAGTTTACTAGCTCTTACGTGAAGCAGGCTGGATACTGAGCCATGAGGAGCAGAAATAAAACTGTCAAAAGACCTGCGTAACAAGGTAGTGGAACTTTAGAAAGATGGAAAAGGATATAAAGATATCCAAAGCAGGAATCTGTCGGGGGTGAGCTCTAAAGGGCATGCCTACTCTTGTGAAAATTGATGGCCAGATGAATGCATCATGTTATCAGAAAATACTGGCACACAATTCGCCCACCTTCTGCATGAAAGCCGCACATGAGACACTCGTTGAACTTTCCAACAAGACAATGACCCTAAGCACAAGGCCAAGTTGTCCCTCCAGTGGCTACAGCAGAAAGTTGAAGGTTCTGGAGTGGCCATCAAACTCCTGACCTTAATCATCTCATCAATCCACCCTGAGGAGGCCTCAGGTGTGCGGTTCACGCAAGAGGATTAAAAACGAATAGGCAGCTATACCACCTGCAATCATTCAGGCCCTCGTAGACATCCTATTACAAAAGACTGCATTCTGGCATCAATACTAAAAGGGACAATACACAGTATTAAAGCAGAACTTCACCCAAAAGGGGAAGTTCTGCTTGTTTGCATCCACCACCCCCCAACTTCCACATTTGGTACTTTTTTTTGGTGGTGGGGGGGGGGGGGGGGGCGAGAAACGGGTACCTGCTCCCACTTCTGGTCAGATGTGCTGCTGCAGTCTGAACCAAAAGTTTTCCCCCTCCTTGCCCTTTAGTCTTCTGGGACATCACAGGTCCCAGAAGACTATGGGACCTTTCACAAGGCACAGCTCGACAGTAGGAAACCGGCTGTGAAGGCTTTACTGCCTGCTTCCCTTACTTGAGGCGCCTGCAGAATCGGCTCAGGTGAGGACATCACTGGATCCCTGGATGGGTATATGTCCTTTATATTAAAAGTCAGCAACTACAGTATTTGTAGCTGCTGACTTTTTTAATTTTTTGGGGGGCAGGAGCCTGGAGCTCCTCTTTAAGAACTAAGGAGATGCAGACTTTTGAACAGGGGTCATTCAAATTTACTTTTTGCAATGATTTTTTTTCTTGTATGATTGTGCCATTCTGTTATGACTTACAGTTAGGGCCCTTTCACACTGGGGCTTTTTGCAGGCGCTATTGCTCTAATAATAGCGCCTGCAAACCGACCCGAAAGTGCCGCTGCTTTGTCTCCAGTTTGAAAGCCCCGAGGGCTTTCACACTGGAGCGGTGCACTAGCAGGACGGGGAAAAAGTCCTGCTAGCAGTATCTTCGGAGCGGTGAGGGAGCGCTCCGAAGAGAACGCAGCTCAGCCCATTTTCCAGGAAACACCTTGCAGCCTTTAAATCCCTCCTCTTCCACTGTGGCTTCAGTTATTGTGTTTCCTGTGTTTCCTCTGCCATGGTGGAAGCTCATGCTGGAAGTATAGATGGGGGGTGTTCTGGAGTCCCCGGTTTCTCCAGCTCAGGTGATGCAAGGGCCTGCAGAAGGAACAACGTCTGTGCCCGGGGTTCGCTGGCATGGCTCTGGTAGCTGAGTGGGTGCCGCTGCTGGTCAGCTGCATGTCCCGTATGTCCGTTCCGGGTCCCGGCTGGCAGATGATGTCCTATCTGGTGAAGCGGCTTCCTGTGGGGGCATGGCGCTAGTGGTTCCAAGCATCTGGAACACAGAGACTAGGGGGTGGGTCCGTCGACCGGTGATTCTGGCCCTCGATGATGATGCCGGGACTGGGAAAATTTAAAAAAACAGATGGTTTCCCAGTACCCTGCTGTGTCCTCTGCCAAAGTTGGAGGAGAGACCGACAGCCACGGCGGAAACTGGCGCCCCAGGCACCAGTCAGGCCCAGGTAAGAGGGGTACAGTGGTGCCTTTATTCTGATCCATATGGGCTTATATTTTGCTGTTTTGTTGGATCCTCCCTGCAGGGAGCCTGTGGCTGCACGGTCAGGTTACTTCACTCGGACTCTGCAGTGTGGACTGGGTGGTTGCTGTTGGGATTGCACTGCTCGTGGCACTGTTTCCTTTCTGTCTGGTGGTGGTGGTCTAGCTGTGCACTAGGTGTTGGTAAATTACGTTAGGGACCCTAGGTGAGTTTAATTTTTTTTCTCATGGCAGGAAAAAGCGTTAGGAAAGTCCAAGCATTTAAATCCACCAAGTCAAAGGAAATGTCCCTACTGCAAAAAACTCCCTTAGAGATTCATGGCAATGTGCAGGTCCTGTATTAAAGTGGAGGTCCGCCTAAAAGAAAAAAAATATATATATATATATATATATATATATATATATATATATATATATATATATATATATATATATATATATATATATATATATAGGCAGCTGCTGCTGACTTTTAATAAATGGACACTTACCTGTCCAGGGTGCCGGCAGCCGAAGCCGATTATTCTCTCGGCAGCTGCCACCGCCATCTCGGTGAGGGAATCGGGAAGTGAAGCGTTGCGGCTTCATTTCCCGGTTCCCTACTGCGCGAGTAGCGCCGCGCATCCTAACTGATCCCCGCTATCTCCTGGGACCTGTGTGTTTCCCAGGAGACAGCGGGGGGGTTGAAGGGGCGTGACTCCCGCAGGAGTCTATTCCCGGAAGTGGGTGCAAATACCTGTATTATACAGGTATCTGCACCTCCCCCCTGAAAGGTGCCAAATGTGATACCGGAGGGGGCGGGTTCTGAAAAGCGGAGGTTCAATTTTTGTGTGAACCTCCGCTTTAAGGACTTGGTTGAAGAGGAAACGTCCCAGCAATACAAGGACTTGTTCTCTTCAGTACAAGAACTTACGAGCTCACTGAGTTCAGTCAAGTCCATACTGGTACAAAGTACCGGTTGAGCCCCAGCATCCACCATCCAGCCCGAGGGCATCCTCCTCCAGAGCAGTGAAGGTTGTGGAGCCAGGTGATGAGGGGGTAAGTACCCTTCCCTCCCTCAGGGATTCAGACGAGGAGGAAGACATTAGCCGAGCCTCTAGGTACAAGCTATCTTTGGAGGAAGTGGACGACCTTCTGAGAGCGATCTGCACTACCCTCGAAATCCAGGAGGAGATGGTGCAACTGTCGATTCACGACAAAATGTACCAGGGACTGGATGACCCTAAACAGAGTATTCCCAGTCCATAGAATCCTCTCAGATGGTAAAGAAGGAATAGAAGGACCCTGAGAGAGGCCCCTTCTTTTCCAAGACCCTTAGAAGGTCTCCCTTCGAAGATAAGGAGTCAGAGGTATGAAATAAGAAACCACGGGTAGATGCTGCATTATCGCAGGTTTCCCAACGCACAGACCTCGCATTCGAGGACATGGGGGTGCTGAAGGATGCGATGGATAAAAGAGCGGACTCCCTCCTGAAAAAAGCGTGGGATTCCACATCAGCCAGCCTCAAACCTGCTATGGCTTCTACAGTTGTCGCAAGGAACCTTGAATGCAGAGTAGAGAAGCTGAAAAGCCACGTAGAGGCGGGCACATCACGGAAAGATCTTTTGGAGTACTTTTTCATTGATACTGAAGGCAGTAAAGTACATGGCGGATGCATCTGCTGAATCGGTTAAGATGTCAGCAAGGTCGTCAGCGCTGGTGAATTCAGCCAGATGTGCTGTCTGGCTAAAAACTTGGTCTGGTGACACGGCTTCCAAGATTAAGCTGTGCAGCTTACCTTTCTCGGGTGATTGTCTTGGACAGGACAGCCGACAAGAAAAAGGCTTTCCCTTTCAAGAAGAAACAACCGATAAAAAACAATTTTCCTGCTGTTCAACAGCCCCACAAAAATAGGGACCAAGAGCCGCTGGGTCTCCCAAAGGGGTAAGGGAAGAGGAGGAGTTCTTTTCAGATCTCCCCCAGACCAGCCACCTAAAAACAAATGGCAGTCTTACCCCAGTAGGGGGAAGATTGTCTGTCTGCCTTTCACCTACAGTGGAACAAAACAACTACAAGCCCGTTTGTGAAAAAACGTCATCTCCCAGGGATACAGTCTGGAGTTTTCAGAGCCACCCCCGAGCAGATTCTATGTTACGGCCCTGCCAAGGGATCAGTAAAAAGCTTCTGCAATGAGCCTACTGCAGGATCTGATTCAACAAGAAGTGATTTTCCAGGTCCCAAAAAGTTAGGAAGGCCGAGGCTTCTATTCCCATATCTTCCTGGTGAAGAAGCCTTCGGGGAAGTATCATGGCATCCCTAGATCTAAGGGACGCCTATTTACATGTCCCGAAAAAAGTGAAGGTGACAGGGCAAGATCCAGAATCCAAGAATGGCTCCTTTCATAAGTGACCAGCTTCAGGCTCTAAGCAAAAGCCTACATCCCAGTTCCATATGAAGAACTAGGTCTTCCAGTCCATTCATCCAGATAGGACGACATCTCTTGGCTTTCCTCGACTCAAAGTCTCGGGCAGCTGGGTCTAAGCATGGTGTCCGAGGGCTACAAGCTGGAGCTCCGCTGTGTTCCTTTTTTGTGCTTTATGTGCTTAAGGTCAACTCCCGACCTGTAAAAGAGCATTTCTTTGTGGCTCTGCAAAGACCACTGTTCTAAGACGTCATCGCACTTTTGCCCCCAGAGGAGAGGTCTCATGGCTCCTATTTCAACCTGTTCATGGTGCTCAAGCTAAGTGGGGATGCCCAGCCTATTCTGGACCTCAAGGGTCTTGATTTCTGAAAACGCATACATTTTAGAATAGCATATACCCAGTTGGTGATTGCGTCACTTCATCAAGGGCAGAAACTGATATACAACATGCAGAGAGGTTCGTCTGGGTACTGAACGAAAAGAAATCTGCTTTGGTTCCGACTCAACAACTGGAGTACTTGGGTTTAGTACCTGGTATGACTCAGATAAAGGTACTACTCCTGCAGGAGAAATGCCTTTGTTTTTAAGCCCAGGTGAGATCCCTGAGGTTGTTCCTCGAGCTGGACCTGCATGCATGTGCTGGAGAAGATGTAAGCAGCCTTTTGATATGGTCCCCTCTAACCAGTTCTACCTTGCAGCACTAAAACTCTTTAGTCCTTCTGTGCCTTTGAGAATTTTTGAACCCTGTGGATTCTTTGGTTTACAGTAGTTTTTTGTTTTAATGTAATAACAAAGTCAAATGTAAAACTCTTAGGCACCTTTCACACTTGTGCGACCTGAAGGTCGTGCTATTTTTGACGTGATTTTTGACACGACTCAAAGCAATACCTGTGTAATCTTGAGGTCTATGGACCTTAAGGTGCATCAAAGTAGGACCAAAGTAGTGCAGGGAATACTTTACAGTTGCTGCGACTTGAAGTCACACACACACAAATGGTATTCATTGGAAATCATGGGGTATGACTTGTCCCAAGTCGCCGGAAAAGTCACACAAGTGTGAAAGGGGCCTTATTAGGTTTCTCCTTGACGAAAGATTTTGAGTGTACAACAATCGGCAAAACGTACTTGTTGAATAATCCTGTATAAACAGAGGTAAACTCTAATTTTGTTATTTTATAGGAAAATTAAACTTATTAGGTCTCTCCCGTAGCTCATGGATATGGTGCCCTTGCCGTAAAGCTTATGTTTACTTAAAGTAAATCTGTTACTTTGCCCATTCAAGGTACAACTCCCCAACATTTTTATATTTTCCTTTCTTGTGCTTCCATGTTCCTCAGTCTGTTTTGTAGCACTCAAATATCCTGTGCTTCTAGGTATGGGGGACGACATGTGACCACCTTCCACGTTGGCTGTGCTTAGGTCTGAGCTGCCAATTGACCGAACCTAAATGGTCAATGATGACCACCCTTTATTTCTTTGCTGGTGTAGTCCCACTAAGAAGGACTCTGATGGGACAAAAAAAATCATTAGTTTTGAATTCACAAGCTTTAGGGCTTTCATTCCTACAGTTGGTTGAGAGACCTTGCACAAGAATTTGAACCTCACTCGATAGGCACTTATTCAGGCTAATAACTTGGTAATTACCATAGGAAGTATAACCAGGTGTAACTTCAAAAACACTTGTCACTCTCAAGTAACAAATACTGACAATCGTAGTAAGAGATGGTGAGAGGCTAAAAATATTCTTCGCATTTTCCTGCAGTATGCCATGTGCAGGCTGCCATACATTCGGCTGTATGCTTTCCTGCATCTGCTTTTGGCCGCAAGTGTATTTCTCGATTACAGAAGTTTGATGCACAGAACATTTTTAAAGCCAGCATATGTTCATCCTCTTTCCTTGTGCATGAGGTCTTAAAGAAGTGAAATAAGTAATCCGTTTAGGTTGGTTATTAGCCCTCGGTATACACACAGTGTCAAAATCGCAACACAATTATGCATACAATGAAGAGCCATTTTCTCTTGTTAATCTATTGCTTTGTATTCTTGCCAAAATAGGGGTCGTTTGCCAATAAATCTAATGATGGGAAACATGCCCTGCGGTCATTAAGGAAGCGAAATCCTGAGAATGGACATAACTATTCAGATTCCAGCTTAGACAAGACTAATGAAACCGAGACCATGAACGGCACGGAGGAGAAAAGGTTTTCCAGGTAATTAAAGCTGATGTGTGGGTACCCTCCCCCAAATTTTAAATTAAAGTGGAGTTGCACCCAATTTTTAAAGCTTCTTATCTTTTTTTTGGCCATTAGACAGGTGCACTTCTGCTGTACCTCGTCGTGGCAAGGTACAGTGGATATAAAGTCTACACACCTGTTAAAATGTCAGGTTTCTGTGATGTGAAAAATGAGACAAAGATAAATCATTTCAGAACTTTTTCCACCTTTTTTAATTAGAGATCGGCCAATATTTGGCGTTTTTTTAATTAATCGGCATCAGCCGATTGTGCTGATTAAAAAAAGGCCGATTATAACTTCAGTGCGATTTGCAAATGACTTCTGTAATAGAAGTCAATGCAAGTTGCCTGAAGTCTTCAGTGAAGTGACTTGTTCCTCCTCTCTGGGCAGCCTGCCAAGTCTGAGAAAAGAAGCTAAAGAGATACAAAATTTATACTTATCAATGGACTGCACTCTGTGCGCAGGAGTTCTCAGTTTAACCTTTTGAAGACTAAATCTTTTCTGACACTTGTTGCTTACACGTAAAAAAATCCTGTATTTTCTGCTAGAAAATCACTTAGAACCCCCCCCCAAAAAAAAATATAAATATATATTTTTTTTTTAGCGGAGACCCTAGGGAATAAAATAGCGGTTGTTGCAATATTTTATGTCACACAGTATTTGCGCAGCGGTCTTTCAAACGCAATTTAAAAAAAAAAAAAACACTAATGAATTTAAAAAAACTAAAACAGTAAAGTTGGCCTTTTTTTTTTTTTTTTTTTTTTTCTCTTTTTTTTTTTTTTTCTTCTCTCATCCAAAAGTTTTGATTACCTGTTTTTGTGTATTTAATATTTAAGATGATGTTTTTGTGTTTTTTTTTTTTGTTTTTATATCTAAATTATACATACAAGTGAACTGATTGGAGGTTTGTTTTGTTTAATGTTTAAATTTTCTGTATCGCTTATTAATTAAGGCTGCTTTCACACTGGAGCGGGCAGGCGTTAACGGTAAAACGCTGCTAGTTTAGCGGTGCTATTCGGCTGCTAACGGGGCGCTTATAACCCAGCTAGCGGCCGAGGAAGGGGTTAAATGCGCCCCTGAATCGCCGCAGTAGTGGTGGAAGAGTGGTATACACCGCTCCAAAGATGCTGCTTGCAGGGCTTTTTTTTTTTTTTTTTTAACATCCTGCCAGCGCATCGCATTAGTGTGAAAGCACTCAGGCTTTCACACTGAGACTGCAGGGGGGGCTGTTTTACAGGCGCTGTTTTTAGCCCAAAAACGCCCCAAAGTGAAAGAATAGAACTGTTAGATTTTATAAGATGAAGGGGGAAAAAAAAATCGACCTAACATATCGGCCCAAAAAAAAAATCGGCATCATATATCAGCCGCCGCGATTTATAAATATCGGCATCGGCCACAGAAAAACCCATATCATATTGACCTCTACTTTTAATGGGACCCTTTGTTGTGCAGCTGAGTTGTACAGTTTAAAGGGGTTGTAAAGGTAAAAGTTTTTTCACCTTAATGCATTCTATGCATTAAGGTGAAAAAACTTCTGACAGAACCGCCGCCCCCAGCCCCCCCGTTTTACTTACCTGACGCCTCGAAAGTCAGCTTCGCGTTCCCGACATCTGTTCCTCCGCTCACCCTGGCCGCTGATTGGCTGCAGTGGATGGATTGAAAGCAGCGCAGCCATTGGCTCGCGCTGCTGTCAATCACATCCGATGACGCGGCGCGCCGGGGGGCGGGGCCGAGTGATACAGCGAGCGGCTATAGCCGCCGGCTGTATCACGGGAGCGCGCCCGCAAGCACTCACCACCGTGCGAGAGAGCTCGCATGAAGGTGGTAAATGCTTGCGGGGAGGAGCTGAGACAGCCGCCGAGGGACCCCAGAAGACCAGGTTCGGGGCCACTCTGTGCAGAACGAGCTGCACAGTGAAGGTAAGTATGACATGTTTGTTATTTTAAAAAAAAAAAAAAAACACCTTTACAACCCCTTTAAACTGAAATCTTTTAGTTTGAGGGAAGTAGAAATAAAATGATACAATTGCATAAGTGTGCACACCCTAAGAGTCGGTTCACACTGAGGCAGCACGACTTCCAGCGCGACTGCCTCAGACGACTTGAACGCGACTTCAGCGGCGACTTGCAAAACGACTTCTATATAGAAGTCTATGCAAGTCGCCTCAAGTCGCCCCCAAAGTAGTACAGGAACCTTTTTCTAAGTCGGAGCGACATGCGTCGCTCCGATTAGAACGGTTCCATCGTACAGAACGGGACGCTACTTGTCAGGCGGCTAAGTGGCCTGACAAGTCGTCCTAGTGTGAACCGACCCTTAAACTAATACTTTGTTGAAGCACCTTTTTGATTTTATGACAGCACTCAGTCTTTTTGGGTATGAGTCTATCAGCATGGCACACCTTGATTTGGCATTATTTGCCCGCTCTTCTTTGCAAAAACACTCCAAATCTGTCAGATTGCGAGGGCATCTCCTGTGCACAGCCCTCTTCAGATCACTCCACAGATTTTCAATGGGATTCAGGTCTGAGCTCTGGCTGGGCCATTCCAAAACTTTAATCATCTTCTGGTGAAGCCATTCCTTTGTTGATTTGGATGTATGCTTTGGGTTGTTATGCTAAAATATAAAGTTCCTTTTCATGTTCAGCTTTCTAGCAGAGGCCTGAAGGTTTTGTGCCAATATTAACTGGTATTTGGAACTGTTCATAATGCCATCTACCTTGACTAAGGCCCCTGTTCCAGTTGAAGAAAAACAGCCCCAAAGCTTTTGGTGATTGTGCAGTGTTTGGGTTTTTTTTTTGTTTTTTAATTGTGGCCAAAAAGTTCAACCTTGGTTTCATCAGACCATAACACATTTTCCTACATGCTTTTGGGAGACTTCAGATGTGTTTTTGCAAAATGTAGCTGGGCTTGGATGTTTTTCTTAAGAAAAGGCTTCCGTCTTGCCACTCTACCCCATAGCCCAGACATATAATGAATACAGGAGATTGTTGTCACATGTCCCACACAGCCAGTACTTGCCAGATATTCCTGCAGCTCCTTTAATGTTGCTGTAGGCATCTTGGCAGCCTGACCAGTTTTCTTTTTTCATCAATTTTGGAGGGACGTCCAGTTCTTGGTAATGTCACTGTTGTGCCATATTTTCTCCACATAATGATGACTGTCTTGTGTTCCATGGTATATCTAATGCCTTGGAAATTCTTTTGTACCCTTCTCCTGACTGATACCTTTTTAACAATGAGATCCCTCTGATGCTTTGTAAGCTCTCTGTGGACCATGGCTTTTTTGCTGTAGGATGTGACTAAGAAAATGTCAGGAAAGACCTATTAGAACAGCTGAACTTTTATTTGGGGTTAATCAGATACTTTAAATGATGGCAGATGTGTACTGACTCGTTAACATGAGTTTGAATTGTTTAACCACCTCAGCCCCGGAAGATTTTACCCCCTTCCTGACCAGAGTACTTTTTACAATTTGGCACTGCGTCGCTTTAACTGACAATTGTTCGGTTGTTCGCCGCTGTACCCAAACAAAATTTGCGTCCTTTTTCTCCCACAAATGAAGCTTTCTTTTGGTGGTATTCGATTACTCCTGCGTCTTTTTTTTTTTTTTTGCGATAGAAACAAAAAGCAACGATTTTGAAAAAAATAAAAAATTTTACTTTTTGCTATCAAATATCCCCCTAATTTCTTTTGAAAAAACACAAAATTCTTCATGATCAGTTTAGGCCAATATATATTCTTCTACATATTTTTGGTAAAAAAAAATCAACAAGCATATATTGATTTTTGCGCAAAAGTTATAGCGTCTGCAAACTATGGGAAAGATTTATGGCTTTTATTTATTTTTTTTTTTACTAGTAATGGCGGTGATCTGCGATTTTTAGCGGTATTGCGATGGACAGATCGGAGGCTTTTGCCACTTTTTTTTTTTTTGGGACCATTGGCATTTATACAGCGATCAGTGCTATAAAAATGCACTGATTACTGTGTAAATGTTGCAGGGAAGGGGTTAGCAAGGGGGCAATCAAGGGCTTAATTGTGTGTTCCCTCAGTGTGTTCTAACTGTATGGGGATGGGATTGACTAGGAGAGGAGACATATCGTTTTTCCTACTTGGTAGGAAGAAACGATATGGCTCCTCTCCTCCGACAGCACAGGGATTTGTGTGTTTACACACACAAATCCCCGTGCTGGCGCTCGTGCACGTGATCACGTGTGTCCTCTGGTGGACGAAGACGGGTAGGACGTACCGCTACGGGATTTGGCCTAGGAGAGCCATTGTGCTGTAGTAGATCTGCGTGACGTGGTCAGGAGCTGGTTAATTCTGAACACGGCTACATCCCCAGTTATAAGAGGGTGTGCACACTCAGGCAACCACATTTCAGTTTGTTTTTCAATTGAGTTGTACAGTTTGAGTCACATTAAAGGTGGAAAAAGTTCTGAAATGTATTTTTCTTTGTGTAATTTATTTACATCACAGAAACCTGACGTTTTAACGAGGGTGTGTAGACATTTATATCCACTTGTACATCCATATCTGGCAGCCTCCGTAATACAATGAGTGTGCCTCGCCTTGTACGCAGAGATCGGGAGGTGCATGCTGGGTAGCCAGCAGCACCCTATTCCGTAAGGATCTACGAGCGGGCTTCAGATGCCCACACTAAAGAGGGGAGCGAGCTTGCCAAGGAGGTGACAGTAATTAGCAGAACTATCTAACAAAAAGGACTACATTTACTACATATACCGGAATGTATTGTATAAGATGCGATCCTCGCCAGGGGTGTTTTTTAGGAAAATAAAAAAGGCTGCAACTCTGCTTTTAAGATGTAGATCAGGGATATGCAATTAGCGGACCTCCAGCTGTTGCTAAACTACAAGTCCCATCATGCCTCTGCCTCTTGGTGTCATGCTTGTGGCTGTCAGCCTTGCTATGCCTCATGGGAATTGTAGTTCTGCAAAAGCTGGAGGTCCGCTAATTGCATATCCCCGGTGTAGATCAAGGAAAGCAAAACTGTCAGATCCATTAATATTTGAACATCAACAATATTTGATTAAAATACGTTTGGTTGTCCTTACACTGTTTAAAGGAATAGTTCACCTATAGCACGAAAACTGCCTATGCAGGTAAAAGGGTGTCTGTAGATCAAAACAAAGTGTGCAGCTTTGACTGAAATGTAATCCTGCCCTTGCTATAGGTGTAGATTATTTACCAACTTCTCGAAGCCTGGCTGGAATTCTCCCAGGACGTTGCTGCGTGAAGCTTGGTCTTTACTGCTCCCCTCCTCCATCACAGGAGTGAGCTCTTTCTCTGATTCAATCCCCCTCACATACTCCCTCTCTCTCCTGATGTCATAGCTCTGAGCTCAGCATTTGAGAGCTCACTCCTTTTGGTGGTGGAAGTGAGCAGTAATGACTGGGCTTCACTTAGCAACGTCTTGGATATATTCCAGTCAGCCTTCATAGGTACATACATGGCCATTATTCATCTGTAGTCAGTGCAGTTAATATCTAGACACCCCTTACCTGCGTAGGCAGTTTTTTTTTTTTTTTGTTTTTTTTTTTTTTGTGAACTAACCCTTTTTAAAAAAAAAAAAATTCAGTGCCCATGGCAAGCCGAATCCATCCTCTTCTGAGCTTATTTCAATAATTAACTAACTCTGTTAATATTAAACCAGTAGCTTGACTTATAAACGCAAAAAAAACTAGACCTCCATATCTACATAGTTTTTTTTTTTTTTTTTTTTTTTTTTTTTTTTTTAAATGCAGTGCTGTCTCCTGGTAATTATCTTGATGTTTATTTTTTTTCCTCTTTAGGAGGCTGGCGAGGTTACAACCAGATGTGACTATAAATGGCGATTCCAATGAAGGTAAAGTTCAACCCTAATGACTATTCTGTTAATGTAAATGACACATTTTATTGGTGGATGGTTGTTTAAGGTGAAGTTTAAAGTGGTTGTAAAGTCAGAAGGTTATTTTATCTTAATGCATTTTATGCATTAGGATTAAAAAAATCTTCTGTGTTTAGCAGCCCCCCTAATACTTACCTGAGCCCCATCTCGATCCAGCGATGTTGCACCAGTGTCTCTGCCGGCCGGGACTCTCCCTTCTGATTTCCTGAGACACATCAGCGGTGCCGCCATTGGTTCCTGCTGCTCTCAAAGTCAGTGAGCCAATGAGGAGAGAGGGGGCGTGGCCTATCCGCGGTTCCGTGTCTGGACACCGGAAACTGCGGCTTGGATGCCCCCATATTAAGCTGCTGTGTATGGGGGATTTCAACAGGAGGGAGGGGCCAGGAGCGCCGGTGAGGGACCCGAGAAGAGGAGGATTTTTATTTTTTTCTTTTAAAAATAACAAAGACTTTAGTATCACTTTAAATTGTCACTTTAGAACCCTTATTGAAATATGGTTGAAAATGTTCAGAAGCATAAAGACCGTGATATGCCAATGACTTTGTAACAACTGCGAAATGTTTTACACTCCCCCCCCCCCCCCCCCTCTTCCGCTACTTGGTTGATACCTGACTATATTTACAGATCCGTTACAAATTGTCTGTGTGCAACACATCAACAGCTTTGGAGAACAAGAGTAGCTAGCTAATAAAAATATCAAATCTCTAGCTAGCATCAAATGCTATAACAGTTGGTATCACTGAACTTTTGAAGTGGTTGTAAACCTCTACGTATACTCAGTGAAGTGACTGGCCTCAGACGATACACAGAAAATAAATCGCCCTACATAAGTTGTACCTGTTTATCTGCAGCACTATATCCCAAAACCTACATTTTACACAACATATCTTTGCTCTGAAAAGCAGGGGGGGGGGGCAGGGATCCTAAGTCTCATGCTGAAGAGCTCATTGAGAGCTCTGATTGGAGAAAAGGGATGCCCCTCCTCCGTTTACAGGAACATGCGGAGCGTGGCTGTCAAATCACAGGTTGTGTGCTGGAGATCTCCTTCCTTCACCAATTATCTCTTTGAATCGGGAACAACTGTCAGAAGTGAGCCAAGCAGATAAAGGGGAAGGGGGCAACAAAGAAATCGCACTCATTACTTTGGATAAAGACCGGTACAAAGTATGGAAAAATATGCTTTGTTCATATTTCATGTCTGAGGTTTACAACCACTTGACAGTTATTCAGATTTTCCTAGTAGGAAATGCGATAAATAAGTGATTCTGTGGCTGCTACAAAATCACTTGAAATGACACTGAAGCTTTACTGATTCTGAAGTATCTGATGCTTTTTGTACTTTTTCTAAAGACGGGGGGGAAAAAAAAAAAAGAGATGCTAATAACTGTGACAATGTGCGACTGCGTTTTACAACTAAATGCAATGGCTAATAAGATTGAAAGTCCGATGACCAAGTTCAGCCTTCCATGTTGCTGCACGTTTTTGTCCAGAGGACGGCAAAACTACTCCCCTGGGCAACTGTTAGGAATTTTGTCACGCAAGAGGGTGGAAAAAATCCAGTCCTTCCCCAAAGAATTGTTGGATCAGTTCCCTGTTTCTGAAGTAAAGGCACACTAATTAAAAAAAAATTGCTATTTTACATTAATTTAACGCAAACCAAATTAAAGGGCAAGTTCACCTTTACAGAAAAACCTGTAAGGTGAACATACACAGGATGCTCCTGCCCCCCCCCCCCCCCCCCCTCAGGTCTGCTGACCTATAGCGCGGCAATCTCCCATTCTGAGCCCCGGTATAGGGCTTAGAAATTCCCGCAGCTGAATCTCCAAAATGTACCCCGCCGCGGTTTGTTTCGGGACATTCTTATTTGTTCGGCGCCGACCAATCAGAACCCGCATAGCCAGTCCTGTCAGCAGGGAAGAAGGCATGTGAATGACCCCTGAGGCAGCTATACCAGGGCTCAGAACGAGAGATTGCCATGCTATAGGTCAGCGGGGATATAGGGGGTCCTTGGTAGGTTCACCTTACAGATTTTGCCTTTTGTCAGCATTGCCGTGCATTCGAGAATGACGTGCAGAATCCTGGCGCTTCCGCCCGCGATCCCATGTCGCTAAATATGAAAGGTGCCTTAAATTGGAGCTTGAATGCAAGATGACAAAAGCTTGTGAGCAGGAAGGCTTTTTATTGGAGGAGAGACTGTCTTCAGCAATAAAAGCTTTTCTCTTACTTCATTAATGGGCACAGCCCTCTTCTTTATCACTTTCCTTCTGGGCACTTTCACCCCCTTCCTGCCCAGGCCAATTTTCAGCGCTGTCACACTTTGACAATTGCACGATAATGCAACACTACCCAACTGATTTTTTTTTTTTTTTTTTTTTTTAAGACTGATTTATAGCTTTCTTTTAATCACCACTGGGTTTTTTTTAAATTTTTTGCTAAACAAAAGAAAAAGACTAGAAATGTAAAAAAAAAAAAAAAATTCTTTGTTTCTAAAATTTGTTGGAAATTATGTGCTCTGAGGCTGCACTGGTTGACACTAAGCTCTCATGCACATTGATGTGGATTTGAAATCGTGCAACTTCATCTGAAATCACACGATTTACAAGCCACATGTCAGTGCGACTTGAAATATATCTGAGCGGCATCATGCACAGATGCCTATTCGGGTCGCACCTGAAATTGCCAAAAGTAGTGCAGGAATTACTTTTCCAAATCACATGCAATACTTCGGCGGTGCGTTTTTGAGCCATTTGGTTTTTTTTTTTTTCGTGCAGCTCCCTTTTTTTTTTTTTTTTTTTCTGCACTAGGATCGCATGGATGTTTGCGTGGGTGTCGATGGACGTCCTGGGAGTTGTGCAACAGCACTGTAGCTGTGATCTGGCTATAGAGCGAGCGGTCAGCAAGAGGTTAATGTTGACCAGCAGAGTTTTATAGCGCCACCTACAGAAGTGGAGTAGATATTTGCCAGCACACCATGGATCGACAAAGTGGCGTCCAAACTGATTTATTGCATGAGCACAGCACAAGGAGAGCGCAACGTTTTGGAGTCACGCAGGACCCCTTCTTTAGTCATCACATGCCTGGCGAAGGGATCCTGCGTGACTCAAAAACGTTGCACTCTCCTTGTGTTGTGCTCATGCAATAATCACTTTGGACGCCACTTTTTGTCGATTCATGGTGTGCTGACAAATATCTACTTTGTGACTTGAACCAGTATCCAGCTGGTTGTTGCTGCAGCACCCAAACTTTGAGAGCTTATCCAGGAACGTGTGCAATGGGAATATGAAGTATTACCTACAGGAGTGGGACACTAGGCAGTAGAGAAAACTGCACCTCCTATGGGCTGACTCTGGTATAAAACCCCCTCTCTACTATAGGCAAGCCAGTTATTTCTGCCTAGTCTTCAGGAGTAAGGACATGGCCTGTATAAATGTAGATCCAGTGGTCACTCCAGTCTGGCCAACAAGTGCAGGCAGACGTTTAGCTATGTGTTGGGTTGCCTGCGGCAGACCCATCCTGGTCCAGGGTGGTCTGAGATTCTAACGTCTGGTTGTGACGTAAGAGTCAGTGTTACCCTGGCTGACAGCTCCCCCAACTTTGATGGTGAGGAGTATCTCTCATGGGAGCCTTACCCTCACACTCTGCTGGACTGGTACAGTTTCATATTTACATCCCCCACAGTATTTTGCTTGATTTGATGTAAGTGTTTCTCAACGCAATGAATGTGTAGACACATCGTGTTCCGAAAACCACTGCTTCAAGGATGTAAAGGTTCATTTTAAAAAAAACAAACATGTCATACACACCTCCTCTGTGCAGTTGGTTTTGCATAGAGTGGCCCCGATCCTCTTCTGGGGTCCCTCATGTGGCGCGCTTGGCTCCTTCTCTTCTTGAGTGCCCCATTAGAGCAGTGCTCTCCCTCGGGGCACTCGTTCGGGCGCTCTCCCGTGTCCTGCTGCGTCCATTGACACAGACAGCAGGACTTTGCCTCTGTTCCCGCGTCATTGGATTTGATTGACAGCAGCGGGAGGCTGCACTGCTATCAGTCTATTCAGTCAGGATCCGAGACACCGGCTGAAGCTGCTGTGCTCATCCCCGTCACTGGAAAGACCGGGTTCAGGTAAGTAAAGGGGGGGGGCTGCTGCAATTTTCACCTTAATGCATTAAGGTAAAAAAACCTCAAGGGTTTACAACACCTTTCGTTCTGTGCAGAGCAGAATTTTTTTTTTTTTTTTACCTGGAAAGATCTCATCTGAACTTGTAATAATTCATTGATGGATTTTGGAATTGCTTATAGAGTAACATAATATCCGTGCTGTTGGAATTGATAAGAGCTATTGATTATCACAAAAAAAAAGACCTAAAACTACTTTATTGCTGTCTTTCAGAGGTGATGGCGTCTGCTGAAAAGAAACCAATGAAGAGGACGAGAGAAGGTGCAGAAAAAGTTGGCGCCCACAAGGAAGATGGCCTTGTGGAAGATGGCCTCGTGGAGGTTCGCCGGAGTGGCAGGATCCGGAGGAGTCGCTACAGCACCACAAATCAGTCTGTGCTGTTTGACAAGTTAATCACAAAGTATGTCACTGGCTGTTTCCAAATGGGTGGAGTGGGGAAATAGGTTTGACTAAGGGTAAGATGAGTCCATCTAGGCTAGATCTGTCCTGCATTAAAGTGGAACTCCACGCTAACACTAAAATATCTAAATCTACAATCTAAAGCCTCTCGTACACACGATCAGATTTTCTGCAGACAAAGCGTCGGACTTTTGTCTGTAGGGCGTTTGGCCAGGAACTTGTCTTGCATACAAACTGCACACAATTGTTGGCCGACAAACACGAATGTAGTGACGTCCAACTTGGTTTTTCAGCTCTTTAGCGCCACCCTTTGGGCACCTTCTGCTAATGTTGAGTTTTTTGATGAGCATTGATTCCGAGCATGCGTGTTTGGACTTTGAACTTTTGTCTGACGGACTTGTGTACACACGATCGGAAAATCTGACAACAGACCGTTGTCCGTGGAAAATTTATAAGCCTGCCATCCAACATTTGTCAGTGGAAAATCCAACAATTGTCCGATGGAGCGTACAAACTGTTGGATTTTAGGTCAACAGTCTGTCATTGCACAATTCCCGTCAGAAAATCCAATTGTGTGTACAAGGCTTTAGACTAACCTATCTAGCCCTGTAAAGAAGAAATCGCTATACATCCCTTTTTTGAAGCCGCTCTGGTCCTGTCCCCAGTGGCAGAAGCTCTGCAGAGGAGACAGCCACCAACGGCTGGGAAATGACATCAACTATACAGTTACTATAGGACTTCTGTTGTCGGCTACCTCCTCTGCACCCGCCTCCACAGCGAAGCTGACAGCTCAGCGTGGGACCGGAGCGGCTTTAAAAAAAAAAAAAAAGTATGTATAGCGATTTCTTTAGATTTAAAGAATTTAGACCACTTTTACACTGAGGCAGTTTTTAGCACCAGAAATAGTACCTGTAAAGCGCCTGAAAACTGCCCCCCATGTTGCTCGAATGTGAAGGCCTGAGTGCTTTCACACTGGGGCGGTACGCTTTTGGGACGTTGGAAGAAGTCCTGCAAGCAGCATCTTTGGGGCGGTTAGGGAGCGCTTTATACAGCGCTCCCAAAACGCCCCTGCCCATTGCAATGAATGGACGACGATTCCAAAGCGCCGCAAAATGGGCGGTTTTAACCCTTTCTTCGCACGTTGGCGGGGGGTTTAAAAGCGCCCTGCTAGCGGCTGAAAAGCTCAGCTTAAACAAGCAGTGCTTTAGCGCTAACGTGGCCCCGGCTCAGTGTGAAAAGGGTTCTTAGTGTTGGGGTGGACTTCTACTTTAACTGCATTAGATTGTTGTAATTGACTGCTGAAGTTAGCTGGGAGCCTTGAAACTTGGGGAATTCTTCTAGTTGAATTTTTTTGAGAGTTTTGTTCTATATTTCATTACCACCCATTCCCACGTATTACACCCTAAGGGTCAAACTGACAAAACAAATTATATTTAGCAAATCTATGTAATATGAATACCTAATCTATCTGTACCCAGCCAGGCACTATATAGTTGGTAGATCTAAAGATTGTGCAATCAGATTGTGTAGTGACTATCCACTATCTAAAGTAGAAACTGAGACCTTTTTTGTCACACAATAAATGACTCTCTAGAGAGCAACCAAGAACCCATTTCTCAGAGCAGCGAATTGTGGTCACAATAAATCGTGCTGCGGTGTTGCCCTTCAAAGTTTAATCCAGGATTCTGGGTTGTTCGTTGCACGTAGAGCTGGTTTTGGAGGGTTGTGGTTTGTTTTTGTGGTGGTTTTTTTTTTTTTTTTCTTTTCTTCCTTTTCCCAAATATAACAGGCTACTTTCACACTGAAAGCGCCCGGAATTAGCAGTAAAGCGCCGCTAGTGGGGTGCTTTTAACACCCACTAGCGGCCGAAGAAAGGGTTCAGAGTACCCGTGTTGCGGCGCTTCGGCAGCGCTGCCCATTCTTTTCAAAGGGCAGGGGCAGTTTAGGAGCGCTGTATACAGCGCTTCCAAACCGCACCAAAGATGCTGCTTGCAGAACTTTTTCAAACCTCCCGCAAGCGCACCGCCCCAGTGTTAGAGCACTCAGGCTTTCACACTGGGGAGGAATGGGGGGCGTTTTTCAGGCACTTCACAGGTGTTATTTCTAGCCCTAAACGCCTGAAAAACTCCTAGGTGTGAAAGTAGCTTTAACAAGCGCTTTATTGTATAGTCACATTGTCTGTCTTAGATTGAGTTTTTTATTTTTTTTTTCTGTAAAGTGCAATTTTGAGAAGCTATTAAGTTTTATGCTATGCCCACCTGTCCACCTACCACCACTTCCATTTACTATAAATGTTTCTCTGAACTTTGCATAAAATGCACAATACCTCCTGACTTTTATCGATGAGATGTCATTGCAGCGTATGAAATTGTGGAGCGCTTAGCATGTATAAATATTTTCACTTTTGACAAGTGGATAAAATGTTTTATTTGCATTTTTTTTTTTTTTTTTGATGCTTTGATGAATCTTATTACAGGAAAGAACTGTTTGCAGGGTCTGATATGTAAAATTTGTGAACATACAAAATTACAAAATTTTTCATTTCTTTCAGCACCGCTGAAGCAGTTCTACAGAAAATGGATGACATGAAGAAAATGCGACGACGGCGTATGCGAGAGCTTGAAGATTTGGGGGTCTTCAATGACACGGAAGAGGTAAAAACATTTTACACTACCTAGCTTGTATTGTTAGATCACCTAGGCATAACTAGATCTGTTAATTAAAATGTAGATGCACAGGACCAGATGTCAAACTGGTAAAATAAAGGCCTATTTCACCTTTAGAACGTTTTAAGTGTTCCTCCCAAACGTAACCTGTTCCAGCTTCTGCCAGATGCTGGTAAAAGCTGCTAAACGCGGCTTAATGCTGGATACAGCTGCGTTAAGCCTCGTCACGCATTTCTCATGCCTCTATTCAAAATCAATGGTTCCCTATGGGAGCCCTTTGATTTTGAATAGAAGTCGCACCAGAAATCTGATCATGATGATCCGACTTGCGGCACGGATTGTGTGCTGAGGATCTTGAAGGCTGATTGGTGGTTTGGCTGGACAGTGGGAGTGTGTGCAGGGGCAGGAATGAGCTTCATATTGTTGAAATTACCAATACATCTGGATGCTAACTTCCATTCAGTGCAGCTTACATTCTCTTTTTTTTTTTTTTTGTTCACACACATGCGGCCGCAGTTTCAGTGCGGTAGTCCAGTGCATTTCTGTTCTCTGGTTCAAGTGCCATTCAGGTGTGCATTTTTACCTGAAATTGCACCCGAACCATACCCAAAAAACGCACAGGACCCTTTTTTAAAACCGCTCCGGGGCCGCCCCACATGTGTGAGCCGGTCCAATTCACATGTTATGAGATCCGTTTTAAAAACTTGTCGTCTGGAACATTTACCCCCCTCGTGACCAGATTTTTTTTTTTTTGCAGTACGCAGTGCATTACTTTAAGCCCCCGTTTACACAGGTGCGATTTGACATTTCCAAATCGCATAAGTCGCACCCCATTGCTGGCATTGAAACCATTCAAACTGCTGCGATTCAGAAAAAGGTTCCTGCACTACTTTTTTTTTTTTTTTTAATTAATTTTTTTTTGGTGGTATTTGATCAACATTCGGGTTTTTTTATCTGTTGAGCTATAAACAAAAAGACTGACAATTTCGGAAAAATAAAAACATATTTTTTTACTTTCTGCTATAAAACACATACAGTAAAAGTTGTTTTATTTTTAAAAAAGCAAATAAATTTAGGCTAATATGTATTGGGGTTAATTAACTAAAACCCCAAACCTGTGGTCTGTTCAGTGTTCTCGATTCATCTTGCGTTTTTTACTTTTTGTGTTGCCTTGTTAGTGGTTTCAAATATTTGATATGAATTAGATTGTAGCGTGCACACTACTTATTCCAAGTTCACCTAAAAAGCATCCATTTATAAAGCGTTTTTTTCTTGCCTTCTAGGAAAATGTTGATATGTATTCTCGTGTGAAGAGAAAACGTCGCAATTCCCAGCTTGATGAGGAAACCACAGACAACCAGGAGGAAAGTGGGGGTAAGTTTGCCTGACTTTGATCTGTATAGAACAGAAATGTTATATTGAAAAAATAAGCGCTGTACTAGGCCATATCTATATCTCTATCTATATCTCTTCCGGATGATTTTGCCCCGGCAAAGTCAGCTGGAAGTGGGAGCGTGTACCTGTCAAAAAACAGGTACCTGCTCCTCCCTCCCCCTTGAAATGTTCCAAATGGGGAAGCTGAGGGGTAGAGCTCTGCTTTAATGCACTTTTAATGTGCTGTGTTTTTCTCTTCGTGAAGATCTGGTTGATAAGGTGGCCATGTTGCCTTTTTAGATGTATTCTGCATGTTACAAAGCAAACTGTCTATTCTCTGAAAACCTGGCTGCCCCCATTGTGATTCCTAGACTACAACCTAGTTCTGTGGCTGTGTATGCTGCATGACAGTTCTCTAAATCCAGGGTTTTGCTTTTCGTTTACATTGGGTCAGCAGGCTGGTGAAATGAGGAGCTGCCAAACTAAATGTTGCAAGACTATGGATCAGTGCATTCTCCCCAGGTATGCTTGATGTAGTAACTGACTTGAATTTGCTCCTGAGAACATATGGTTACTAATAGATGACAGATTTTCACATCTCCAGCTAGATTGAACTTTGTGGTTACCCTATCCAAGATTAAATACTTTTTAGACATATTTTCTATTAAGTGACATGACTTCTGGAACTGTTCTTTGTCCTATCCTTTTGCTCTTGTATGCAAAGTTAGACTGATTCAATTGCTTTGTAATCCCCCATTCTGTGAGGGCTAAGTTTTTTTTTTTTTGGCCAATACTGACTTGAATTCTTCTTTTTATGACCATCTATACCAGGGATCTCAAAACTTTCTAAGGGACAGTTTACTGTCCTTCAAACTTTTAGGGGGGGTCGGACTAGTGCCAGTGGGAGAAGAAAATGTCCTGGCGTCCATGGGAGCAAATGGTGCATCTATGGTATTCGGAGGTGGAATGCCCTGTTTTGGTCAGTGGGGAGGAATAGCGCCTGATCATTGGTGCCAGTGGGAGGAATAGCTCTCCTCCTTTGGTGCCAGTGGGAGGAATAGCTCTCCTCCTTTGGTGCCAGTGGGAGGAATAGCTCTCCTCCTTTGGTGCCAGTGGGAGGAATAGCTCCCCTCCTTTGGTGCCAGTGGGAGGAATAGCTCCCCTCCTTTGGTGCCAGTGGGAGGAATAGCTCCCCTCCTTTGGTGCCAGTGGGGGGGGATAGTGTCTTGCATCAGTGGGAAGAAAAGTACCCCAAGATCCTGATAAAGGCAAGCAAAGGGCCGCAGTTTGGAGACCACTGCTTTATACTCTTACACCAGCTGCTATGGATAATGTTCCTCGAATCCCATTTGCAATGTCTTTGTAAAGAATCTAATAATAAAGAATTATTGAGAAATAAAGTAATGTGAGGTGATAAGATTTCAGAGCTTCTGTGGTGAAATTTGAAAATGTATTTCCCCACTATCATGTCTACAGCTACTGAGGTAAAAGGTTTGTTTTAAAGTGTATTACTGCCTATTGAGAAAATGTAAATACTTTATTGTGCATAGTCTGGGCACAGGTTCACTTTAAAAATTCAATCTGGCGTTTGTTTCGTGGTCTGTTTGTTTCGTGTTTTTTTTTTTTTTTTTTTCCAGAAGAATTAAAATTTGGATATACAAAACACAAGTCTCTAGCCTGGTGCTTGCAAAAATGATTAACTCTGCATTAATTTATTAGATTCCTCTGAGGAGGCTGAAGACCATGAAGATGAGGAGGAGGAAGAGGAGGAGGATGACGACGAGGAAGATGATGATGAAGATGAGGAGGAGGATGGAGAGGAATTTAACCAAAAACGTTACGAGCTGAGACAGAGAAAAGCTGCTGTTCCCTACCAAGTGCCTCTACAAGGTGAGGAGGAACATTTACCAGAAATAAGTAGTTTCACCTATAGGACAGAGACGCAAATGTCTGCCTGAGACCTATGAAATGTATAGGTGGGCACTTTTCCTGGAAAAAGGAGTTCTCTTTGGAGAATATATCATCACTAAATATGTCCTTTTAGTAGGATCTCAGGGAACAGTTTCTGGTTTAGTGCCCTCTGCTCCCTGAGGCACATGGACCATGCAAATGTTTTGTTAGAAGCCATTTTCAAAATGTTCTAGTGTTGGCAATGTGGGCTTTGAAAGAAGCTTTTGAGGTTGTCCATGTTACTACTTGGCATTGGTTGTGTAATGTCTGAGTCAATTTTTCTGTTGATCACTGGTGGTTTGGCCATGAAGGTTTTGTTTTATCATGCTGGAGCAAAGATAAATTGTACAAGCTCAAACTCCCTTTATTGAATTGGTCAGGGATGCATCACAGGATAGTGTTCAACATCTGAGATGAGGGGACACATCTGATGGTGCAAAAGAATCCAGAAGATTAAGTCAAGTGCAATCGTATGAATAGGGGCTTATTCTTTGGTATGCACTCCGCTAAGCAAAGCAACCAAGCACAGCCTTCTGTAGGTGAGGCTGGAATGACTACCCCTATTAACCAATTCAGCTCTGGTAGATTTACCGCCCTTCATGACCAGGTCATTTTTTGCAATATGGCACTGCGTGGCTTTAACTGACAATCGTGCGATGCTGTACCCAATTACAGGATCCAATGCCTTCTCTACAGAACCGCAATCTACCTTGTTTATATAGGCAGATCGCTGTTTTGCCTCTGTCCTGAACAATCAGTGGGTGCCAGCGGACATCAAGTCCGTGATACCTGCTAGCTGGGCTCCTGCTGTGTGTGATCACAGCGGGAGCGAATCGTAAATGGCACACATGCATGCCCCAGACCCGACAGTGTCAGATCACGTACAACAGCCGCCCTGCAGCAGTATATCCTTCGGTGGGTGGTCGTTGTTGTTAAAAGGTTGTTTTTATAGGTCCTAAGGTAAACTCGCATGGATGCATATCGGTAGAGGCGGCTAAACATAACCCTCTGCTATGGCAACTTGTGAACTGGTCAATTGGCTTTGGCACAGTTTGTGTGTGCAGACAGAACTCTGCAGAGATGCTGACCCTGGGTACACTCAGTCTGCACCCAGGGTCGGTTGGAGGCGCCTGTTACATGTAACTGTGCAGATGAGCAGTTGCATGAGAACAGCAATGGTGCTGGCCATTCATTTGTACAGCGTTTGACCACTGCTTGAACTCGGTGTGTGCAGGTAAGATTTACTACGGACGGTGGGAACTGCCAGCTACTATTTAACCCTATGAATGTAGTCCTAAGACAAAAAAAGTTGAAGTGTTCATAAGCAAACAGTTATTTTTTTACATTAATGTAGTTGAAATGTGGGTTTCCTACTACTATAAAAGTATTTTCTATATATAATAATTTTATTTTTTTGTCTTAGAGCCCAGACACCATAAGAAAACTGATATTTTCTACGCAAGTGCATCGTCTCCTGTCAGGCAGCGTCGCTTCCGGTTTAGTTCTGCTGGACCTAGAAGTCCATATTGCAAGAGGCGTCTTGGAAGGTTAGAATTCACAATTTTGCTTTTGTCTCCTCTTTTCTAGCAAAAAAAAATAAAAATCAAATGCTAAACAGGAATACATTTCAACACTGCCGGGAAATGCAAAGCGTTGCTTGGTCAGAATGAACTATCACTTTTATGCAGCAAAAAAAAAAAAACATAAAAGCTTGTAGATACCTGTTATTCAATAGAGGATCAGTGGTAATAGTGTGAGTCTGTGGCATTGGCACAGGGTGGGGGAACATCATTAGCTTTGCTAACAAAATGTGTGAACCTTTTTTTTTTTTGGCCAATTTAAATACAAATAGAACTTTAGAAGTTTCTATGAAATATTCTTGATCAAATAGTTTTTAAGTTTTTTTTTTTTTTTTTTTTTTTTTTTTGGTTTTACAAAAAAACTTGCATACAAAAAAAGGAAAAAAAAAGTTAAAGAACAGTACACAAAAAGGGGGGAGGGGGAGAAGTACAGTAAAATTGACAGCAGCTTTGCAATCCTGAACAGTGCTAGCATACAGAACAGCTTAAGGCATATGGTTAATAACTACTAACACTTCGGGCGGGGGGGAGTATGTCGCCGTCCCAATACATACAGTCAGTATCTGCCTTTTAAGTCTGTGCATACCTGTTGCCCAGTATACCATCAGGGATATGTCTGGTGGCAATACCTAGCCAGGATTGCAAGTACAAAAGCATGGACCAAGTAAATTGTTATACCTTTTTAACATTGAAAAATCCACAGATGCTAATGCCAGGGGTCTGCAACCATGGATCCCACAAATCTGCAAGGGTTACCCCTTTGTTGATAGATGAGGTGCTCGATGAAATGTAGGGAAAAAAAGCTCTGGTTGAATGGGAAAAGGCTAAAATCTCACTCAAAATTTTTCACACCTGTCTGTATCCCAGATAGGGTTAGGAAGGCTTTCTGTCATGGAGACAAGATTGTAAGTAAGGGAGCTACCCCAACCTTAATAGTTGTCCTTTCTATGCTTGTTCCGTTAACAGTAAAACCTTATTTTTTTTGACACGCACTCCATCGCAATGGTCACCAGGCCAGAATGTGTTAAGAAATCTCCTAAACAAGTACACAGCAATAAAAACCTGACAGGTTTTTTTCATTCAAAACAAACTTTTTTTTATTGGAGTTGCATTAATACTCTGCACTCACATTCCGCAGTCTGAACTCAGGAGTTCTTAAACTAGCACAAGTCATGAAGCTTTTCAAAATACCTGCAGAGAAAATCAGATGACTCGACACTCTTGATCTGACCATTAAATGGCAAAGACCGTGCTATGTTACCTTACCAGCAAGGCTTCATGTATACTACAGCTGCTAAACTTGTGTTTAAGAGCAGTTGGGCATTTTTTCAGCAGCCCCTGAACTGTTATTTTATGTGTACACTCAGTCATTTATAGTAGTTTAGAGGCAGTTGAGTTTACGGACGTGTGTTTTTTTTTTTTTTTTTTTAAAGCAGATAAATCTCATTCAGGACAGTAGTTTACCGGCATTTCAAGTGCCAAATGCGTGTAAACGTTAAGATACAGCGTTTAGCTGCGTCAAGCGTGGTTTTTTTTTTCTTTTCTTTTTTTTTTTTTCCTTTGACATGTCAAAATTTACAGTTCCCTATGAGAGCAGTCTTAACTGATCCGACTTTCAGCCCATTGATTTGAATGGAAGTCACATCCAAGTCGGCTCATCGTGATCCAACTTGTGGTGCAACTTCTGCTTTTAGGCTCTTGAAAGGGGAGCCTCCTCCCTCCCCCCTCCCCAAGAACCATACCAGGCCCTTTGAGTCTGGTATGGATCTTGAAAGGGAACCCCACACCAAAAAAAAAGTGTGGGGTCCCCATGCATATCACACGCCATTTTTTTTTTTCTTCCCCCATTTTGGCGTAGGGTTCCCTTTCAAGATCTATACCAGACTCAAAGGGCCTAGTATGGATCCTGGGAGAAACCCCACGCTGTGGGTTTTTTTTTTTTTTTTTTTTTTTTTTTTGTGTAGTGGCTTTGCAGCTAGTTTTTTGTAATGCCTGTGTATGAAGCCTAAAAGCTAGTTACAGAATGTCAACTTTTTTTCTTTCAGGAGAAGACATGCAGTGCATAGCAATGACTCCACATCCTCCTCTTCCTCAGATGATGAGGAACATTTTGAGAGGCGCTTGGTTCGAAGCCGTAACAAGGCCATTGCCAGGTAAGTCCGTCCCACCCCACCCCTCCTCCATTTCTGGGACTACACTGTCCCTAAAAGCGACAGATCTGCAGTAACCAATTGGGAACTAACTGGAGTCTCCCTGACCACGTGCTCGCTTTGGCAGGCAACCATGAGATCTAATAGAGGAACGGTTTCTGCGAATTTGTCAGGCTGCTATTACCGTCTGGTTAATAATAAAATAAAGTAATGTTTGTACATACATGCTTACAATTCAACAACAGAAGCTGGATTTTTTTTGTTTTCTAATAATCTAATTTACTAGGGAAGACAAATTCCCATTACTGTTAAGAAAACTGAATGCTGATGCTACCAAATTTTGGTTTGGGCATCTAAGCTTCAGTTGTATTTGGTAATGGTTAAAAATGTAATGCTATCGAAATGAACGAGGTGGACTCTTCCACATGCTATACAAGTGAAAGGTTTGCTAGCCTGGGAATTTCTTGTGATGACAAAGCAAACGGTTAATTTAGCCTATTGGCGCCTACCCAATATGGAAATTTCAGTTTGATGGAGCCGATCTTTTTTTATTGAAATCCTTTATGCTTGTGGTTCATACTTTTACATAAGTGTGCTTCACCTGTCCCCTACATTATGCAAATCTAACGTCATGGAAAATTCTTGGAAAAGTGATACTGATAACCTGATTTTTATTTTTTTTTATTTTTTTTTTAATAAAGGTGTCTTCCTATGAACCTGCAGAGAGAGGATTTAAAGGGACTTCACAAAGATCGCATGAAAATTGGTGCTAGTCTAGCAGATGTTGACCCAATGCAGATTGACACCTCTGTGAGTCTAATGCTGTTGTAAGAAACTGAACTGGTGTCATGTCAGTGGCTCAAAAAGTATTGAAGCCTAAGAATCGGCATTATAGGCAGATATTTAACATTCTTAGAAGTTACAGCTGGCAGCGTCCATATTTTACATGGTACAGAATTTTTTTTTTTTTTTTTTTTATTACTCGACATCTGGAAGAGTTGCACCCCCTTCGTGACCAGGCCATTTTTTTTTTTTTTGCAATACGGCACTGCGTAACTTTTAACTGACAACTACGCGGCCATGCAATGCTGTACCCAAATAAAATGTCAAACAAACACCCCTCCCCCCACAAATAGAGCTTTCTTTTGGAGATATTTGTTCACCTCTGCGGTTTATTTATTTATTTTATTTTGAAAAAAAGCAATATTTTACTTTCTGCTATATAACCTATCCAATAAAAATCAATTTTGCTATAGAAACTGCTATAGATTTTTAGTAAATTAAAAACCCCAATAAGCATATATTGATTGTTTTGAACAAAAGTTATAGCATCTACAAACTGGGATATATACTGAATTTATTTATTATTATTTTTTTAATATACTAATAATGGCGTCGATCGGCAATTTATAGCGGGACTGGGATATTGCGGCAGACTCTTTTGACACGTTGTGGAAACCAGACACAAGCTAAAAATATGCATAGTCACTGTACCATGACACTGGCTGGGAAGGGGTTAAACGGCCAGGACGATCAAAGGGTTAAATGTGTACCTATGCAGTGTTTGTGTGTACTATGTGAGGCCCTTTTACTAAGGGAAGTGATCGCTTTTATTCCCTGCTTTTTAGCAAAAGAAAATCCATCACTTCTGTCCTATGTGTCTGCTTGACGATCGGTGGGTGCCGACGGACATCCATTGCCCGGCACCCACTGATTGGCTTCTGCTGTGACAAATCACAGCAGAAGAGACGCGTCCCCTACCCAAAAGTGCAGAATCACGTATGTGTGTGTGTGTGTGTGTATATATCTGCATAGCGCGGCCACATATCAGCAGGCGGTTAAACCCCATGTGCAGTAGCAGCTGTAGATTATGCCTGAAATTGGTAGAAAATAAATCTGCATGGTGGTTAAATTTTAAAAGCAAAAATGCAAAGAGTAGGACATCAATAAATCAATTTTCCTTTTTTTTTTCCCCATAGGTACGGTTTAGTAGTGTTGGAGGTCTCTCGAAACACATATCCTCATTAAAGGAGATGGTGGTTTTCCCATTACTTTATCCAGAAGTTTTTGAAAAGTTTAAGATTCAGCCTCCAAGGTAGGTTAACATTCTATATTATGAAAATAAGTTTAGAGGTTGTGTGTTGTCAGGTGGGCTAAAAATCCTTTCCTTGCTGCATTTGCTTAGTACAGACAACATAAGCCCTGCCTTATTGCCTATAGGAGGTTAGACTCGGAACAAAGTTGCTATACCCCCTTCTCTAGGTACTTGATTGAATATAGCAGATTGGTGGATAAAAGATTCTAGGACGCTGGTGCCCAGCCTTTGGCCCTCCTGTTCTTGCTCTATCGACCTTTTGCAGTCCCCAAGAGTTGGGGAGCGATTTCTAAAGAGGCTGTAATGATATATCTGTCTCACATTGCATGCGCCCATTCTGTCTTTTGCAGCAGATTTCCACTCTCCAATACCCAACTGTCTCCTAGTATGTCTGTAGTTATATCATCTGTAGTATTACATGTACTGAATACTGTGTGCAGTGCTTTGGGCCTCCTAAACCACCTACAGTGAAACTGGCTATCTTACCCCCACCTGCTACTAGCTGTCTGGGTTTTAGGAGTACCTTATCTCCTTAAAGTGGTACTAAAGGATCAGTGTTTTATCCTCATGCATTCTATGCTGGAAGCTGAGAATAGGTAACTGCAATTTGTAGTTTGAAGCTTTTGTTGCAGAAGGACAAGGAGGGCTGAAAAGGTGAATAGAACTCAAAAAGTAGCTGCAGCAGGAAGACGGTGGCCCTCCGTTTTTTCACTTTTTATTAAATGTTTATAGGAATATGCAGCAATGTTAGCTGTTCAATGATAAGCATAGGTGACAAGTTAGCATTGTGCAATAAAGCATTTCATAAAAGACCATATGTGTGAGAATATATCCATTATTTTTGGTGGATATACAAACCTCCCAAAGCAGTGCAATATTGTGTTGACTGTGGGTAGCGCTGCAGGTAATGAAGAGTGGGCCAAAAAATACCTCTCCTGAGTCTGTTCTCAGGGCAAGGCACTTGGGGGCACATGGTCCTGCTTCCTTGAGGATCAGGTTCTTAATAGGAAGTTTCTTGTAAGCATATATTGTGGTTTTGAAAGTGAACATTTGTTTTGTTTTTTTTTTTCTCCTTCTTTCCCCAGGGGCTGTCTGTTTTATGGGCCACCTGGTACTGGAAAAACATTGGTTGCCAGGGCCCTGGCTAATGAGTGCAGTATCGGTGACAGAAGAGTGTCTTTCTTCATGAGGAAAGGGGCCGACTGCTTAAGCAAATGGGTTGGAGAATCGGAACGTCAGCTGCGACTGCTGTTTGACCAGGTGATGATATTCTTGTAATGGAATTGTGGGGTGACCTCAATCCTCAGTGCCATAGCTTTGCACCAGCCTCATTAGACCTCTGTTGATTTCTACTGTGAGCAGAAATTACTGCAAGTCTTATAATTTATTAGAATATAAGAAAAAAAGAGCCATGCTCTTAATAACACAAATGTAATATATAGATAACGTCCACATGAGTATGTGAGAAATTAGTAAAGAAATCTTTGAAATCTCATTGAAAGAAATCCAACGCCAGCAGTGATATAACTTCCTTCTGTGAAACCTCCACCTCCAATAATAGGGGCGCTTACCAAATCCTATTGACCTATCTCTAGAAAGGTCAATCGAGCAATTATCATAACAGTCTAGGAGGTATTGCAGTTAGAGATGCACTCCTGTGGAGCTGACCACCACTGCTCATCTCCAGACCAGCCATACCAGATACCATGGACCAAAGTATGGAGGGAAAAATACGTTCCAATAGTGTAAAATCGTCCAATAGTTTTATTAAAATTGCCAATCTGTACAGTCTTACTGGTGTTCTGTCGAAGTGCCCGCGCAGGACGGAGCCGCACTTCAGCTGGAGTGACGTGACCAGGGCGCAAGCACACATTGTAGGTGGCATCTCTCCATAGGAGATACCATTTCATGGCCACAATTTAAATCTATACAAACAGTGGAGGGGAGACCGTAGTTCTCACATTATGCCTCGCTGTTGCGGTGTGGCATTACAGTGTGCTGATGGTCCGGTTTTGTCTGTGTTGCAGGACGGGTTTGCTGTGTGAAATGGCGGGTGGCAACACAGAGCTGGTTTTGTCTTCAACACAGCCACTAGCCGCCCTCCAGCAGCAGCGATGCACAATTTGAGAACTACGGTCTGTTTGTATAGGTTTAAATTGTGCCTGTGAAATGGTATCTCCCATCGAGAGATGCCTCCTACGATATGTGCTCTGGTTACGTCAGCCCAGCTGATCGGCAAATCAGCTGTTGTGCTGTTCCGTACGGCACATGCACAGTACATACCGGGCACTATTCAATGGGGGGCACTTCTCGAAAGAACGCCGGCAAACAATTCAACCCATGCTTCCAGGATCAGTAAAGACGTGATAATGTCAGCACGCAGCACCTCCCAAGTCTTATAATTTGTAGGTCTGTGAAGTAATGGATTCAAAATGCAACAGTCTGCATTTAATATCTGTGGTTTTCATAGTGGTTGACCGCCTGCCAATGTGAGTTCTGTTTATCATAGAGGGTTCTGCTAAGAGTCAGTGATTGAAGACTTATGACAGTGCCCAGGAATGTCATGGATCTTTAATATCCATGTAAGGCCAACCCTTAAAGTGGCCCTGTAATGAAATGGGGAAGCTCCTTTTGCTGACTAGTTTGTTTTTAAAGGTGCGTCCTCCAGGACTGTCATTTGGTGAGGACTGTCAGTATTTGTATATCACGTGTCTGGGCTCCTGCACTTAGTAGTATTTGGTGTAGTAGTGAAACAATTACTGGCCTGAGTGTACATATTTTAAATAAAAGAAACCATCAAAGCTGGCTTCTACATTTTCCTCTTGACATGTCCTATAATCATTTATGCATTAACACATTGTTGTTGCAAATACCTAATTGTAAATGAATCATGTAATTTCACTGTATTAAATGTCCTTCAGCTTAACCACTTCAGCCCCGGAAGGTTTTATCCCCTTCCTGACCAGGCCATTTTTTGCGATACAGCACTGCTTTACTTTACCAATGGCGCTGTCGTGCAACCCTGTACCCAAATAAAATGCGATTCTCTTGGTGGTATTTGATCACCTGCGGTTTTTATTTTTTTGTGCTATAAACAAAGAAGACTAACAATTTTGGGAAAAAAAAAACTTTTTTTACTTTCTGCTATAAAACACATTCAATAAAAATGTAGAAAATCAAATTTCTTCATCGGTTTAGGCCAATATGTATTCTACATATTTTTGGTAAAAAAAATTGCAATTAGTGTATATTGATCAGTTTGCACAAAAGTTTACAAACTATAGGATAGATTTATGGACTTTTTTTGTTTTTACTAGTAATGGCGGTGATCAGCGATTTTTAGTGTGATTGTGGCAGACAAATCTCACACTAAGTGACACTTTTTGGGGACCACTGACACCAATAAAGTGATTAGTGCTAAAAGAAATGCAATAACACTGGCAGGGAAGGGGTTAACATCAGCAACAATCAAAGGGTTAAGTGTTCCCTGGGTGTGCTTTCTTACTTTGTGGGGGATGGACTGACTCGAGGAAGAGACGCATCTGTTTCTGATTCGCAGGAATCGCAGATCTCTTTTCCTGTCCTCCACAACGATGGTCTGTCTAGTTTACATAGACAGACCACCTATCTGTCTCTCCAGCGAACGATCGCAGGTGGCCGGAGGCCACTGGACCAGCTGATTTGCTCCCGCTGTGTCCAATCACAGTGGGAGCGCGGCACTGACGGAGCGAGCACGCGCCCCCAGAGCCGATGGAAGAAATTGCGTACAGGTACGTGATTTTGCTCCTGCCGCAGTATATGTTGGGCAGTCCTTAAGTGGTTAACAAGACAAAGCACAACCTGTTTCTTCAATGAGGCGCCTTTCACGTGGGTGGATCGATCGGGTCTGCCTGTCAGTTTTTTAGGTGGACCTGATTGGACCATCCACTATCCTCCTATGGAGCAGCGGATGTAAATTGGTGTCTGTTTTTACATCGGCCTACCTCCAATCCAATCTGCTAAAAACACGTTCCCCATCTATCGATCGGATGGCAGTCGGGTGTAAACAGACAGGCAGTCCGTTTTACATGTTACCGCCCACAGGGGAGAGAGCGGGCTGTGTCTGCTCTGCATAAGCGGAGTGGACACAGACTAGCAATCTGCATGCTCAGCGGGGAACAGCAGACAGATTCTCCACTATGTAGGCAGACTCCTGGTCCGTGTGGAAGGGGCTCTAGAATAAGCTGTAAAGATGGGTGATTAAGGTGAAAAGCTACATGGTTGGATGCAAGACAACCTGCAGCTGGACTATGTGTAAAAAGCCTCTTATACCCATTCATTTTTGTAATGGCTTCCAATTCTGCGTCCGATTCATTTAATCCACAATTTTAATGGACAATTTTGTTTGCCAAATATCACCCAGCAGCCCTGTGTGGTTTGGCCTTAAAATCTTCTTTAAAGAAGAACTTAACCCCTCCTATGCTATACAGCTGAAGAAGCCACCATCTTTGCCTCTGCTGATCTGCACATTCCATGGTGCTACATGTGATTAGTTTTTACACCAGTCATTTGATGGCTTGACAGTTCAGTTGAGAGCACAAGCAACTGTCAGTTCATGGCATGCCTTGAATGTAACGATTATCGGAAACCTTTGAATCCATATGTTAGTTCCACTTTAATAGCTGCACCCTTTTCAGTTCTTTCTAACATTTTTCTTCTGTTTCTTAGGCTTATCAGATGCGTCCGTCTATTATCTTTTTTGATGAGATTGATGGCTTGGCACCAGTCCGATCAAGCAGACAAGACCAAATTCACAGGTACATAACATATAGACTGTTCTATTTTCTTGCAGTTTAATGGCACTTAATAAATCAACACCTGGGTACGCAGAGCTGAAGCAAAGGAGTATGAAGCTGTTGGTGCTTTTGGCAGCCTACTGGATGTCAGATCAATTAATGCAAGCCAAACACGGAGCCAATTTCTTTCCTGCAACCCGTGGTTGCAGGAAAGAAATTTGCTCGATTTCCCGATCACAGATTGTGCTAAAAGGGGAATCCCTCCCGCCCAGCGAATTTTATTCTCCAGTGACAGTGATCATTGCTAGAGGCTATACCGGCCACTAGTGGTGATCACATATAAAATCCAGCAGGTTGCATCGGTCCGATGCTGCATCCACCTAGGTAAGTAATGGGTAAATAAATTTAAAAAAAAATACAGCTTTTGAATCCCCACTGGGTTTTTAATTTTTTGCTAAATAGTTTTTCTTTGTTTCTGTTATAAAATTTAGCAAATAGCCTTTCCTCGTAAATTTAGGCCATTTGTATTTTGCGCAATTTTTTTGGTGAACAATAACCCAATACACAGTGTACATTAGCTAGTCTGTAGGAAAGTTATGCCGCATACACTCAAGCAGACTTTTCGACGGAGTTCCGACAAAACGGACTTGCCTACACACGATCTCACCAAAGTCCAATCCTTTCGAACGTGATGACGTACGACCGGACTAGAATAAGGAAGTTCATAGCCATTAGCTAACTGGTCCGTCGGACTAGTATACAGACAAACGTATTTTTCTATAGGAATCGAGCCCGTTGGAAAGATTTGAAACTTGTTCTATTTCTAAGGTTCGTCAGATTTTTAGACAAAAAAGGTCAGAGGAAGCCCACACACGATCGAATTGTTCGATGGATTATTTCCGTCGGACCTTTGATGCTGAAAAGTCTGGTCATGTGTACGCGGCATAAGAATCTTATAATATATATGCGACATGTAGAGTTTTTTTTAAGTTGTAACTTGGAAGGGGAAAAGAACATCTCACAATTTTTTCTTTTTTTTTTTTTTTTTTTTTTTAACATACTGTGACCAAAGTAACACTGTACTATGGGGAAGTGATCAGGATTTTTTTTTTTTTTTTTTACATCTTATGATTGTTTATTACAGTGAATTTCACTGGTATACGCAACAATTTTTACACAGTACTGATGTTTGTGCATCTGCTTTTTCGGATGCAACTCCAGGCTTTTGTTTTGTGTGCATATTTATGCGCATACAAGACATTCCTAGGGGAAATGAATTAGTATTTATGCACATATGCGTGCACTGGCGCAAAATACTGATCGGGAACACGGATTTTTTAATTTTTTTATTTTTACCAAGAGCATGCAGCGCTTGTTTACTCACCTTTTATGTACAGGCTCATTGTAAACAATGGGCTGCATTTTAAATCAGTAAAAAAAAAAAAAAAAAAAAACTACTGAGCTGCAGTGTGCAAGAGGCCTTCCTGAGATTCAGCGTGTTATGTTGTTACTTGTGATAGGCCACAGCTAATCACATGGTACAGATGGGCTGCGATTGGCTCTGTCTGTACCATATGATCACTGTGACCATTCACAGCTAGCGACACAATAGATGGCATGAAAGGAAGCTATTCATTGTTTACAAGTGTCATGTGATCTGCTGTGATTGGTCACAGTGATTACAGATCGCGCCCGCAGCGCGTCTTGTCTTGGAGGATGTCCTATGACGTCCACTCAGAATGACGAAAGTCCTGCTCGGATGTCAAATTACAATAGGCCAAGCTGGAACTAGTTAGGGCAACAAAGCAAGCCTACATGTTGAAGTACAGGGTTCCTTGAGCCAAGTGTTCATGTTTTTCAGAATACGGAAGGGTTTTTTGTTTTTTTCATGGAATGTTTGAGCATCTAAGCAACATCTATTGCTTTTAATATTTTTCTTCTTGCTCAGCACTTTTTCAAACCTTTTAAAAATATTCTTCCATAAACATGCATAAAACTAATGGAAAGCTCATAAAGAATCTTTTAACAAATATATTTGAGTAGTTTCTATGGGAGAACTAATTATGTTTTTATACTTTTCCCTGAAACCTTTTAGTTCCATTGTTTCCACATTGCTGGCTCTTATGGATGGTTTGGACAGTCGGGGAGAGATTGTTGTAATTGGAGCTACCAACAGACTTGACTCTATTGATCCTGCTTTGAGGCGGCCTGGGCGTTTTGACCGGGAGTTCCTCTTCAGCTTGCCTGACAGAGATGTAAGTATGAAAGGTTTTTTTTTTTAACAATTTGTTCATCAGCAGTCCCGCAAATCCTCGATCCCATTGTTTTAATAATAAATATGTTTGGTATGAGATAATGTAGAACGGCACATCTTTTGCAATGCACAGTGCCTACATAAACCTATTGTCATATACAGTTTTCTGAAAATTTCTTGGAAAACCTTCTGCCATTAACCGGTTCAATACAGGGCATTTTCACCCCCTTCCTTCCCAGACCAGTTTTTAGTTTTCAGCGCTGTCACAAAAAAAATTGACGTCCTTTTTCCCCCACAAATAGTTTTCTTTTGGTGGTATTTGATCACCTCTGCGGTTTTTATTTTTTGCACTATAAACAAAAGAAGACCGACAATTTTAAAAAAAAATGCACCATTTTATACTTTTTGTTATAATAAACATCCCAATTTTTTTTAAAAAAAAAATTTTTTTCCTCAGTTCAGGCTGATACGTATTCTTCAACATGTGTTTGGTAAAAAAAATTGCAATAAGCGTATATTGATTGGTTTGCGCAAAAGTTATAGCGTCTACAAAATACGGGATAGATTTATGGCATTTTTTAAAAAAAAAAATATTTATTTTTTACTAGTAATGGCGGCTATCTGCAATTTTTTTTTTTTTTTTCGTGACTGCGACATGGCGGACACTTGACACATTTTTGGGACCATTTACACAGCGATCAATGCTATAAAATTGCATTGATTACTGTATAAATGTGACAGGCAGGGAAGGGGTTTACCACTAGAGGGACACGAGGGGTTAAATGTGTTTCCTATGGGAGTGATTCTAACTGGGGGTGGGGACTCACAAGGGGAGGAGACCGATCGGTGTTCCTCTGTACTGGGAACACAGATCGGTCTCCTCTCACCTGACAGGACGTGGATCTGTGTTTACACACACAGATCCACAGTCCTGCTTGGTTAACGGGCAATCGCGGGTACCCGGCGGACATCGCGGCTGCCGGGCACACGCACCGGGTCCCGAGCGGCACGCGCCCCCTAGACGGCCAGGAAGCCCAGGACATCATATGACTGGATCCCATCTGCGGCCATCATTTGACTATACGCGGGTATTGAAGTGGTTAAGAACACCTGTAGTGCAGATTGCACTGACAAGGGTTCAGCACCAGATTCCATTTCATAGCATACCAAAATTTTCAGGCCTTGTTCACACTAGTGTGACTTGAATCGCATGGCATTGGAAATCTCTTTGGCTTCAATACTGCCCGTTTAAATCCATGTGACTCATAGTAGGGTGTGATATTTGGAAAAGGTTCCTTCACTACTTTGGTGTGATTTACAGTTTGACTTGGTCCCATAGAATATGCAAAGTCGCACTGTAAATCGCATTAAAGTTGCATTGCAGTAGTGTGAACCGAGCCTCACTGTATTGACCTGCCAGCAACTGAGGTGATGGAGGGGAACCTACACAAGGTATCAGTACTTTAGTAGTAGTAGTTGTCTATTAGTGCTTCACTCCATTGATGAGATTTGAAGGTGGAGGAATCGCTTATGAAATATGAAGATATAATGCGATTTGCAGAATTTCATGCTTTTTTGTAATTGCTATTTACCCGCTGACAGGCACGTCTGCAAATTCTGAAAATTCACACAAAAGAATGGAATCCACAGCCATCAGAAACTTTTTTGCAGGAACTGGCGGAAAAATGTGTTGGTAAGAGCTGCATTGTGTTACAGGACATTATGAATTGGATATGTGCCATCTTCGTATATAATACTTATAATACTGTTTATTCTTTTTCAGGGTATTGTGGGGCGGACATAAAATCTCTGTGCGCTGAAGCTGCTTTGTGCGCTTTACGCAAGCGTTACCCTCAGATTTACACAACAACAGAGAAGCTGCAGCTTGATGTGTCCTCTATTAAAATGACTGCTAGAGACTTCATGTTTGCCATGCAAAAAATTGTGCCTGCGTCACAGAGAGCTGTTGTCTCCCCTGGACAGGCACTTAACTGCATTATCCAGCCTCTGCTTCAGAACACCCTGTGTAACATCTTGGAGGCATTGAAGAAAGTTTTCCCACATATGGAAGAAGGAATTAAACATAAAGAGCCTGGTGCGTAAGACGTTTCTGTATTACTTTAACCCCCTACTAAATTTATATAATATATAGAGATGCAGTGCTTCAGAAACATGAAAAGTCCTTATCAGTGGCTCGAATGGAGATTCAGAGTCCAACAGGTGCAGATTCCAAAATAAAGTGCTAGGATAGCTCCTCCGACAGTAATGCACACACTGACCCCTTACCATCAGATGTGGACCACTATATAGAAGTCAAATGCTCTTAAAGTGGCTCTTAAACGCCAGAAATACCTGGTATCAACAATCCTCACGATACGGGGTACTCTTCCACAACCGAATCTCGGAGCATGTTGGGATCAGAATAGACTAGACTACATTGTGCAGTATTCAAAACATCCAATATTTATTGGATGTTTTGGGGGGGGAGAGGAGAATGTCTGTCCTCTAGAAGTCTGTTTTGTTTAACTGCCAGGTATATTTGGCTGTATGCTGTAATTTCTTCTATGGTTTCTTAATTGGCTGCTTAGTAGACAAGCCATAATAGTGTCCAATTGGACTTCAAAAGCCATCTTTGCTTTCTGCATGAAGGGTACAGCAACAGGTTCACTTATTTGCCTGCTACTGATATTCTCCTTGACTTGGATTGTCTGCTTGAGTAAAGTTGAGTTCTGTGAAAGCAATAGATTTATCTGGGCAGAGCTTACATGCTGGTGCTAATGTTTTTAATGCTTGAGCACTTACCATGGACAGGTATAGAAATACTGAATTCTGAAACTACACCATGCTAATTTTGGGTAGTACTGGCTTGTTAAAGCTACACACAGCCAGCCAACTAGTATTTTCAGGAGGCCAGCTATGTCGGGCCCAACATTTCACTTGTGACTGGTGTATGTTGTCAACTGAATTTACTTGACCATCAAATCTTGAAATGCGAGGGCTGTTCTGTCTCTAGGACAGAGAGCTAAACCCTGCTGCTCCATAAACTTCAGATACCATATTGCTTTGATCTTAGCTTTATTGGAACAAGCCAGGTGAAATTTTTAAGCTCGCTGAGGGGTGATGGCGAGAGATTGAAGAAAACACGCCTTACTGTGTTGCTGTAGATTCTTAAAATGGAAGCTGACTCGCTTTCTCTAGAGAATTCTCCCAGAATGCACTGGTTCCTAACAACTTTATTACACATTCTAACAGAATACAATAAGTAACTACTACAAACAGCAAAGCTATACTAGAAAGGGAACACTAGGTGGTGCCTACGCTCTGCATATAACTAGCTTGGTGTAAATTAAGAAAACCAACATGTTATTTCAAGTACATACTCAAACATAATTAAACTGAATGGAAGCCCGGTGGGCAGAACAAGGGCACCACTACTACTTTGTACCAAGGTCACTTGCAAGTATCTCCTTCACTTATATATTTTTTTTTTTTTTCTTGTATTTTTAAGCACTTGGCATAGATTTGTTGGATGAAGATCTAATTTATAGCGAAGACGAAGGTCCCTCTGTGTTTGAAAATGGAATAAACAATAAATTACCAAATGGTAAAACGAAAGAAAATCGCCCGTTTATTCACCTCAATGTGTAAGTAATGAATCTGATGCATTGACTTGTAGAGATAAATCATTTTAATTCTAGTTAATATCTCCTTCACTATTGTCTAAAACCGGTGAAGGAATTTGCTTATACCCTGTACTGCATTAATCAAACAGTTTTTTTTTTTTTTTTTTGTTTTTTATTATTACCTAATGCATTATGGTAAAGAAAAACGCGACTTTAGAACCACTTTTTACCCCTTCACAGCTAAGGATAAAATGTTGATGCCTAAGCACAATTTTACAACTTTGACATGTGTTGGTAAACATAACACAACTGCTTTGTGCGTCCAGGTGGTTTATACCGCTTTTTTTTTTTTTAGGACAAATTGGGCTTTCGTTTGGTGGTAAATTATAATGGATATCTATCTTTTATTTTATTTTTTTTTACTAATGCAGGAAAACTGGCCCAGCATAGTAAAAATATATATATTTTTTAATTTGGCTGTATATTTCTTGCTACTACCATAACCTTCCACCAAAGCACAACCCAAATAAAGTCTTGTCCTGATGATCGCAGCAATACCACATATGTGTATTTTGTTGTTTGTACTCTTCGTACAGCCCTGAAACAATAGTGCGAGTTTTGCGTTTTTACCATAGCTAAAACACACTGATAAAGAAAAAAAAAAAATGCTGACCTTGACCCAAACACTAACCCTAGCACTGACCTAGATCAGACTTTGATATAGGTATTTTATTTTTTTCTCTCTGCATAGAGAGAGAGAGATGATGTATCCCTCCTCCATTCAGAGAGAGTAAAAATGGGGGGCGGACTTCACAGTGACTTATTGTGATAGCCAATCAGAGGCTATCACAGCGATCAGGTGACCCAAAATCAGGAGTTATGAGTCCCAATCATACGTTTGGGACTCGGGGCTCTCCCTGAGACCCTGGTCACTGTGCTGTGTGACGCGCTCCTAGCACAAAGACAGATAAGTGGCCCCGGGAAAAAAAAGCACAGTCTAGTGGGGTCACATATTTGCATATGCTCGGCGCCAAGGGGGGTTGAGGTGCATGGTGATCATTGCACTGTTTTTTTTCATTACTGTTGATACTTTGTATCTGCCTCTGCAGCTAAAAGTTTTAGGATTAAATAATTTTTGCTTTAATTTGATTTTTATTTTATTTTTTTCCTGTTTGGAGAACTCTACCCACAGGTTTTGAAACTAAGAAATTTTGTATTCATTGTATAGTTACAAGTGTTAGAGTAACACTGTCTCTTTTTGTATATTGATCAGGAATGCCTACCACCAGCCCACTTCGTACAGGCCTAGGTTTCTGATCTGTGGGAAGCCAGGCCTGGGTCAGGGTACGCACTTGGCTCCAGCACTCATACACACTCTGGAAAAGTTCACTGTCTACACATTGGATTTGGCTGTGCTTTTCGGGGTCAGTGTAACTTCTCCAGAAGAAACTTGTGCACAGGTAATCTTTTTTTTTTTTTTTAATCTTTTTTGTTAAACTTTTAACCATGTTCAAATGAACAGAATAAATGTTAGAGCTGTTTCGCATTACAAGGTAAATTAATTTAGGGGAAATATTAAAAGCAGAAGAACACGTCCCTGTTCTGCCACGCGTGGCCATCGGTCTTCGCAACCGCCAGCCACGAGCATCGGCACCCCCGTAGTGCAGCTGGCGCGCGCCTGCTATTCCGCTTAAAGGAGCTGACCTACCGCAATGACGGCTCACGGCTTTTTTCAAGTTGCAGAGACCTTTTGGGATGTTCTGCTTTTACAGAATTCTATAGCAAGGATTACTTGAGACAGTTGCAATGAAATCATGCTATCCTAAAATATGCAGACACTGTAAATGTAGTTACATGGCACTGAATGGAATGACTTGAGCTTAACCGTGAACAACTTCTCCCTTCTGATGCAGCTCTTTCGTGAAGCAAGACGGACTGTTCCTAGCATTCTGTATATTCCACACATTCATCTATGGTGGGAGACGGTTGGCATTACCTTGAAAGCAACATTTCTCACACTAATCAGAAGTATACCATCGTTTTCTCCAATCCTCCTGTTGGCAACAAGTGACATGGAATATGGTGATCTAGACTCTGAGGTAATACCAGTATTCTGGATAAGAATCAAAGTTATGGAGAAAATAGCTAGTGTTGATATAAGATTATTTCCTTCTTGTCTAGCTACCTTCTTGTCTTTACCTTCATATTTCAGGCTGGGTTAGATCTTAATTATTTTAAACAATTATGCAATTAAGCCTCATTTAAAGTACAATTCAATGAGGCCCAACATTCCTTTGCAACCAATCAGATTTTTTTTTTTCTGATCTGGCAAGAATAAAAAATGCATTAAATTGAGAAGGCAATACTCTTGGAAATCTGTACTGCTAGATATGTGAAGTCTTCTTTTGCAGTATAAACATGCACGTTCCTTGACTGTCATTCTGATCCAGTGAGATAAATACATTTGGACAAAGACCTGCATGAAGTATGCAGATTAGATATCGACTTTTGAACCTGCTTGCTTGTTCCGTGGGGGGGGGGGGTCTGCACTGATTGTTTATTAGAGCAGACCCTTGTGGGGGGTGTAAGTGCCTGGTATTGAAGTGGTTAAAGTGGAACTGTAGGCTGTGTAAATAAAATAGGCAGACAGGCAGGATTTTTAATGCAGAAGAGACATGCTTTGTCTCTCCTGCATTAAAAGCTACTTGCAGTGAGGGGAAAAGGAATTTGATCCCCTGCTGATTTTGTACGTTTGCCCACTGACAAAGAAATGATCAGTCTATAATTTTAATCGTAGGTTTTTTTTTAACTGTGAGAGACCGAATACCAACAAAAAAATCCATAAACGCATTTCAAAAAAAAAAATCTAAATTGATTTGCATTTTAATAAGTGAAATAAATATTTGACCCCTTGGCACAACTTGACTTGGTACTTGGTGGCAAAACCCCTGTTGGCGATGAGAGGTCAGACGTTTCTTGTAGTTGGCCACCAGGTTTGCTCACATCTCAGAAGGGATTTTGTCCCACTCCTCTTTGCAGATCCTCTTTAAGGTTTTGAGGCTGACGTTTGGTAACTCAAACCTTCAGCTCCCTCTATGGGATTAAGGTCTGGAAACTGGCTAGGCCACTCCAGGACCTTAATGTGCTTCTTGAGCCACTCTGTTACCTTGGTCGTGTGTTTTGGGTCATTGTCATGCTGGAAGACCCATTTTCAATGCCCTGGCTAAGGAGAGGAGGTTCTCGTCCAAGATTTAACCTTACATGGCAATGTCCATCGTCCCTTTTGATGTGATGAAGTTGTCCTGTCCTCTTAGCAGAAAAACGCTCCCAAAGCATAGTGTTTTCCACAACTGGAGAAAGTGTGCTTAAAATGGATGTCTGACCAAGCAGGGTGATGTGTGGATGCTGAAACACGCAGCGACTCCACATTGGGCACCGCTACCTAAGTATAGGTTTCCCATAAATATGTGGAAAGAATATTTTACCAGCCTTGGAATAACTGATCTGCTTTCCCTTTTAGTTACAAGATCTGTTTCTGGATGATTATAAGGAGGTCTTCAACGTTGAGTTACCAGACAAGGAAGACAGGAAAGCTTTCTTTCGGGATCTTATTTTGAACCAAGCTGCTAAGCCACCAACTTCCAAAAGGAAGGCAGGTTCGTCTCATCTTATAGCCTTAACAATAAAATAAAGGTATCCTTACAGCAGAGTTACCATGTGTGTTTGTTTTTTGTTTTTGTTTTTTAATTAGTTCTCCAAGCTCTTGAGGTGCTGCCAGTGGCTCCACCACCTGAGCCCCGCCCACTTACTACCGAGGAGCTAAAACGATTGGAAGCACAGGAGGAAGACACGCTCCGTGAACTGAGGGTCTTTCTGAGGGATGTTACCCACCGAATCGCTATTGATAAAAGATTCAGGGCTTTTACTAAGCCAGTGGACCTTGAGGAGGTAATTGGGATTCATGTCCGTATGACTTGCTTACATTCTGAAATGGTGAAATGAATGTAATGTAAATTCAGAAATGCTTCATTCTTTTTTTACGATACTGGGCACAGATAGCTTTCAGGGTTTTGCATACTGTCAAAGCTTTTCCATGCACTTGAGCAGGTCTGTTTAGGGTGTATGAATAATTGGGCAAGTTTTAAAATCTTAAATCACACATTTTTATATTAAAGTGATAGTAAAGCTAACATTTAAAAAAACAAAACATGTTATACTTGCCTGCTCTGGGCAGTGTTTTTTGCACAGAGCAGCCTGGATTCTGCTCTTCTCGGGTCTCTTGCCAGTGCTTCTGGAATGAAGTTACTGCTGGACATGAGCCTAGGTTGAATTCGCTAGATTCACCAGATGCCAAGTCCAGGTGGGGTAATGTCGCTGCCTGTGCATGGCATCCTCTGTTTCTGGGGCTGTGTTAGCTCCGAGGGTTGTGGGCATGGCCAACTGGTGTTTCCTCGGGAAAGGGAGTATTTGAGGAGCTTTCCTCTTTTTTTTTTTTTTTTTTTTTTCCCCTGCTATTATCAATACAGGGCATTTTTGTCTTGGTCATCTGATAAGTCTCCTCTCCCAATCATCATCCTTAAGTTTTGAGCAGTTTCGCTGTCTCTGCAGTGTTGACCATCCTGATGGAGGGTCATCCAGTCAGGATTCAGTTGGACAATCATCTCTAGGTGGCTCAGACAATCATCCAAACTTATGTTTGACTCTTTGCAGTCAAGGTGCACTCTATTATGTCTGAGTACTTGTTGGGCTTTTTGGCATTAATCTACTATTTCTCAGATTAGCAAGAATGCCAGCTGGTCTTCTGTTCACACAGTCTCAAGTTTTACCTGATGCCAGCTTCAGGTGTAAGGTCCTTCAAGGGGCTTTTTGAGCTGCAGACCATCTTCTGTTTTGTTGGGCCTGTTGACTATTATTTGTGTTGGCTACCCCCACAGTTGGACTGATTTTGGACCTAACTAAGGTAAGACTTCCTGTGTCCCTCAACGGACACCAACAAGGTTTTTACAGTTAGTACAAAAGCCCTATTTTTCTTACTACAGGAACAACCTAAAAAATAGTGACTTGCTTTAAAGAGGGTGATGGAGGTTTGGATGTAAAGTCGGGTCATGCCTTTCATTTTCTAAAGGACTAAAATAAATATCTTTTTGTAAACTTTCCATATTTCTCAGGTTCCAGATTATGTCACAGTGATTGCCCAGCCTATGGACCTCTCAACTGTTATAAGCAAAATTGATCTGCACAAATATCACACTGTGAAAGAATACCTAAAGGACATTGATCTTATCTGCAGTAATGCACTGGAGTACAATCCAGACAAGGACCCAGGAGGTGAGCTACTGTATTTCTTTCTTTCCATTTGTTGAACATCCCCCTTGTATTTGACCTGACTTGACTGGGCAGTTTGAAGAGGACTTCGCAATCTACTTTTAAACTCCTGTGGGTAGATGTACTGAGGTGTTGGTAGGATTTAGTTGGTTGATCTTGTTTTTATTCATATCTAGTCACATGGTGGATCTTGTTTTTATGAACACCACCATATAAAATTGGGGAAATGGGACATAATTCCACTTTAGCTTACAAAGTGTTCAACACAAATGTCGGCTTTTTTTTTTTTTTTAAGAAAAATTAAACTTCTAGTCTGGAAAGTCTGCAACACATACAACCAAGGCATCTATGCCATCGGAACTAACCACAAACCCTGGAAATTTTTTAACCCCAGTGCACATGCAATAAAAGGATATTATATCCACTTGCTGACCGCAATGTGTGTGTATGTATATATGTATATATGTAGATAGATATATAGATATATATATATATATATATATATATATATATATATATATATATATATATATATATATATATGTATATGTGTGTGTATATATATGTGTATATATATGTATGTGTGTGTGTGTGTGTGTGTGTGTGTGTGTGTGTGTGTGTGTGTGTGTGTGTGTGTATATATATATATTTATGGTTTGCAAGTGGTTTACCGGGGTTATGGCTAAAGCTTTTTCTATTACATTTTTATCTGACTATCAGCGCATTGATAATCAATGCAGACCCATCAGGGGGATGCCCATCAGTGCTGCATATAGATGCCTCATCGGTGCCAGTCAGTGCAGCCTCATCAGTGAAGGACAACGTTTTATAACAGAAACGAACAAAAACTTTTTTTTTTTTTTTCATTTTTGGTCTTTATTTGTAGCTCAAAAAAGAAAAATCCCAGTGGTGATCAAATACCACCAAAAGAAAGCTGTTTGTGGGGAAAAAAATTATACAATTTTTCTTTGGGTACAGTGTTGCATGACCGCACAATTGTCATTCAAAATGCAACAGCGCTGAAAATTGGCCTGGGCAGGAAGGGGGTGAAAGTGCCCGGTATTGAAGTGGTTAAAGCGTTGCCTGTGGAGATTTTTAAGTAACATACTTTTGTCACCATTCCACGAGCGTGGGCAAATTTAAAGCATGACAAGTTGGGTATCTATTTACTCGGCATAACATCATGTTTCATATTGTGCTAGTCAGCCTCTTTGATTTTTTTTTTTTTTTAACTTCTTCATGTTTACAGTGTGTGCTTTATGCAGGATTAACCACTTTGTGACTGCATTAAGCCCATAAGCCCATTTGTGTGCAATGTTGCCCCATGCCTATGTGTGTTCCTTGTTCTCAGACCCCACTGTCAAACATTAGTTATAGCAAGTATACGGATTCACAAGGCACTTCTAAGCTTTAATTTACTTTACTTACTTTATTTTTCTTCCCTATTCCAGATCGGATGATCCGCCACAGGGCATGTTCTATGAAGGACACAGCTTATGCAATGATTAAACAAGAGCTGGATGAAGAATTTGAAAAGCTTTGCGAAGAGATCCAGGAATCTCGCAGAAAGAGAGGTTAGACTAATTTTTTTAGTATGCATGAAATAAGAGGATCTACTTTTTCCATGGGGATGGTCTTATCCAGTAGTGCATATCCCCAGTCAAAGCCTCCTAAGGGCATGTTCACCCTAGGATCCTTTCCAAGCAATATGCAGCTCTATCCAGAACAAGAAAAATGTATAGTTTGGAAAAATATTAATGACCCCACTGAGCCTTGACCTCCAATTTCTCATTCAAGTCAATGAAATGGGTTTTGTAGCATGTGTGACCTTAACCACTTCCCGCCCGGCCTATAGCAGAATGATGGCCGGGAAGTGGTTCTGTTATCCTGACTGGGCGCCATATGACGTCCAGCAGGATAACATGGGGGCGCGGGGCGTGTCAGTCTGACACCCCGCATCTACGATCGGGGTGTCGTGATCAGCTATGACCAATCACAGCGTCAACCAGGAAGTGCCGGTAACAGGCATTCCTCGGTTCGCGCTGACAGGGAGAGCCGATCGGCGGCTCTCCCTGTCAGAGGGGGTTATCAGCACAGCCCCCTCAGATGTGCAAAAAAGCTACCAATAAGTGCCCAGCATTCCGCCAACAAAAAAGCCTTCAAGTGCGCACCACAGTGCCCAGCAGTAACACCTGTCAGTAACACATCAGTGCCAATCAGTGCTGCCCATCGGTGCCCATCAATTCTACATATCGGTACTGCCTCATATGTGCTGCCTCATTTGTTCCCGTCAGTGAAGGGGAAAACAAAATTTTATGACAAAAACTAAAAAAAATTTGATCTTTTTTAGTTTATCAAAAAATAAAAACCCCAGAGGTGATCAAATACTACTAAAAGAAAGCTCTATTTGTGGGAAGAAAATGATAAAAATGTTGTTTGGGTACAGTGTTACATGACCGCGCAATTGTCATTCAAAGTGCGCCAGCGCTGAAATCTGAAAATTGTCCTGGGCAGGAAGGGGGCGAAAGTTGCCGGTATTGAAGTGGTTAAAGTCTAATTCCAGGAAAATAATAAATACTTGTGTTGTCTTGGAACACAATCTTCAAAAAGTCAAAGCCAGGTTTAAAGCAGCCCCTCTAATGGGACTTTGTCGACAACCAAAAAAATATACACACACAAAAAAACATTTTTGTTAACCACTTCATGCAAAATCACGTACCTGTATGTGATTTTGTTGAAGTGGTTGTACCAGAGTGATGCCTGCAGTGCTATTGTACTCTGCTGGCAGGGGGGAACCTTGCCTGGCCAGCAGAATACAAAGACCGCTTGCAATCACATGAAAATTCGACAGTGGTTGTACCCAAGTTGATCGATGTATCAACTTGGGTACAACCAGCCTGCCTATTAGGGGTCGACCAATATAGTTAATTCAGGGCAGACAATACCGATTTTTGATATTTTTTTTTTTTTTTTTTTTTTGGCCACCTTTTCTGGCCGATAGCCTATATCAGGTTCCAATTTTTTTTTTTTTTCCTTTTACACCTGTCCTTTTTTTAAATTATTTTTTTTATTGCTGTCACAAGGAATATAACATCTTTGTGACAGGTACTCTTTTTATGGAGGAATCTCGGGTCTATAAGACCCCAAACCCCTCCTCTGCACTTTGAAGTATTCAAAACAACAACTTGAAGTAATATCGGTACGTTTCTTACCGATACTTTAAAAAGTGTAAATATCGGCCCCGATAATCGGCCGACCATCCCCCCCCCCCCCCTAATACATTAAATGAAATTCAACCGGTCCCTGCTGAACTAGTCGATTTTCGATCCAAGTTTTCCCATGGGCAAATCACAGGTTTGCTTTCCAGTGCAAGTATTGGACCCTACTTGTTTTTCTTTGAATCTGTACTTAATAGCTTTTTTTCCACCCAAATAGAAACTGTATTACTTTTTTCATCATAGGTTTCTCCACTGCAAAATATGCACCTTCTTATTACTATGTGCTTCCTAAGAACATAAATACACCGGATGGGAAGAAAGCGGACACAGAGCGTGAAAAAATAACTGCAACGCCATCTGCACCTCATTTCGCTTCCAGTACACCCAGTACAGGTGTGTTCAGCCCTTAGTTTTGCCTGAAATAAAGTATTTAAACTTGTAAGGCGTAAATCCTTAAAGTTAAACACACAATTCTGAATGTGTAAATCATAGTTGAATATCTAGATACGAGCACTTAGAACTACATAGAAAAAAAAATCCCATCCACAGATCAAGCTTGAACTCTATTTTTTAATTTAAAACATTTTTTTTTGTTTTCCAATAGGGGGATATTTTCTGCATGAAAATGGCTAGCTTATCAAGACTTTTTTTATATCTGGGATTAAGAGGCCAGCTTTTCTGCATTCATTACCTATGTATGGCTTACAGTGCTCAGAGAAATGGCACCCGGACCCTGCACTGGGCATGCAGGGACTGCCTGTAATTTTGCTGGGTGTCTCTGTACTCTGTGCAACAGGGTCAGGACTCTATGCAATGATATATTGCCTTGAGGGCCGTAAGGTGCAAAACAGGTCCAGGGCAGTGAATCACTGTTGGGAGGGAGTCAAGCCCTTAAAGATAGATAGATTAGAAATTTTGGGGGGGATCATTTGCTTTTTTCCTAGTACTGAAATTTATACTAACATTTCAACCTTACCCTGAAAAATGCAGGCAGGAGAAAATGTAGACGGCGGAGTCGCTGGAGCACTGGCTTGTGTCCTAAAAAGAAGAAAGTAGTACCAGCTGTTCGTGGTGAAAAAAGCTATGAAGCAGAGAGTGAAGCGGACCAGGATCCTAAAGAGTCCAGTCTAGATCAGACTGAAATAGAACTCATAGACGAGTCATCAATGGAAACAGAAAATTCTAATCTTGACATCAGTGGCATAGAGAAGGAAGTGGAGAATGCGCCTCCTAATGCAGATCCTTCTAAAGCCCAAACCGGGGAGCTTGGGAAAAGACACGAGGAAGTCCCAGCGGCAGCATTAAATGGTGATCATAAAGACCTAAATGGTATGTGAAGGCATTTTACTGTTGTAATTGGCCGTTACTAAAGTGGAGCCCTGCTAGAAACTTAGTGTTTGTAAACTTGAAAAAATAAAGTTCCTGCTCCTTTAAAGCATGTTATAGAGCACCGTGCTTGTGCTGTGTTATTTGGCCCCCCCGTAACACCTAGCTGGTTCTGCCCTCTCCCCTGTAAACTGACCACGGTGTATCATGGCTGCTGAGCCCTGACACCGTGGTCAGGTTAACTTGCCTCTGTCATCTGCAGCTCTCCTGTCCTCTCCCCCCTCCCTCCCTGCTTGTCAGCTCTGTGTCAGCAGTGTCCTCCCTGCCCCTCCCCTGCTGCTGCCATACTATTCAAAATAACGATCTGTCCTTAGTAGAATCACCTCTGTCATAACCTGTTGTATCCCTCACTGCCTTTCTTTTAATTAAATGAAGCAAGGCAATACCTTGCTGAAGATCACGGCTGAGTGTTCACGTGACCCTCCAAGGCTCTCCTCCTCTCGGCTGACGTCAGAGGGAACCTCAGCCCCTCCCGCTACAGTCCTCGGAGTGGGGCAGGAGAGCTCTGAGTGCACAGCGGCCCTTCAAAATAAGGTATTTAGTTGTATCGTTTTTATAAAAAAGCAGTGAGTGATATAGCTGTTTATGACAGAGGAGATTCTACAAAGCACCCATAATGGCTTAACAACCACTTTACCACAGAACACTTTTTTTTTTTTTTTTTTTTTTTTTTTGCTGGTGCTCCATTTGCTGTCTAACATTCAAATACTGTGCTGGTTGAAGGAGAGGACATTGTTGGGAAAAATAGGATTTGTAATAGTGTAAAGGTTCCACAATGGTGGGGTAGCTGAGGGTAGACGGCTTTTCTGAGGAAGTATGCATGGATCAAACTGAATGGACTTGTCTTTTTTTTTTAGACAAACTATATGTGTGACCTTATGACCAGTTTGGCCCAGAGTGTCATGCTGCAGCACTGGTGGCTCCACCATCACTCCTCTTTTCCACCTCCTCTGGGTCTGGTGTCTTTTTCTTTTTTTTTTTTTCTTTTCGGTCGTTGCCTGCCCACTGATGTAATTTTTTGCTCATGCAGACAATGCACTGGGTAGTGCACACTAAAATTAAAATTGTAAGGGAAAGTATTTTATGCATGAAGGTAAACCTTCAGTGTGCAGTGAACACTTTCCCTAGAAAAGCAACTGCAGGAGCAATGCAGAGCCTGACACTCATTTGTACTACATTTAGGCCCCCATACACACTATTAGATTTTCTGCAGAGTTTTGTTTTCAGATTTACCAAAACATATAATATGAGGTCAACCCTTAGGAGTTTCAATTTGTATGCAATCAGGCAGGCCCTTGCACTACATGGTTTTGGTAAATCTGAAGACAAAATTCCGTGGAAAATCTAATAGTGTGTATAGTATTTTAATACTTTATCCCATAGGGGACAAAACTAAAATAACAAATGATATCTTTAAAGTCATTGTAAAGTCTTGTGTGGGGTTTTTTATTTATTTATTTTTTTTTTTTTATTAACGTGTTATACCTACCTTTTCTGGGCAGTGGTTTTGCACAGGGCAGCCCGGATCCTCTTCTTCTCAGGTCCCTCTTCTGTGCTCCTTGCCCCTCCCTCCTGTCGGGTGCCACCACAGCAAGCAGCTTGCTATGGGGGGCACCCGAGCCGAGTCACAGCTCCCTGTGTCCAGTCAGACATGGAGCTGCCATTCTGCCCCGCCCCCTCGTGCTCCTGATTGGCTAACTGACTTTGACAGCTGCAGAGCCGGTGGCGCCCGCTGCTGTGTCGTCAGGAGGAGAAACCCGGACGGCTGAGGGACTCGTGGAAATCGATGGACTGAGAATGGGGCTCAGGTAAGTATTTGGGGGGGCTGCTACACACAGAAGGCTTTTTATCTTAATGCATAGAATGTATTAAGATTAAAAACCTTTTGCTTTTACAACTCTAAGTCCTGCGTTTTTAGGATTAAGAAATTAGGAATTTTTGGTTTACTACTTTTTTTTTTTTTCCCCCAATTTTAGTTCCACATTAACAGTTAGGAAATAAAATTGTTCATTTTGGACACTACTACAACTAATATGTTAGGATGCAAGTTTAAAAACCTATATTACACGATGTTTGAATGAAGAATATAATTTTAAAGCTGATGGTTCTCTCTGATAACATCTCTGGTTCCTGGAACATGCACTGCTCTGATCAACGCTCTCTGATGCTGTTCTTGTTGACACCCCCTGTAGATTCAGGATTTTCATGCTCAAATAGGATGATAACCTAATTTTTTTTTTTTTTTTTTTTCTTTTCCGTCACTGAAAATTAAACTTATTCAATTCCAATATTTTATTTTAGATGTGTGTGTTCTGAGAATGACCCGTGGAAGACAAATGCAAGTGGAACAGCAGAACCTTATAAGCGTGAATAAAATTATGGATGTCCTCTCTGAGTCAGTGCCGGCATTCCACGTAGATCACCAGAGCCTTAAGGCAAGTTTCTCGGTTTGCGTATGACTTTATTATAAGTAACCAGTATGACTGCTGTGTGCATGTCTCTTAATTTGACCAATAAAAATAATGTACAAAAAGTATAAGGGCTGTGTTTGCGGATGTCCTTTTGAAAATGAGAATTACTTGGTTGTTACCTACCCAGATCATGTAGCAAGTGAAGTCAGCTTTTCATGATTGTTTGGTCAGTCATCTGGTATTCAGTCAGAAGTATACGGCTGTCAATGCTAACTTCTTGACAGAAGTGTTGTCTTCACCAGGCAGACAGCAATAAAGCATTCAGGCTGTCTACCCTTCCCCAATTTCCTAAAAATGTTTGTGTTCCCATTGGACAATTTTTATTTGTTACACTTTAGAATAGCTTGCAGAAACTGGTGCTGTAGCAGGTTGCAAGTGTTCTTGGACAGGGAGCAGCCCAGCTCTGACACCACCTTGCCCCTAACTGCAGTGTTCAATGGGCCATGTTGGACTACATGAGAGTGTGAGTGTTTTGAGCTTGGACATTAAAGCAGTACTAAACTCCACTTTTTCTCCTGTAGCTCTACAGGTAAAGCCTATAGTAAGGCTTACCTGTAGGTACAGTGAATATTTCCTAAACCTGCACCATCTAATCACTTCACCCCCGGAAGACTTTACCCCCTTCCTGACCAGAGCACTTTTTTTGCGATACGGCACTGCGTCGTTTTAACTGACAATTGCGCGGTCGTGCAATGTTGCACACAAGCAAAATTGAGGTCCTTTTTTTTTCCCCACAAATAGAGCGTTCTTTTGGTGGTATTTGATCACCTCTGCGGTTTTTATTTTTTGCACTATAAACAAAAAAAAGCGACAAATTTGAAAAAAAAATAAATTTAATTTTTGCTATAATAAATATCCCCAAAAATATATAAAAAAACTAATTTCTTCCTCAGTTTAGGCCAATATGTATTCTTCTACATATTGGTAAAAAAAATTGCAATAGGCGTATATAGAAAGGGGGAATTTTGTGGGACTTTAAATGAGGGTACGCCATGTATAGGAGAAAATGACATAGACATAAAAATGAAACTTACAGTACATGATTTATTTATTACAGTCTCAAATACATATCAGATATTTTGTATCAAATAGATAGTCACCAGACTTAAACTAAATATGCTGCTACATAGCATGCATACACATAAAAAGTGGACATGGCAAATATACATGGTATAGTAAATCAATTGAAAGACAAATGTAATAAAGACAAGTAACTATTGGCATCTAGTGGCACTCTACGCGTTTCCTGGCATTACAACCATTCATCAGGAGTGTTATGAAGTAATATACTAGAAAAGAAAGAACAGGGGTAATGATAATGCTCTTAGAATAAGGGAGGACAGGGGAATTATGTCCCAACAGGGTGGAGATAGATTGGGATACTTACAGCCTCAAGGCCAAGTCCGGTATCTGCCAAGGAAGACGGGGATAAGAGGCATAATGTATATTGATTGGTTTGTGCAAAAGTTATAGCGACTACAAAATAGGGGATAGATTTGTCTTTTTTAAAAAAATTTTTTATTAGTAATGGCGACGATCTGCAAATTTTTTTTATTTTATTTAATCATGACTGCGACATTGCATCGGACACTTTTGACACTATTTTGGAACCAGTGGCATTTATACAGCGATCAGTGCTATTAAAATGCACTGATTACTGTGTAAATGACACTGGCAGGGAAGGGGTTAAGTGTGTCCTAGGGAGTGATTCTAACTTGGGGAGGCCTCACTACAACTGCTCCCTGTCATCGGGATTCACGGGCACGCTCACGGAGTATGCCCACGTCTTAAAGGGGACGTACCTTTACGCCCGTTTGCCCAGCCATGCCATTGTGCTGACGTACTTGGTCGTGCGCTGGTCGGCAAGCAGTTAAGAGGTATTTACATCTGGAGCAGCCGGTGACAATCTCTCAATGGATGGCACACTCGAGTGTGATGTCCATTGAGAATACGGTGCTGCAACCGTGGCTCCCATGCGTGGGAGTGGCGTCATCGCAGCCCAGCCATTCAAACGACCAGAGCTCGCAAACCCTTAAGGAACACCAGATGAAAATGGAAGGCCTGTCAGTAGTGATGGTGTGTGGCTGGAGAGATCCCTTTTACAGGCAAGTGTGCTATATGCAGTGCATACTAGCACAATATGCCCTTAATTTGGTGGGGGAATTTTTTTGGGGTGAAACTTTACTACCACTTTTAACCCTTCATTACCTTAAAAAAAGGTAAATAAAAGGTAGAGAAGTCCAGCCGAAGCTAGTGTGTATATGTGTTATATATAGAGAGAGAGAGATCTCTCTATCCAAAATATTGTATGTTCCAAATGTAATATGGAGTGTTTTTTTTTTTTTTTCTTATTTTAGGAACTGTTAGAAAAAGCTGTGAGTAAAACGAATGGATATAATGTTTTGCAACTGGAAAAGTTATATGCCGTGCTGAGTCAGTGTATTTACAGACATCGTAAAGACTACGACAAATCTCAGTTGATAAAGGTATAATATAATTTTATTTTTTAAGCAGTAAGATTTTCACATGTTATATGTATTTTTACTCGTGTATTTTTCTAATCGGAAACGTAATGACTCTGGACTAGACTTGTTCTGTACAAAATCAGTTAGCAGTTGATGGTGTGGTAGGTGTATGATCATATTTTATACATATTTAACCACTTAAAGTGGAGTCTACTCAAAAAAAAAAAATTAATGTGCATAAAAAAAATAATTTTTTTAATTCCCCTCCTAATGCCTGTTGCTAGGGGGTCCCTCGTAATCTGCCTCCTTACTCACCTCGGCTCCTTGCGTCAGTTCCCTCGGTGCCAGAAGGGAGATCAGCTCTGCCCCCTCCCTCTAGGCAATCATCTGGGACAGGTCCCAGATGATTGCGCAGCCAGTCGCAGCTCGCGCATGCGCAGTGGGTGCCCAGCTGTGAAGTCACAGCTGGGCGCCCACAGTTACAATGCTATATATATATATATATAGTATATGTGTGTGTGTGTGTATATATATATTATAAATTTTTATTTTTTTCCCCTAACGCCCTAGAGAATAAAATGTCGGTCGTTCAGTACTTTTTGTCAGACCGTATTTGCGCAGTGGTCTTACAAGCGCATTTTTTTTGGGAAAAAAAAAATCACTTTTTTGAATTAAAAAATAAAACAGTAAAGTTAGCCCTATTTTTTTTATGTTGTGAAAGCTAATGTTACGCCTAGTAAATTGATACCCAACATGTCACGCTTCAAAGTTGCGCCCGCTCGTGGAATGGCGACAAACTTTTACCCTTAAAAATCTCCATAGGCGATGTTTAAAAAAAATTCTACAGGTTGGATGTTTTGAGTTGCAGAGGAGGTCTAGGGCTAGAATTATTGCTCTCACTCTACCGATCGCGGCGATGCCTCACATGTGTGGTTTGCACACAGTTTTCATATGCGGGCGCTGCTCACGTATACGTTCTGCACGCAAGCTCGGCTTTTTCCTCATTTATTTTACACTTTTTTTTTTTTTTTTTTTTCACTGTTCTTTAAACAAAACAAAAAAAATAAGGTCACTTTTATTCCTATTCCAAGGAATGTAAACATCCCTTGTAAAAGGAAAAAAACATGACAGGACCTCTTAAATCTGAGATCTGGGGTCAAAAAGTCCTCAGATCTCATATTTACACTAAAATGCAATAAAAAAAAGTCCCTTCAAGAGCATTGGGCAGAAGTGACGTTTTGACCTCGCTTCTGCCCTGCAATGATATGGAGACGGGTGGGGGCCTTCTTCCCCTCACTCGTCTTCATGTCAGGCTAGGAAGAGGATCCGATCGCATCCACCGTTACCGATGCAGAGGCCACTTTTATCTTGAAGAGGACCACCCACTGAAGAAGAGGATACCAGGGTTATGGTAGCTAGCTGCTACCATAACGGTATTCCTCTTCAAAGTAGCGACATAAAACGATGGCGGGCGGTCCGTAAGTGGTTAAATGGACATTAACCCCTTAGCATCAGTGCCTCTGGTTTTAGATGCAGGGAGATGGGCATTTCGGTCATGTAGCGGCCATGATTGGCTGTCACAGCAGTCACGTGATCGGAAAGCTTTCAGTTACCCAGTGCCACAGCATTGTTTAAATTTTGGCACACATATATTCAGCCCCTCTGCGTTAATTTCCACCTGCCGAGAGGCTGCATATATGCGTGTACATCCGGCACAAAGAGGTTAATTACTATATGGAACAAAAACCCAAGTGTATCCCTTGGAATGAAAGGATACATCTCCAGCTGTGGATAATGTAAGCAATGAAAATGTGGAATAGCTTTCAATGAGCCTGTACCTTCACATAGAGCAGGGGTCTCCAAACTTTCTAAACAAAGGGCCAGTTTACTGTTGTTCAGACTTTAGGAGGGCCAGACTGTGGACGGTGGGAGTAGAAAAGGTCCCGACCTCAGCAGGAAAAAAATAATGCCCCATTATTGGTGTAAATGGGAGGAATTGGGCCCCGTCATTGGTGTCCATTGGGCCCCGTCATTGGTGTCCATTGGGCCCCGTCGTTGGTGTCCATTGGGTGGAATTGGGCCCCGTCCTGAAATACAACGAATGCAGTACCCACATTTGGATAAATTTAGGCCAGAATGGAGTATTGTCGTCGCCTCCTCCCTACAATATCCAACCTATACTCGGATGATACCATAAGACTGTTATCTAATAATGTATGGTAATTTATTGCCAGATTCTTATATTTAAATGCTGCTTAAAACCCTACTTAGTAATTTGTTATAATCCTGTAACTTTTTTTTAAATTTATTTTATTATTCTTTTTTTTTAGGAAATGGGACATGAAATTGCAAATTTCAGGATCTGAGATCACAACTTTATCTGTTTTTAAACTGCCTTAATGTTTTTTAATATATGCAATGTTTACTTGTACATATATGCTGTAACATGTGAAAAATATTGGGGGTGATTTTCATGGGGTATGACATTGTACTGTATATATTTATGTTGCTTTTTTTTTTTTTTTTTTTTTTTGTGTATACTAAAGAGGCGAAACCACAGTCAAGCAACGTGAAGGGTATTCTGGGCTAATGAGCTTAAGCAAATCTTTGTGCTTTAAGTGTGTACATTGGGCACAGATGTTCGTTGTAGACACCTAGATGTGTGCAGAGAGGAACCAGAGTCTTCCAAATAGCCGCTAACCTTTTCAGGTCTGCAATGTCGGTATTGATCCTGACTTGCCTTCTGAGCAATTGCCTTGGAACATGCAAATTAAGTCGGCTTCCTTGATGTTTAGTTTTAAATTTGTGACCTAATGCATTTAAGGCTATAGGACTGGTATGACAGCCAGGCAACAAGAATTTTCAGAAATGTAATAAGGGCAGCCTCCGTGTGTTGCACAGCAGAGGCTCCCTTTTAGATCCCTTTTACACTGGGCGTTTTAGCGCTAAAAATGCCTCCCCAGAGTGAAAATCTGAGTGCTTTCACACTGGGGCGGTTCGCTTGCAGGACGGGAAAAGTCCTGAAAGCAGCATCTTTGGGGTGGTGCAGAGCGGTGTATACAGCGCTCCCAAAACGCCTTGCCCATTGAAATGAATGGGCAGCACCTACAAAACACTTTGGCAGCGCCGCAACACGGACGATTTCAACCCTTTATTCGGCCACTAGGGGAGGTTAAAAGTTCCACTATACCAGCGGTAAAGCGCTGCTAAAACTAGCGGTGCTTTACCGCTAACGCCGGCACCGCCCTGCTGTCTACGGCAGCTTTCTTGATATGGGGAGCCTCCAATGTGCCCCCCAACATCAATGGATCGCATTTAAAGTTAAGTGAATATTTAGTCTCGGGCACACACAACAGGTAATGATCAAAGACTTTGGACATGATACAAGAGATGGTCAGATTGTCGACATGATGCAAGAGATGCACACATGCTGCAGGATTGTGACCATGATATTGAGTTGTTGGAGACAGGGAACATGCTTTTACGAGATGGTGATATATTACATTAGACTGGTATATATCACTGCTATAATGGGGCAATAGGGAAATAAATTAGTATCTGCATTAACCTTTAAGGCCACACAAAAAGTGCCAAAGGGCTGCAGGTTAGGTGCCAGGGATCTTAGTTGTCACTTTGAAGGTAAATCTAGAACCGTTTTCACCAAAGAGGAAGTATAGGCAATTCTGTAGCAGTGAGATGGGCAGCAAAAGAAAGCTAAACAAATCACAAAAAAAAGTTCCATCCTTCCAATAAAAAAAAACTAAAAAACACTGTAACCTTTCATCACTTTTATATATCATATTTTGCACAGCTATTTGTTGAAAAACTGCATGTACTTTTAGTTCTGTGTGAATGCTGGGGCAAAATTGAATGATGTTGGGCTATTTTTCTCTCCAGGTCGGCTGTTCATCTTTTTCTAAGAATTGCATGAATCAGAAAAATACTGCAATATGGCCACTAGATGAAGCTGATGATGGTAAATAATAATTTCCTCATGATCATCGGTTCCATCTAGTGGCTAAAGTGTGGGAATTTCTTGATTCACATTATTCTTGTGAATGGAGGACATGACATGGGAAGAGAAAATTGCCTAATATACAGTTTTGATGCTATTTGTGAATGTATGTGCAGTTTTGCATGTCAAATGACTGGTTTGTTTGTTTAAAAAAAAAGTTAAAAAAACACACCCCTAATTGAAAGGAAAAACCCCAGATCGCACTCTAAAAACACAGGTTTTCTATTACTCCCCTCTATATCCAAAGCTAAATGATTTAAAAAAATAAATGAAATCTTAAAAATAAAATCTGCTTTCTGTGTACCTAACAAACATTGTATCGGGTATGCACATGCCACTTCAGATTTGGAACCATTCATTCAGCTGAAGATGCTGGGAACCATAGTGATTTACCAGCCAGAGTAAATTTCAATGAGATTAGAAATTTGAGTTATGGTAGGCTTTAAAGGGCTAGTTAAAATAAGTCCTTTTTTTTTAATTGCCATGTTGCCAACAATGGCCAATAGTTCTATAATTTGAGTGTTACTCTCCTCCAAAGACAGCTGGACTATAAATCTTAGGTGCTTGCTTTTCATCAGTGGTGTAAAGTTCTGTGACATGCCCTCTAATCCAGAGCATTCATTAAAGTTGTATTAAGATTGCTTTGCTCTCAGTATATAGAAATATACTTTGTGTGTACTGTTGGCAGATTTATTGAACCAAGTGGCAACAAACTTCAGTTTTCTGTTTTAATCTAGACGTGTATATAAGCATCTGTATTTTTTATGAATGTCTTTTGCTTTCACTGTTACACAACTATCTTTTTTTTTTTTTTCTTGGTTGCTATTCATAAATGTCAATTAAAGCAACTGATATCAATAGTGTGTATGTTATTTCATAAGCGAAAGGTCACCGTAAGACTAGCCATACAAACATTGACTTTTATCCTTCACCCCTGCAGGTTGAAAAAACAAAATTAATTTTTATATAAATGAGCCGAGCTACCTTTAAAAATTGTGACATTGCAGCTGCTTTCATTAAACAAGCAACTTGTTAAAGTTGTAAACCCCTACACAAATAATATAGGGTAAGACTGAAGCTATCGGTCATAACCCTGTTTTTTTTTTTTTTTTTTTTTGTTTTTTTTTCAGCCGGCGTTTGGCTTTCTTATGAAAGTGGTCCGAGTGGCCGATTGGCCACTGGATCGCTTACAGAAGCAGCGGAAGGGGTTGTGTCCCATTTCTATTTTACAAAAAATTCATAAGTGTATTTTCTTCATCATAGGACACAGAGCCTTAAGTATTTACTTAGTGGGTTATAGCTACCTTCAGGTGTTGACACTGGCACATCCAATACAGGAAGTTGGCTCCCCTATATAACCCCTCCTCCTTCCAGGCGTATCTCAGTTTTTTCGCCAGTGTCTAAAGGTGTTGGCACGAGTGAAGATGTGCCCTGTGGAGCTCCAGGAGGGATCCATGCTGGATTTAAAAAGCCTCCACAACCAGATCCACTGCGGCTCCAGAATGGTACCTGGGCCTCGAGGTTTTGCCTGTAACGCTCCTCTTTAAGGGCTGGACCCTAGGAACCAGGACTCTTTGTGGCCTTGCTATAATACCTAAAGCTGTCCTGAGGGGTGCTTTACATGGTCCAAAGGAGTGGAACCCTTAATAAAAGGGCCCCAGTCTTTGAAGGTTTAAATACGCTGCACGCCGTGTTGGGTGAAGTTTGGATCTGTCTGTTTACAGCAGTATCCTGCAGCGAGGAAAAGGTAAGAGGAAAGTATAGGAACTGCAAAGTCCACCTATGACTTTTCTTTCAATTATGTTGTAAAATGCCTTAAAAATTCCTAGAGGGAGTAATAGTGTATAGACCCTGTTTAAATCTGTGCTAATACAGCGTGTCTCAGCAGCTGGGGGGGGGGGTCTCCTCTCCCCCTAAATGGGGAAACTGAGTGGATAGGGATACATGTTATGTTTAACCCCTTCCCGCCGACCGTACGCACATCTGCGTACTCGGCATTCCGGGGTTATACCGGGATGATGCCTGCAGCTGCAGGCATCATCCCGGTACCGTTGTTTAGAGCGGGCGATCGGCTATCGCTCTTACCGGGCCTCCCCTGCGATCGGGAAGCCCGGTGTCCAATCGACCGCCTTCGGCAGCTGGGGGCAGGCTGGAACAAAGCTGTGGGCGGCTTCGTTCCAGCCTTCTCAAAGTAAACGCGGAAGCGACGTCATGATGTCACTTCCCGTTTACTCGGCTGCCGATGGCGCCGGTTTTAAAAAAATATACAGTGTTCAGAATCGCCGTTTTCGGCGATCTGAATACTGTGAAGTGCAAATGAGGGATCGGGGTTTTTTTTTAGAAAAGAGTATATAAAGAGTACCTGTCACCACCTATTACTGTCACAAGGGATGTTTACATTCCTTGTGGCAGCAATAAAATAAAAAAAAAAAAAAAATGTTTTTTTAAACACAATTTACAAGTATAAAAAAAAAGTTTTTTAAAGCGCTCGCACAGTGAAGAAAATGCATACGGCAGTCGCACCCGCATATATAAACGGTGTTCAAATCACACATGTGAGGTATCGCTGCGATCGTCAGAGCGAGAGCAATAATTCTAGCCCTAGACCTCCTCTGTAACTCTAACCTGGTAACTGTAAAAAAAAATTTAAAGCCTCGCCTATGGAAATTCATAGGTACCCTAGTTTGTCGCCATTCCACGAGTGCGTGCAATTATAAAGGGTGACATGTTTGGTATCTATTTTACTCGGCGTAACATCTTTCACATTATACAAAAAAATTGGTAACTTTACTGTTTGGATTTTTTTAAATTCATGAAAGTGTCCCTTTTCCAAAAATTTGCATTTAAAACACCGCTACACAAATACCGTGTGATATAAAATATTGCAACAATCTCCATTTTATTCTCTAGATTCTCTGCTAAAAAAATATATATAATGTTTGGGAACTCTAAGTAATTTTCTAGCAAAAAATACGGAACTTGTAAACACCACATTTCAAAATTAGGCTTAAGCTGGCCATACACTATACAATTTTCCTGTTCAACTTTCCTTTAGATTTACCAAAACCATATAATATGAGGTCAAACCTAAACCCTTTCAATTTGTATGCAATCAGACAGGCCCTCGCACTACATAGTTGAAGGTAAATCTAAAGGAAATTGAATCAGAAAATTGTATAGTGTATGGCCAGCCTTAGTCATGAAAGGGTTAAACAAGCATAAATCAGAAAAGCTCATAAAAAGGCTGTGTAAATCACCTCTCCCCCACCGCCTCCCCTCTGAGGTGACTCTTGCTAAAGCACAGGAAAGGGTGTGGTGCATAGACAATCAGGCTCGCACCTAAAAAAGTTTAAAGCTGATACTCTGGGAAACAGACAGTGTCTATCAGAGCAGCTAAAGCAAGGCTGCCACAGGACACAGAAGCGCTGGTGCACGTGAGGGGTTTACATCGGCATTTGCAGTACAGGAAAAAAATGTATTGTTTAGCAATAAATGCTACCACTGTTTTTCCTACTATTGTTCAAATAAATAGAACAGTTCTTAGAGTGCTTTGCACTATGGCTTCAAGGCTTACTACTAAGGCACCAAAACCACCCCAGGCGCTGGGAACTCTAGACATGCCTCCACATTGTCATCCTCTCCGGAGATACCTGACATGGCAAGCCAGAGTGAGTCATTGGAAGCAATTGGTGGTGCAACTGCTTCTCGCACTTCAGCCCCTGTATACGTGACTGAAGATGCATTTTCCTCTGCCCTGCAGCGCTTAGAAGGAAGATTAGCGGCTTTAATCACATCCTCCATTAAAGGGGATCAGAAGTGTGCTAGATCCCTCTCCCACTCCAAACCCCTTACAGTGGGGACAGGATGAGGTATTGCCCTCAAACGATCGGGAAAAACAAACCGATTACTCCTCTGCGGATTAAACAACAGTTGAACTTTCAGCTTCACAATCTGAGGTACAAATCCTCACGAACATGGTTCGCTCTACTTTCATTCTACCCCTAACAGAGTCAGCTGAAAGTCTGGTTTCTTCTTTGGATTCCTTGAAACCTTCACAACCAGTGCATGCGTTTCCAGTCCACACATTAATAGAGACGCTTATTTATACCAAATGGGAGCATCCGGATAAGCATTTTCTCCCTCAAAGAGATTCTCAGTTCTCTATCCTTGGGGAGGGGGGGCAGGAATTCACCAAAAAATGGAAAGTTCCAGCAGTAGACGCTGCAATTTACAGTGTGAATAAAAGTTTAACTTGTCCAGTGGACAATGCACAAATGCTAAAGGATCCAACAGATAAAAAGTTGGAATTCCTGTTAAAATCCTTTTTTTCTCTTTAGCAGGTACTGTTGCTCGGCCTGCAATTGCAGCTATAGGCATCTGTCAGTCCTTAGAAGATCAGTTCTTATAGGCCCTTAACGAGCTCCCTGCACAACAGGCCAGTGAGTTGGCCGATTTACCAAAAGCATTATGTTTTGCCATAGATGATATAAAGGATTCTATTCACCAGGCGTCTCCCCTTGCACTTGTGCTAGTACACATGCATAGGACCCTTTGGCTAAAGGGTTGGTCTGCCAAAGCACCCTGCAAAAACATACTGTCTAGTTTCCAATTTCATGGGGAGCGATGATTTGGATAAATACATCCAGACAATTTCCAGTGGAAAAAGTACTCTTTTGCCAGTCAAACAAAAGTATAAACCTTCATTTAAATGGACTTTCTCTCCTGTGTCAAGTGCATCCGCCTCTAGGCAGTGGCGACGGCTTCCACTGTCAGATTCCAGAGGAAAATCGCAGGGTCAGGCCCAGGCTCAAAGGAAGACCTGGAGCCGCAAGACTACAAAGCACAGAATACTAAGACCTCTTCATGAAGAGGCGTCTCCCCTCACCAAGGTGGGGGGAAGACTTCTGCATTTCGCAGAAGTCTGGCAGAGGGAAACTCAAGACAGATGGGCTCTCTCCACAGTGACTCTAGGATACAAACTAGAGTTTTCGGGAGTTCCCTCCATCTCACTTTCTGAGATCAAACGTTCCCAAGGATCCAGGGAAAAGACAATCCCTGTTTCAAGCATTTAGACCGATTATTGACTCTAGGGGTAATTGTACAGATCCCCACAGAAGAACAAGGTTTAGGTTTCTATTCAAACCTGTTTACGGTACCAAAACCGAATGGAGATGTCAAACCCATTCTGTATCTAAAAAATCTAAATGGGTTCCTAAAAATTTGTTCAAAATATTTCCTGCACACCAAAGGTTTCTGCGATTCGAAGTGGAAGAAAAAGCGTACGCATTACAACCAGTTACCTTGAAAGTCTCGGTTGGATCCTCAACCTAGAGAAGTCTTCCTTAAAACCAGTAAGAAGGCTGGATTACTTAGGCCTGATCATAGATACAGTCCAGAAAAGGGTGTTCTTGCCTCCAGCAAAGATCAGCTCCATACAAGAGCTGGTACGGATGGTCAGGTCAAAAGCAAATCCTTCAATTCGCCTTTGCATGAGGTTGTTAGGAAAGATGGTAGCTTCATTTGAAGCAGTCCCTTATGCCCATTTCCATTCAGGACTGTTGTAAAACAGAATCCTCTCTGCTTGGAACAAGACGATCCAAGCTTTGGACTTGCCAATGCGACTGTCCCCAAGAGTGTCTCAAAGCCTCAGTTGGTGGTTACGAAGCCAGAATTTGCTGAAGGGGAAATCCTTCAGACCCATAATCTGCAAAGTAGTACCGACAGATGCCAGCCTCTCACGCTGGGGAGCGGTACTAGAGGAGATGACTGTCCAGGGACAGTGGTCAAAACTCGAAAGAGCCCTGCCCATCAACATCTTAGAGATTCGGGCACTGTTATCTGGCTCTGAAAACCTGGACCTCCAGGTTAAAGAATTGTCCAGTCCGGATTCAATCCGACAATGCCACGGCTGTGGCCTATATCAATCATCAGGGGGGCACCAAGAGTCTCTCAGCTCAGAGAGAGGTGAACCATATCCTAACTTGGGCAGAAAAAAATGTCCCATCCCTATCGGCAGTTTTCATTCCAGAAGTAGAAAATTGGCAGGTGGACTATCTAAGTTGCCAGCAGTTATTCCCAGGGGAATGGTCTCTTCACCCCGAAGTGTTTTGGGCTGTTTGCCAAAGATGGACTCCGGACATAGATCTTCTAGCGTACAGATTCAACATGAAGTTAGTTAACTTTGTGTCCAGAACAAGGGATCCACTCGTATACGGAACAGATGCACTGGTAACTCCGTGGGATCAGTTTTCACTGATCTATGCTTTCCCCCCGATTCAGTTGCTGCCTCGACTTCTTTGCAGGATCAAGCTGGAAAGAAAGCCAGTAATTCTGGTAGCACCAGCATGGCCCAGAAGGTCATGCTACGCAGAGATTATAAAGATGGCAGTGGAGGGTCCTTGGCCTCTCCCACTAAGGCCAGACCTGCTATCGCAGGGGCTGATATTCCATCCTACTTTACGAACGCTAAATTTAACGGCTTGGCTATTGAAACCCACATTCTGGGCTTTCCAGGTCTGTTATCTCAACTTTAATCAATGCAAGGAAACCAGTTAGAGGTTGCGCCCCTCTTTTTATGGGGTGTAAGTATATTGCTTGGCTACAAAAACTGAGATACTCCTGGAAGGAGGAGGATTATAAAGGGAAGTTAACTTCCTGTATTGGGTGTGCTAGTGTCAACACCTGAAGGTAGCTAGAACACTCTAAGTAAATACTTAAGGCTCTGTGTCCTATGATGTACTCCAAGAAAAGGATTTTACGGGTAAGCTGTTTTTAAAAAAAAAAAAAAATCCTATTTTTTCCACAAAAAAAAAAATAGCATTTAAAAAGCTGCTGCGCAAATACTGTGTGACATTAAAAAAATTGTGACAATCTCAATTTTATTCTCTAGGGTCTCTGCAAAAAAATATATATATATATATATATATATATAAATATATATATATATATATATATATATATATATATATATATATATATATATATATATATATATATATATATATATAATATATATATATATAATATAGATATTATATCTATAATAAATATATATATATATATATATAAATAAAATATGTGTGTTTGGGGTGGATTGGGAACACTGCATTTAGTACTCCCGAAACACCCTGCCCATTGGAATGAATAGGCAGTGCTTTCCATAATGCTGCGGAACTGGAGTTTTTAACCCGCTAAAATGAGCAAAGGTGGCCCCAGTGTAAAAGGGGGTATTGGCATTACCGCGTATGCTAGGGTATATGTCACAGCATGCTAATGTTGTGTTACTCTCTGTATATATTATATAGCCACTGTCCTATATACCCAGATATAGAGGTGTGATGTGTACTCTCTGTATATACTATATATCCACTGTCTATACCCAGATATAGAGGTGTGTATGGGTGTAATATTCCTGCTGGGCGTACAAGAAGTTCTTGCACGATGTATACAGTGAGGACTTAGGCTCTGTTCACACCTAGGTGTTCTGGATTCTCGAATCGCTGCAAAACGTGGGATACACTTGCGATCCCCTTACTTTCAATATCACCCTAATCGAGGTGTGATTTTGCCGCGATTGTCCCCTGACAGATCAGGGCAAAATTTCAGGACTGCTTTTGGGAGATAGGCGTCCCACGATTTTGTTTGTGTGATCTGTCATGTGACAATATTGTCCCGTGATTGGGGTGTCATTGAAAGTAACGGGATCACAAGCGTGTACCATGTTTTGCAGCAAATTGGGAATTGCAGTAATTCCGCCCATGGTCTGAAACATCAGTTGCTGAGTTCACCTATAGATTGTGGGGGAACATTTTCCTCCTCAAACATTCCACCTCTAATATATACTCAGCATTGACCTTGTATAGCGCTTTTCTCTCTGAGGACTCCATGTATTGGAGGATGGCGTTGGCCGGGGATTGAACCCGGGTCAGCTGCTGGGAAGGCAGCTATGCTCACCACTGCACCACCAACGCAAGGTAGCATATTTTTGTAGTGTGGGAAGAAAACGAGTACCCTGGGGAAACCCACACAAGCCCAGGGAGAACATGCAAACTCCATGCAGATACTGTCCTGGTCAGAATCTGAAACAAACCTCTGTGCTGCCCATATGCGGCCTCTGTTCTCTAAGGCCCACCCCCACTGAGCGGGGTACATCAGTTATGTCCACTTAAAGCTCCTCCAGAAGAAGTCCAAACATCCTAACTTTATATATCTATACATACATACACTCCAACACACACCCAAAGAATAATGCATGGGAAATAGAAGGCTGATGGGAAGACCCTCCGGTTACTGAAGTGACAGCCGCCACTAGTGTAGGAACCTGTGTTGGTACAGCCGTCCCTGGGAAAGTTTCTCAGACTTTTTGTTGTGTCTTCTTCTATGAACAGCAAATTGTCTTCTTTGTCCAACTATAGTGATAGCTGGTGATTCAGAAGCTGCAGAAAGGGAAATAAAGGGCAGATGGGAAGACCCCCTGGTTACTTGAGTGGCAGCCACCACCAGTGCAGGAACAGCTGTACCTGGTCCCTGAGAGGGTTCCTCAGACTTTTTGTTGAGTCTTCTTCTAGGAACAGCTAATTGTCCTGCGTGTCCAACTATATTGATATTGATTCAGAAGCTGCAGAAAGGGAAATAGAGGACTGATGAGAAGACCTTTCGGTTAACGGAGTGGCAGCTGCCACCAGTGTAGGAACCTGTGTTAGTACAGCCGTACCTGGTCCCTGGGAGGGTTCCTCAGACTTTTTGTTGAGTCTTCTAGGAACAGCCAATTGTCTCGCTTGTCCATATGTAGATATTAACCTTTAAGGTTAATCAAAAATATATAAATGGGAAGGTAGAACAAGGGGGTATGGAAGAGGGAGAAAAATGAGGGGGGAAAGGGATGTTGGAGGATAGAAGGGGCTGAGGGTTGGGGGGAACCCTCACACCCCTTCTTTTCCCCCAACCTTGAAGGACCTCATTGGTGGGAAGAGTTCTCATTTCTCCAGCAGCGAAAGCCGGAAAGACTCCTCCCGCCTCTGAAGACAAAAAGAGTTCCAACCTCCTCTCATAGCCGGTCCACCACACGCCTCAAAAACATACTGGCCTTCAACCTCCCCTTATAGCCGGTCCAAAACATACCTCAAAAGCATACCGGCCTCCAACCTACCCTCATAGCCAGTCCAACACACGCCTCAAAAACATACCGGCCATCAAACTTCCTCTTATAGCCGGTCCAACACACGCCTCAAAAGCCTACCAGCCCCCCAAACTTCACAAGATAATCAATTACTTAATGTAGATCGACAATACATAAATCAAACATAATCACCTGTAAAAAAGTGCCTGAAATGGTGGGGGGAACCAAACCAAGTCTTCCAAAAACTGCCTCATATCCAAGAGTTGCCAAATGTACACATTTAGCTTTCAGGTTAATCAAAAATATCACATTCTAAAGGGAAAGGTAGAACAAGGGGGAGGGGGGGTATGGAAAAGGGAGAAAATGAGGGGGGAAGGGTGGTTGAAGGATAGAAGGGGCTGAGGGTTGGGGGGAACCCCCACACCCCTTCCTTTCCCCCAACCTCCCCCCCTCTCCTTTTCTCCCTCTTCCAATCTCCACCTCCCCTTTGTTCTACTTTTCCCTTTAGAATGTGATATTTTTGATTAACCTTAAAGCTTAACCTGAAAGGTTCCGCTGAAGCTGCAGAAAGGGAAATAGAAGGCTGATGGGAAGAGCTTCTGGTTACTGAAGTGGCAGCTGCCACCAGTGTAGGAACGTGTGTTGGTACAGCCGTACCTGGTCCCTGGGAAAGTTTCTCAGATTTTTTGTTGCGTCTTCTTCTATGAACAGCCAATTGTCTTGTTTGTCCAACTATATTGATAGCTGGTGATTCAGAAGCTGCAGAAAGGGAAATAAAGGGCTGATGGGAAGACCCTCCAGTTATTTGAGTGGCAGCCGCCACCAGTGCAGGAACCTGAACAGCCAATTGTCTTGCTTGTCCATATGTAGATATTAACCTTTAAGGTTAATCAAACATATAACATTCTAAAGTAGAAGGTAGACAAGGGGGAGTATGAAAGAGGGAGGAATTGAGGGGGGGTTGGAGGATAGAAGTGGCTGAGGGTTGGGGGGAACCCCACACCCCTTCCTTTTCTCCCAACCTCCCCCCCTCTCCTTTCCTCCCTCTCTCCCAATGTGACATCTGTGTGGGTGCCGGTGCACGACCCCGAACGCACCAAGGGTGCGTCCGTGCAACTGCACCCGCATGGATGTCCTTTTTGGGGTTAACGCAGCCCCCACACAGGGTACAGATTCATACACCTCGTGTGAATCAGGCCTTGGACTCCTCCATGAAGGACCTCACTAGTGGGAAGAGTTCTCATTTCTCCAGCAGAGAAAGTCTAAAGAAAGCCGGAAAGACAAAAAGAGTTCCAACCCACTCTCAGAGCCGGTCCACCACACGCCTCAAAAACATACCGGCCTTCAACCTCCCCTTATAGCCGGTCCAAAACACGCCTCAAAAGCATACCGGCCTCCAACTTCCCCTCATAGCCGGTCCAACACACACCTCAAAAACATACCGGCCATCAAACTTCCTCTTGTAGCCGGTCCAACACATGCCTCAAAAGCCTACCAGCCTCCAAACTTCACAAGATAATCAATTACTTAATGTAGATCGACAATACATCAAACATATTCACCTGTACCTAAGATGTTGGTGGGGGGAACCGAACCAAGTCTTCCAAAAGCTTCATCATATCCAAGAGTTGCCAAATGTACACATTTAGCTTTAAGGTTAATCAAAAATATCACATTCTAAAGGGAAAGGTAGAACAAGGAGGGGTATGGAAGAGGGAGAGAGGGGGGAAAGGGAGGTTGAAGGAAAGAAGGGGCTGAGGGTTGGGGGGAACCCCACACCCCTTCCTTTCCCCCAACCTCCCCCTCCTTTCCTCCCTCTCTCCCTCTTCCATACTCCCCCTCCCCTTTGTTCTACTTTTCCCTTTAGAATGTGATATTTTTGATTAACCTTAAAGCTTCTGGTGAAGCTGCAGAAAAGAAAATAGAAGGCTGATGGGAAGACCCTCTGATTACTGAACTGGCAGCTGCCACCAGTGTAGGAACCTGTGTTGGTACAGCCGTACCTGGTTCCTGGGAGGGTTCCTCAGATTTTTTGTTGAGTCTTCTTCTAGGAACAGCCAATTGTCTTGTTTGTCCAGCTACATTGATAGTTGGTGATTCAGAAGGTGCTCATGAGAATCTTTCAAGAGATTGACGACATAGTGGATTCCGGTGATGGCTTGAATTGAAGATGCTCTCCCTCATATTCACTAACAAATCATCCTCTAATCCCTCCTCCTCATCTAGTTTAAATTTTCTTCCAACATTTTGGCCATCTTCAATCCCAAAAAAGCTGCACCCCTCCCATTTAAGTGCAATCCGTCACTACTATAAAGATGGTAACCGCCTGAAAAGTCAGCCCAGTTCGCCATGAAGCCAAACCCCTCCTCCCTGCACCAGTTCCTCAGCCACTTGTTAGGTACCCTAAGCTCCTGTTTCCTCTCTGGTGTGGCTCGAGGTACTGGCAGTATTTCTGAAAATATTGCCTTGGGAGACCTTTTCTTTAATATAGCCCCTAAGTTCCTGAAATCATTTTGTAGGGCGCTCCATCTTTCTCTAACTTTGTCATTGATACCGATATATACCATGACAGCTGGGTCCTCTCCAGCACCATCCAACAATCTGTCCATGCAATCTGCAATGTTCCGAACCTGAGCGTCTGGCAAACAGCATACTGTTTGGCGATAACGGTCTTTGTGACAGATTGCCCTCTGTATCCTTCCAATAACTGAATCCCCTACCACTAGTATGTGCCTATCCTTTCTTGTAACCTTGCCCCCATCTTTGTCACATGCTGATGGAGTCTCGGTGTGAGCGTCACATGCTGGTGGAGTCTCGGTGTGAATGTCACATTCTGGTGGAGTCTTAGTGTGAACGTCACATGCTGGTGGAGTCTCGGTGTGAACGGCACATGCTGGTGGAGTCTCAATGCGAACGGCACATGCTGGTGGAGTCTCGGTGTGAACGGCAAATGCTGGTGGAATCTCAGTGTGAATGGCACATTCTGGTGAATGCTTTACGTGAATGGCACACTCTGGAGGAGTCTCATTGTGAACATCACATTCTGGAGGAGTCTCATTATGAATGTCACATTCTGGAGGAGACTCATTGTGAACATCACATACTGGAGAAGACTCATTGTGAATGTCACATGTGGGGGGAGTCTCATTGTGAACGTCACATTCTGGAGTAGTCTCATTGTACACGTCACATTCTGGAGAAGACTCATTGTGAATGTCACATGCGGGGGGAGTCTCATTGTGAACATCACATTCTGGAGGAGACTCATTGTGAACATCACATTCTGGAGTAGTCTCATTGTGAAAGTCACATTCTGGAGAAGACTCATTGTGAATGTCACATGCGGGGAGAGTCTCATTGTGAATGTCACATTCTGCCAGAGTCTCAGAGGTAACGGCACAATCTGCCGGAGTTTTAATGGGAAAGTTACATCCTGGTGGAGTCTCGGTGTGAACGGCACATGCTGGTGGAGTCTCAATGCGAACGGCACATGCTGGTGGAGTCTCGGTGTGAACGGCAAATGCTGGTGGAATCTCGGTGTGAATGGCACATTCTGGTGAATGCTTTACGTGAATGGCACACTCTGGAGGAGTCTCATTGTGAACATCACATTTTGGAGGAGTCTCATTATGAATGTCACATTCTGGAGGAGACTCATTGTGAACATCACATACTGGAGAAGACTCATTTTGAATGTCACATGTGGGGGGAGTCTCATTGTGAACGTCACATTCTGGAGTAGTCTCATTGTACACGTCACATTCTGGAGAAGACTCATTGTGAATGTCACATGCGGGGGGAGTCTCATTGTGAACATCACATTCTGGAGGAGACTCATTGTGAACATCACATTCTGGAGTAGTCTCATTGTGAAAGTCACATTCTGGAGAAGACTCAATGTGAATGTCACATGCGGGGGGAGTCTCATTGTGAATGTCACATTCTGCCAGAGTCTCAGAGGTAACGGCACAATCTGCCGGAGTTTTAATGGGAAAGTTACATCCTGGTGGAGTCTCGGTGTGAACGGCACATGCTGGTGGAGTCTCAATGCTAACGGCACATGCTGGTGGAGTCTCGGTGTGAACGGCAAATGCTGGTGGAATCTCGGTGTGAATGGCACATTCTGGTGAATGCTTTACGTGAATGGCACACTCTGGAGGAGTCTCATTGTGAACATCACATTCTGGAGGAGTCTCATTATGAATGTCACATTCTGGAGGAGACTCATTGTGAACATCACATACTGGAGAAGACTCGTGAATGTCACATGTGGGGGGAGTCTCATTGTGAACGTCACATTCTGGAGTAGTCTCATTGTACACGTCACATTCTGGAAAAGACTCATTGTGAATGTCACATGCGGGGGGAGTCTCATTGTGAACATCACATTCTGGAGGAGACTCATTGTGAACATCACATTCAGGAGTAGTCTCATTGTGAAAGTCACATTCTGGAGAAGACTCATTGTGAATGTCACATGCGGGGGGAGTCTCATCGTGAATGTCACATTCTGCCAGAGTCTCAGAGGTAACGGCACAATCTGCCGGAGTCTTAATGGGAAAGTTACATCCTGCCCGAGTCTCAACAGAATCATTGCATGCTGGAGGAGTCTCAATGTGAATGACACGTGGTTGATTTAACATTTTTCCAACTTTTTGGTTATTTTCTTTCCCAACAGAGCTGCACCCTGCTCATTTAAGTGCAGTCCATCCCTGCTGCAGAGCAAGCAACCAATTGAAAAGTCAGTCCAGGTCTCCATGAAGCCAAACCCCTCCTTCCTGCACCAGTTCTTCAGCCACTTGCTAAGCTCCCTAAGCTCCTGCTGCCTCCTTGGTGTGGCTCGAGGTACAGGCTGTATTTCTGAAAATGCTGCCCTGGAGGTCCTTTTCTTCAATATAGCCCATAAGTCCCTGAAATCATTTTGTAGGGCGCTCCATTTTCTTCTAATGTTGTCGTTGGTTCCAATATGTACCATGGCAGCTGGGTCCTCCCCAGCCTCATCCAACATTCCGTCCATCCGATCTGCAATGTCCCGAACTCGTGCGACCGGGAAACAATATATTGTCCGTCGATCGCAGTCATTCTGACAGATTGCTCTCTCTGTTCCGTTAATAATGGAATCCCCTACCACCAGGATCTGCCTATCCTTTTCTTTGAGCTTACCCTCATCTTCATGGGAAGCGATATTCAAATGGCTGCCCTGGTATTTTAGTGGGTTCTCAACATTAACATCACATTGTGCTGGAGTCTCAACATGATCGTTACATTCAGGTGGTGTCTCAATGTGAACGTCATATGTTGGTGGAGTCTCCGTGTGAATGACACATGCTGGTGGAGTCTCCGTGTGAATGACACATGCTGGTGGAGTCTCCGTGTGAACGACACATGCTGGTGGAGTCTCCGTGTGAACGACACAAGCTGGTGTAGTCTTCATGTGTACGACACATGCTGGTGGTGTTTCCGTGTGAACGTCACATGCTGGTGGAGACTCAATGTGAACGTCACATGTTGGTGGAGTCTTCGTGTGCACGTCACATGTTGGTGTAGTCTCTGTGTGAACTACACATGCTGGTGGCGTCTCTGTGTGAACTACACATGCTGGTGGCGTCTCCGTGTGAACGACACATGCTGATTGTGTCTCGTGTGAACGTCACATGCTGGTGGTGTCTCCGTGTGAACGTCACATGCTGGTGGAATCTCCGTGTGAACGTCACATGCTGATGGTGTCTCCGTGTGAACGTCACATGCTGATGGTGTCTCAATGTAGCTTTCATATTCTGTCTCGCTCACTGGGGTAGTCCTGCCTTGTGAGCAGTGTCTGCAGTAAATACCATGTACATCTGCAATAAAAAAGAAGAATCAGATTTAGCACCTTCACCTACATTTTATATTTGTATAAAACATCAAATTATGGAGAGAAAAGTTCAAAATTCCAGTGCAAGGGACAATAAATATTCCCAACATGACAGGGACACAGGGATGACTAATGTTGGCCTTCATATAAAAATTTTGGTTGCCTGGCAGTTATGCTGACCCACTAAAATGAATTGAGTAAAAAAGGGGACTGATTCTTCATTTTCAGGTGCAGTGGAGTAATCTGCAGTGCTTCTGTTTCTTATTATTAAACACCCGGCCTCTTTTTTGTAATCCCTTGAATTGTTGCGGTGTATTGATATAGAAGAAGCCAGGACCGAGGACCACTGCATTGCAGATTACTCTGCCGCACCCCAAAGTGAAGAAATAGGGGTGACCCCTCATCAATGTTCATGGCAATCCCTATACATGTGTATATATGGGGGTGTGGCCCCTCAACAATAGTCGTGGCAATCCCTATACATGTGTACATATGGGGGGGTGACCCCTGATCAATGGGAAAGAAGGATCCAATAATAGGGTTTAATTTATCTTGTATCTATCAATAGTTTTCAAAGAATTTTAGAAGAGAAGGAGTTTTAATGATGTCAAAACACACAAAAAAATATTTTGTTATAAAAACATCTTTATTATAGTCCAAAGTTTTAAAACAAACGGGGGGACAATGAATGTTGTCCACATTTCATAAAAACAATTCAGTGCACATGTACAATATACACATAAAGTAGCTACTGTAACCAGCGTGATGCTTGTTGCTCGACATGTTTCACTTTTCAGCTTCTTCAGGAGCTTATAAAGCAATATGTAGCTACAAAAATAAAAATAAAATAAAAAATACCAACAATAATGCAAAAAATTTGCATAAACAATTATTAATAAGTATGCATGACTGTCAATAAACATTTCTGTTATCAAAGTAAATGTGTATCAAAAAGATATAACAACATAAATAATATGTTCATTGAATATCCATGGGGGTCTGAGCACTATACAGAGGGGCACACAACATAAACATAAAACTCACCATGTATATAGAATGTAATCAAGCTAATGCACACTACTAAAGGGTCCAATACTGTAAAAAGAGGTGCCAACACCAGCAGCGGCAATTGATGGCTGGAGGAGCAAAATGGGGCCGGTGGAAATACTAGAAATGTCAAAATAAAAGGTGGTATATATATATCTATATATATATATATATATATCTATATATATATATATAGATATATATATATATATATATAGATATATATATATATATATACATATATATACATTTTTCACTCTTTGTTATATTGCAGCCATTTGCTAAAATCATTTAAGTTCATCTTTTTTCCTCATTAATGTACACACAGCACCCCATATTGACAGAAAAACACAGAATTGTTGACTTTTTGCAGATTAAAAAAGAAAAACTGGAATATCACATGGTCCTAAGTATTCAGACCCTTTGCTGTGACACTCATATATTTAATTCAGGTGCTATCCATTTATTCTGATCATCCTTGAGATGGTTCTACACCTTCATTTAAGTCCAGCTGTATTTGATTATACTGATTGGACTTGATTAGGAAAGCCACACATCTGTCTATAGAAGACCTTACAGCTTACAGTGCATGTCAGAGCAAATGAGAATCATGAGGTCAAAGAAACTGCCTGAAGAGCTCAGAGACAGAATTGTGGCAAGGCACAGATCTGGCCAAGGCTACAAAAAATTTCTGCTGCATTTAAGGTTCCTAAGAGAACAGTGGCCTCCATAATCCTTAAATGGAAGACGTTTGGGATGACCAGAACCCTTCCTAGAGCTGGCCGTCCGGCCAAACTGAGCTATCGGGGGAGAAGAGCCTTGGTGAGAGAGGTAAAGAAGAACCCAAAGATCACTGTGGCTGAGCTCCAGAGATGCAGTCGGGAGATGGGAGAAAGTTGTAGAAAGTCAACTATCACTGCAGCCCTCCACCAGTCAGGGCTTTATGGCAGACACATGAAAGCCTGCATGGAGTTTGCTAAAAAAACACCTGAAGAACTCCAAGATGGTGAGAAAGAAGATTCTCTGGTCTGATGAGACCAAGATAGAACTTTTTGGCCTTAATTCTAAGTGGTATGTTTGGAGAAAACCAGGCACTGCTCATCACCTGTCCAATACAGTCCGAACAGTGAAGCATGGTGGTGGCAGCATCATGCTGTGGGGGTGTTTTTCAGCTCCAGGGACAGGACGACTGGTTGCAATCAAGGGAAAGATGAATGCGGCCAAGTGCAGGGATATCCTGGACAAAAACCTTCTCCAGAGTGCTCAGGACCTCAGACTAGGCTGAAGGTTTACCTTCCAACAAGACAATGACCATAAGCACACAGCTAAAATAACGAAGGAGTGGCTTCACATTAACTCTATGACTGTTCTTGAATGGCCCAGCCAGAGCCCTGACTTAAACCCAATTGAGCATCTCTGGAGAGACCTAAAAATGGCTGTCCACCAACGTTTGCCATCCAACCTGACAGAACTGGAGAGGATCTGCAAGGAGGAATGGCAGAGGATCCCCAAATCCAGGTGTGAAAAACTTGTTGCATCTTTCCCAAAAATAATCATGGCTGTATTAGATCAAAAGGGTGCTTCCACTAAATACTGAGCAAAGGGTCTTAATACTTAGGACCATGTGATATTTCAGTTTTTCTTTTTTAATAAATCTGCAAAAATGTCAACACAACAATTCTGTGTTTTTCTGTCAACTCAATATGGGGTGCTGTGTGTACATTAATGAGGAAAAAAAATGAACTTAAATGATTTTAGCAAATGGCTGCAATATAACAAAGAGTGAAAAATTTAAGGGGGTCTGAATACTGTGTGTGTGTGTAAAATATATATGCACTGAGGAAAGAAATATATCAAGGAAACATAAAGGCCTCAATCAATTAGATATACAGGTTAGGTTTACCTTAAATGTCATTCAAATGCTCCTTCCACAAAATGTAGATGGTAGCAACAGACCAATCCAACACTATTTCTTCCAAAGTGATAAAAGGAACAATGTTATGAAGCCATGATGAATGCGGACACATTAAATCAATAGCATCCCCCAGGCCACCTACAGTGTCCCATCTCATAACAAATAGAGATCATGCACCCATCAGCAAGACCAAACCTACCAAGCCTATCCTCCAAACTCATTGCATCTGTCAGAACAAAGACGTAGCGGCCACCTCCCACTCCATGGCCAGCTCTGTGGCTTGCACCACCAGTCCCCTCTGGCCTGGTGGCCACTATGTCTTTGTTCTGACAGATGCGGTGAGTTTTGAGGATACGCTTGGTAGGTTTGATCTTCAGGCCCTTCTTATGTGTATGTTGGTCTTGCTGATGGGTGCATGGGTACAAATCTCTATTTGTTATCAGATGGGACACTGTAGGTGGCCTGGGGGATGCTATTGATTTAATGTGTTCGCATTCATCATGGCTTTATGAAATTGTTCCTTCATCACTGGAAGAAATAGTTCCGGATTGGTCTGTTGCTACCCTTTACATTCTGTGGAAGGAGCATTTGAATGACATTTAAGGTAAACCTAACCTGTATATCTAATTGATTGAGGCCTTTATGTATCCTTGATATATTTCTTTCCTCAATGCATATATATTTTACACACACACACACATATATATATATATATATATATATATATATATATATATATATATATATATATATATATATATATATATATATATTTATATATCCCCTTTTATTTTGACATTTCTAGTATTTCCACCGGCCCCATTGTGCTCCTCCTGCCATCAATTGCAGCCGCTGGTGTTGGCACCTCTTCTTACATCAGTTTTGGACCCTTTAGTAGTGTGCATTAGCTTGATTACATTCTATATACATGGTGAGTTTTATGTTTATGTTGTGTGCCCCTTTGTATAGTGCTCAGACCCTCATGGATATTCATTGAACATATTATTTATGTTGTTATATATTTTTGATACACATTTACTTTGATAACAGAAATGTTTATTTGCGGTCATGCATACTTAGAGCCCTTGCACACTGGGGCGGTTTGCAAGCGCTATTGCGCTAATAATAGCGCCTGCAAACCGCCCCGAAAGTGCCGCTGCTGTCATCCCAGTGTGAAAGCCCCGAGGGCTTGCACACTGGAGCGATGCTCTGGCAGGACGGTAAAAAAAGTCCTGCCAGCAGCATCTTCGGAGCGGTGAAGAAGCGGTGTGTATACCGCTCCTGCCCATTGAAATCAATGGGACGGCGCGGCTATATCGCCGGCAATGCGCCTCTGCAGAGGCGCTTTGCGGTGTTTTTTAACCCCTTCTCGGCCGCTAGCGGGGGTAAAACCGCCCCGCTAGCGGCCGCATACCGACGGTAAAACGCCGCTAATAATAGCAGCGTTTTACCGCCGACGCCGCCCCCCGCCCCAGTGTGCAAGGGCTCTTACTAATAATTCTTTATGCAAATTTTTGGAGTTATTGTTGTTGTTTATTTTGATTGTATTTGTTTTTTGTAGCTACATATTGCTTTATAAGCTCCTGAAGAAGCTGAAAAGTGAAACATGTCGAGCAACAAGCATCATGCTGGTTACAGTAGCTACTTTATGTGTATATTGTACATGTGCACTGAATTGTTTTTATGAAATGTGGACAACATTCATTGTCCCCCCGTTTCTTTTAAAACTTTGGACTCCAATAAAGATGTTTTTATAACAAAATATATTTGTGTGTTTTGGCACCATTAAAAAAGATCCTGTTCCTTTAAAGCATGTTATAGAGCACAGTGCTTGTGCTGTGTATGAAATAGCTGGCTGATCCTACCAGTTTTTACTCTCCCCTCTCTGCATTGACTCCCATGTATCAGGGCTGCAGAGTCCTGACACCGGAGTCCTTACAGAGGCTTCTTACCACGTGACCATCGTGTGAACCAGGAAGTGCCGGTAAACGGCATTCCTTGGTTCGCGCTGACAGGGAGAGCCAATCCGCGGCTCTCCCTGTCAGAGGGGGGGGGGGGTCTGTGCTGATAGCCAGCACATTGATTATCAGCACAGCCCCCATGAGAGGTGCCCATCAGATGTGGCAATCAGTGCCCAACAGCTGCCAGCAGTGCCCCCTCAAAGTCTCAGTGCCCATCACAGTGCCAATCAGTGCCCAGCAGTAACACCTTCAGTACATCATCAGTGCTGCCCATCAATGCCATCTATTAGTGTCCTTAAGTGCCATCTGTCAGTGCCCATCAGTGCCGCATATCAGTGCCTCCTCATCAGTGCTGCCTCATCAGCACCCGTCAGTGAAGGAGAAAACAAAATTTTATGACAAAACTAAGAAAAACTTTTATTTTTTTCAAAAATCTGGGTCTTTTTTCGTTTGTTTAGCAAAGAATAAAAACCCCAGAGGTGATCAAATACCACCAAAAGAAAGCTCTATTTGTGGGATGAAAATTATAAAAATTTAGTTTGGGTACAGTGTTGTATGACCGCGCAATTGTCATTCAAAGTGCGACAGCGCTGAAAGCTGAAAATTGTCCTGGGCAGGAAGTGCCTGGCATTTAGGTGGTTAATCTTCAACTGCCATAATGCTGCACATATGATCCGTTATGACACCAGCCATTCGATGGTTTGAACAGTTTGGTTGAGAGCACAACCAATGTGACAGTTAGCATTCTCGGCATGCCAGAAAGAGAAATATTTTTTTAAACTGTTAAACCGATGGGTTTACTTCCGCTTTAATACAGGTAGAACCGTTTATTTTTAAATAACACACAGGCACTAGGATGCGCCTTTTTATCTGACAGAGGGGATGATATAAAGATCATATAGTGGCTTAACAACCACTTTAATATCCCCTTCTGTTCTATAATTCTTTGAAAACAAATAATTTTGGAATGAAGGTGCCTTTGATCCATGAGTCATGTGACCTTTTTTTTTTTTTCTTGGCTCAGCCAATGACATCAAAGTGCAGTCTCATGATGACTCAGCAAAAAAATTAACTGACAATTTTTCTTAAAGGAGCCACGTCCTTATTTGTGAACTTTGTGAATTCAGCCTGTAGGAACAGTATATGGATCTAATAGGGATACGGCTCCTGGAAAAACATGTTATTGTGAATGAGATTTAACCCTTACAGTCCCATGGCTGAAATAAAGATCTCTATTCTTATGATAACATTGTGAATGGAGCCTTATAAATCCTCCCTGCACATTAAATCTTTTCATTTCTTTTATCTTATCATTATTACACACCAATTATTTTCCCATTTTTAACCATATCACTGCCAAATCAAATGTTTTTCCATTCATTTATGAACCCTTTATGAAACCAATTCCCCGCCCCCTTTTGTTTTTAACCCTTTCAATGCCAAACCATTTTTTTTTTCATTTTTAACCCTTTCTATGAACCCTTTCTTTTTTAAAAAAAATATTTAAAAAAAATTTTTTTTTAACCCTTTCAGTGCCAAACCAACTTCTTTTCTTTTTTTAACCCTCCCCATTTTTTAACCCTTTCACCGTCAAAACCAATGTGTTTTTCACATCTCTTGCCCATATGTAAAAGTATAACTAAAGGAAAATCTGTTTATTGTTAGTGTTGGATGGAGTGGAGAGGGATTAGAACCCCTGTCAGGTTTTTTTTTATTGCTGTCTGCCCCCCTTTAGGGAGATTTATTCTCTTCAACTGCCAAATCTTTTTTTTTTTTCTTTCAGTTTTTAACCCTTTCACTACCAAACTATATTGTTCATTTGTTTCAACCATTTAACTGTCAAACCAAGTAAACCCTCCCCTCCCCCTACACGCACACATTTTAACCCTTTCACTGCCAAATCACTTTTTTTTCCATTTCTCCCTCATATGTTAAATTATAAATCAAGGAAAATATTTTTATTGTTGGCGTTGGATGGAGTGGAGAAGGATTAGAACCCCTGTCAGGTTTTTATTGCTGTCTGCGCCCCCTTTAAAGAGATTCAGTCTCTCGATTTACCATTACCAACAAAAGTGAAAGAAAATTCCAGATTTTGGGTTGTCACCCGAACAGGAATTAGAGGGGAAATCTGCCAATGGGGACACTAGTTCTGGTGACAACCAGGGATGACGTCACTTTGGGAGGATTTCTCTCACTTCTTTTTTGGTAATGGGACAGGAAGTGAAGGGAAATCCCCCCAAAAAAACCTGACAGGGGTCCCCCCTTACTCTATTGTAAATGTTTTTTTTTTTCCTGCCGCAGCACACCATCACCTCACACTATAGTGCATTATCATGTGCCTCAGAGGTACCAATGAACAGCACAGCAATGAGTGAACGCATGAAATGTACATAATGGGAACCTGCTGCCAACCCATGTAACCAGAGCCGATCTGCTCACTACGCAAGCTGCGTAGGGCCCCGCCGCTGTGGGGGGGCCCCCCCAAGGGCGGATTGGCTCTGCTCAGTGTTGCCAACCGCCCGTAAATCGTTACAGGCACTGGTGCCCATAAAAAAGATGGCCACGAGCCGACCATTCAACTGCGCATGTGCCGATCCGAAGCTGGCCGGGCTCGGAAAAGCTTGTACGCGCTCAGTCGGTCGGTGCATGCACAGTAACGTAATTGCGCCGCCCGGCACAATTTTTTGAATAGATCGAGACGAGAGAGACCACCGCAGCCGACTCCTGTCCTGACATGCACTCGTCGGCGGAGGAGCCGAGCAGGGATGACGCCTGACGGTTAGGAGGAGGAGGAGTGTGAAACTGGGGGGATATCATTGTAAAAAAGGGGACACTGAGAGAAGAGGACATTACTGGGAGCCGGGAGGCTGAAGCCATGCCAATGCCATGCAGGGGACAAAGAGAGACTGATGTGCTCTGTGACTGCCCACCATCATATTACTTCTATAGTCCACATGATCAGTGTGCTGTGTCCTCCTCCTGTGCCCCTTTCACCTCTCCACAGGTGAGGGCAGCCCTGATCTGTAGAGAGGTGAAAGGGGCACATTAGGAGGACACAGCACACTGATGATGTGGACTGGAGAAGTAATATGATGGTGGGCAGAGGAGGCTAATGTGAGGGGGCAAGGAGGACACTATCATGTCTGCAGCCTCTGTCCACCTCCTGTAGTATGTCCGCAGCCTCTGTCCACCTCCTGTAGTATGTCTGCAGCCTCTGTCCACCTCCTTCCTGTAGTATGTCCGCAGCCTCTGTCCACCTCCTGTAGTATGTCTGCAGCCTCTGTCCCCCTCCTGTAGTATGTCTGCAGCCTCTGTCCCCCTCCTGTAGTATGTCTGCAGCCTCTGTCCACTTCCTGTAGTATGTCCGCAGCCTCTGTCCACCTCCTGTAGTATGTCTGCAGCCTCTGTCCACCTCCTGTAGTATGTCTGCAGCCTCTGTCCACTTCCTGTAGTATGTCCGCAGCCTCTGTCCACTTCCTGTAGTATGTCCGCAGCCTCTGTCCCCCTCCTGTAGTATGTGTGCAGCCTCTGTCCACCTCCTGTAGTATGTCCGCAGCCTCTGTCCACTTCCTGTAGTATGTCCGCAGCCTCTGTCCCCCTCCTGTAGTATGTGTGCAGCCTCTGTCCACCTCCTGTAGTATGTCCGCAGCCTCTGTCCACCTCCTGTATTATGTCCGCAGCCTCTGTCCACCTCCTGTATTATGTCCGCAGCCTCTGTCCACCTCCTTTAGTATGTCCGCAGCCTCTGTCCACCTCCTTTAGTATGTCCGCAGCCTCTGTCCACCTCCTGTAGTATGTCCGCAGCCTCTGTCCACCTCCTGTAGTATGTCCGCAGCCTCTGTCCACCTCCAGTATTATGTACGCAGCCTCTGTCCACCTCCAGTATCATGTACGCAGCCTCTGTCCAGCTCCTGTATGATCTCTCTGGGGACCCTAATGTAGGGGGGACTCTCTGAGGACACTGATTTAAGGGGGGCTTTCTGTAAATGGTTTACATAGCTCACGACATCACAGGTCAGGTAGGGGGCCCCTTAGCAGAATTTTGCTTAGGGCCCCAGGAAGGTCAGGATCGGCACTGCATGTAACTATGACGATGTGAATGAGCCCCAATAAATGTAAACTTTCATTGTCCCCTGTGGTGGACATTCATGTACTGGGAAGTGCTGTGACTTGTAGTCCTCCATCCCTGACAACTTTCTGACCTGGAAAGGAGTTACTGATGGGGGACTGTTGGGGGTCCTCCATATTTGAGGCCCCCATGTATTATTTACTGTCAGAATGTTCTAGAACACCCCCTCATGTGTACACTAAGAGGAAACTCCACCGAAAAATAACTTTATTCACTCAGCAGTTATCGGTGGAGTCCTCCCCCCCATGTCCGGCCACAGCCCCCCCGGAAATAGCGGCCGATAATCCGGACTATCTCGGGGTATTTTCGTCCTTTCCCCGTGGTATCGTACGGTGGGCGGGGCCACATTACAGACATTTTACCACAGATTCCATTTCCCCGCCCACAATTACCGCCAAAAAAAAAAAAAAAAATAGAGAAAAAAATCCGATCGTGGCAGAGCCGGGGAGTCCGGGGCTCATCCATCCCGCCTGTCCGGGACACGGCCCGGGGACTTTTGGGGTCGGTTCGGGGGCTGCTACTGGCGGCCAGGGGCCCCTCCTCTGTCGGCCTGTGTCTGGGGAAAGATGGCGGCCGGGGCCCACAGCTGAGGAGCGGCCGGAGAAGGTAAGGAGGCACCCCGCCCCCCCGGCTACCGCCACACCGGGGAGAGACAGGAGGAGGAGGCCGCACCGGGAGCAGGCCGCACACCCCGGAGTGACCCCTCTGTCCTCATACTGTGCGACACAACAACCTGCCCGGACCCTCATACTGTGCGACACAACACCTTCTATATGTCAGAACACCCCCCCCCCCATGTACTCCGATCTTCTGCGACACCATGTCCAGCCTGATCCCCCCCTCCTCCCCCCTGAGACTCCTCATGTGTCACCCAGCCTGGAGTTCCTTCCTGTACTCCTCTCCACCCCACACTCCTCTATATCACCTCTCCCCATACACTCATCCAATGTGTGTGATCAGCCTGGGGGCTCCTTCCTCCACACCTCTCCTCTCCACAACCTGCATCTCATCTCACCTCTACACTACTCATCTCCACAACTTCTCCTCTCTCCCAACTGCTCATCTCCACAACCTCTTACCTCTACACTACTCCTCTCCACAACCTCTCATCTCCCCCCCCCCCCACTGCTCATCTCCACAACCTCTCCTCTCCCCCCACTGCTCATCTCCACAACCTCTCACCTCTACACTACTCATCTCCACAACCTCTCCTCTCCCCCCACTGCTCATCTCCACAAACTCTCCTCTCCCCCCACTGCTCATCTCCACAACCTCTCCTCTCCCAACTGCTACTCTCCACAACCTGCATCTCCCCAACCTCTCCTCTCCCCCCACTGCTCATCTCCACAACCTGCATCTCCTCTCACCTTTACACTACTCATCTCCACAACCTCTCCTCTCCCCCCACTGCTCATCGCCACAACCTCTCACCTCTACACTACTCATCTCCACAACCTCTCCTCTCTCCCAACTGCTCATCTCCACAACCTCTTACCTCTACACTACTCATCTCCACAACCTCTCATCTCCCCCCACTGCTCATCTCCACAACCTGCATCTCCTCTCACCTCTACACTACTCATCTCCACAACCTCTCATCTCCCCCCACTGCTCATCTCCACAACCTGCATCTCCTCTCACCTCTACACTACTCATCTCCACAACCTCTCATCTCCCCCGCTGCTCATCTCCACAACCTACATCCTCTACACTACTCATCTCCCCCCACTGCATCTCCTCTCCACAACCTCTCACCTTTACACTATTACCCCCCCCCCCCACCACCACCACCACTGCTCATCTCCTACACACTGCATCTCCTCTCCACAAACTTCTCACCTCTACACTAATCATCTCCTACACACTGCTCATCTCTTCCCCCCCCACTGCTCATCTCTGCAACCTCTCATCTCCTACACACTGATCCTCTCCACAACCTCTCACCTTTACACTGATCATCTCCTACACACTGCTCATCTCTCCAACCTCTCATCTACACATTTCTCATCTCTGCAACCGCTCATCTCTGGAACCTCTCACCTTTACACTGCTCATCTCCTACACACTGCCCATCTCCTCAACCTGGAACTCCTCTCCTCTACAAACCGCTAATCTCCTACGCACTGCATCTCCTCTCTGCAACCTCTCACCTCTACACTAATCAATTGTTCCTAATTCCAGCCTGGAGCTCATCTCCTCTCAACAAACCTCTCACCCCTACGATGCCCATCTCTGCAACCTGCATCTCCTCTCTTCTCTGCACACCTCTCACCTCTACACTGCTCATCTCCTCTCTGCAAACCTCTCACCTCTACACCACTCATCAATTCCTAATTCCAGCCTGGGGCTCATCTCCTCTCTGCAAACCTCTCACCTCTACACCACTCATCAATTCCTAATTCCAGCCTGGGGCTCATCTCCTCTCTGCAAACCTCTCACCTCTACGCTGCTCATCAATTCCTAATTCCAGCTCCTCTCCTGAACACTATGCAACCTGCATCTCCTCTCCCCTCTGCAAACCCTGCACCTCCTCTCCTCCCCTCTGCAAACCTCTCACCCCTACACCGCTCATCTAATCCTAATTCCAGCCTGGAGCTCATCTCCTCTCTGCAAAACTCTAAGGCCGGGTTCACACTGGAAGCGTCTGCGGATGGCAAGGAGTGCTGTGCTCCCTGTTCCCTGTTTCAGGGCAGAATCTATGTCTGAATTCAGCCTGAAACGGAGCCAAAGAAGCACAGCGATTCTGTACAGTGCACTCCGCAGCCGCAGCGGAGATCTGTGAACCGGCTCCATAGAGAGTCAGTCACATTCTCCTTCTGTGCGCATTGGATGCGGAGAAACCCTCATCTAATTCACATAGGTGTGACCCCGGCCTAACATTTACACTGCTCATCTAATGCTATATCCAGCCTGGAGCTCCTCTCCTACACACTGCTCCTCTGTTATAGATCCATCCTGGAGCTCCTTCCTGCCTCCCTTCCCACTACTCATCTGTGCAATCTTTACTTCCTCCCCCTCCCCTTCCCTATACACTCTTCATTTCCTGCCTAGAGCTCCTTTCTCTATACTGTGCTCATCTGTGGCCAACACTGTCTCCTCTCCTTCCTATTGCTGATCAGCACTATTATTATTATTATACAAGATTTATATAGCGCCAACAGTTTGCACAGCACTTTACAACATGAGGGCAGACAGTACACTTACAATACAAATCAATACAGGAGGAATCAGAGGGCCCGGCTATCTGTACCTCCTCTTACTTTGTGTCCTCTCTGTCTATATACTGCTTATCTGTCTGTATCTATATCCAGCCTGGAGCTCCTCCTTGTACATACTGACAGTGTGCTCTCCTCTCCTTCCCACCACTTATCTGTATCACCTCCCATCTGTTCATCATTATATCTCCTCTACATACACACTGCACCTCTGTCAGTATACACCCAGCCTGGAGCTCCTTTCCCACTACTCATCTGTGCAACCTTTATCACCTCTGATCTGCCCAAACTTGTGTCCTCTCTTCCTTTGCACCATTCCTCTATATTCTGCCTGCAGCTCCTTCCTGTATACTCTGCTCACCTGTGGCCAGCAGTCTCTTCTTTCTACAGCTGATCAGTGCGACCTGCCCCCCCTCTGACCCGCCCCCCTCTGACCCGTCCCCCTCTGACCCGTCCCTCACTGACCCGTCCCCCTCTGACCCGTCCCCCTCTGACCCGCCCCCCTCTGACCCGCCCCCCTCTGACCCGCCCCCCTCTGACCCGCCCCCCTCTGACCCGCCCCCCTCCGACCCGCCCCCCTCCGACCCGCCCCCCTCCGACCCGTCCCCCTCTGACCCGCCCCCCACTGACCCGCCCCCCTCTGACCCGCCCCCCTCTGACCCGTCCCCCTCTGACCCGTCCCCCTCTGACCGGTCCCCCTCTGACCCGTCCCCCTCCTCTGACCCGTCCCCCTCTGACCGTCCCTCACTGACCCGTCCCCCTCTAACCGTCCCTCACTGACCCGTCCCCCTCTAACCGTCCCTCACTGACCCGACCCCCTCTGACTCGTCCCCCTCTGACTCGTCCCCCTCTGACCCATCCCCCTCTGACCCGACCCCCTCTAACCCGTCCCCCTCTAACCGTCCCTCACTGACCCGCCCCCCTCTAACCGCCCCCCTCTGACCCGTCCCCTGACCCATTTATATCCTGCCTGGAGCTCGTTCTCCTTACTACTGCTGATGTGTCCTCTCTGCCTATATACTGCTTATCTCTCTGTATCTATACCCAGCCTGGAGCTATTTCCTGTCCACACCAAGAGTCTACCACCTCTACCTTCACACTACTCATCCATGCAACCTTTATTTCCTCTGATCTTTCTAAACATGTGCCTTCCTTCCTTTCCTTCCTTCCTCATCTGTTATCAACAATGTCTCCTGTCCTTACTACTGCTGATCAGTGTGACCATTTATTACCTCTCATCTCTACAAACGTTTGTCCCCTCTACACACTGCTCATCTGTTGGTCCAGTCTGGAGCACCTGCCTGATTCCCTTCCCACTACTCATCTGTGCAACCTTTATTTCCTCTCATCTGTTCAAACTTGTGCCTCCAGCCCCCCCGATCTCCTCTCCTTCCTGCTGTTGATCATTGCAGCCTACTGTATATCACCTCTTACCTTGTGGTCTCTGCAGACACACTGCTCATCTATCTGTATCTATACTCAGCCTGGAGCTCCTTCCTGTCCACACCAACACTGTGCTCTCCTCTCCCTTCCCAATACTCACCCGTGCAAACTTCAATTCCTTTAATCTGTTTAAAGTTGTGTCCTCTCTCTTTCTGTACACTGCTCATTTATTGGATTTCTGCCTGGAGCTCCTTTCCGTATACACCGCTCATCTGTGACCAACAATCCTCCTTTCTGCTGCTAATAACTGTGACCTCTGTCACCTCTGATCTGTCCCACCTTGTGTCCCTCTTCTTTATCCACAGCTCATCTGTCTGTATTCTCACACCCTGTATGGCTATGTCCAGCCTGGAGCTCCTCTCCCTGCCCCGTGCTCCCCTGTGGTTACCAGTGTGACTCCTCTTCATTCCCGCTGCTAATCTGTGCAGCCCCTTTCCTCACACTGACCTACTTTGAAGTGCAGTTTCTGTAAATCTGAGGGGAAGATCTGAAATGAGGGGAAGCTCTGCTGATTTTATCATCCAATCATGTGCAAGCTAAAATGCTGTGTTTTTATTTTTCTTGCATTTCCCCCTCAGATTTACAGCGACTGCACTTCCAAGTGTACTTGTAGTGCAAAGTGGATTTGCCTTTAGTAAATAACCCCCTAGATCTCTGTCATGACCTCACTGTTGAGCTTCTAGTATACAACCAATGTTTCTTTTCTGAACACACTGCTGATATCGGTGTCAGTTCAAACTCTCTTCCTTCTCACTACTGATCCATCCAACCTGTATCTCCTCCTATCCCACTGCTGCTCTGTGCAGCCTTGTGTTCCCTCTCTCTACACCCTACACATCTGTTTGTAGCTTTCCTGTCTGTAGTGCTGTATTCAGCCTGGAGCACCTCTGCTTGTCTGTGTCCAGCAATGTGCCTCCTTTCTTCCCACTGCTGACCTCTATCACCTCCCTGTACACAGTGCTGATCTGAACTGTCCACACTACATCTCCTCTCCCTTCCCCACTGCTGACCTGCCCAGTCCTCATCTCCTCTCCCTTCCCCGCTGCTGACCTGCCCAGTCCTCATTTCCTCTCCCTTCCCCGCTGCTGACCTGCCCAGTCCTCATTTCCTCTCCCTTCCCCGCTGCTGACCTGCCCAGTCCTCATCTCCTCTCCCTTCCCCACTGCTGACCTGCCCACTCCTCATCTCCTCTCCCTTCCCCACTGCTGACCTGCCCAGTCCTCATTTCCTCTCCCTTCCCCGCTGCTGACCTGCCCAGTCCTCATCTCCTCTGCCTTCCCCGCTGCTAACCTGCCCAGTCCTCATCTCCTCTCCCTTCCCCGCTGCTGATCTGCCCAGTCCTCATCTCCTCTCCCTTCCCCGCTGCTGACCTGCCCAGTCCTCATCTCCTCTCCCTTCCCCACTGCTGACCTGTATCACCTCCCTGTACACAGTGCTGATCTGAACTGTCCACACTACATCTCCTCTCCCTTCCCCACTGCTGACCTGCCCAGTCTTCATCTCCTCTCCCTTCCCCACTGCTGACCTACCCAGTCCTCATCTCCTCTCCCGTCCCCACTGCTGACCTGCCCAGTCCTCATCTCCTCTCCCGTCCCCACTGCTGACCTGCCCAGTCCTCATCTCCTCTCCCTTCCCCACTGCTGACCTGCCCAGTCCTCATCTCCTCTCCCTTCCCCGCTGCTGACCTGCCCAGTCCTCATCTCCTCTCCCTTCCCCGCTGCTGACCTGCCCAGTCCTCATCTCCTCTCCCTTCCCCGCTGCTGACCTGCCCAGTCCTCATCTCCTCTCCTTTCCCCACTGCTGACCTGCCCAGTCCTCATCTCCTCTCCCTTCCCCGCTGCTGACCTGCCCAGTCCTCATCTCCTCTCCTTTCCCCACTGCTGACCTGCCCAGTCCTCATCTCCTCTCCCTTCCCCACTGCTGACCTGCCCAGTCCTCATCTCCCTTCCCCACTGCTGACCTGCCCAGTCCTCATCTCCCTTCCCCACTGCTGACCTGCCCAGTCCTCATCTCCTCTCCTTTCCCCGCTGCTGACCTGCCCAGTCCTCATCTTCTCTCCCTTCCCCGCTGCTGACCTGCCCAGTCCTCATCTCCTCTCCCTTCCCCACTGCTGACCTGCCCAGTCCTCATCTCCTCTCCCTTCCCCGCTGCTGACCTGCCCAGTCCTCATCTCCTCTCCTTTCCCCACTGCTGACCTGCCCAGTCCTCATCTCCTCTCCCTTCCCCGCTGCTGACCTGCCCAGTCCTCATCTCCTCTCCCTTCCCCGCTGCTGACCTGCCCAGTCCTCATCTCCTCTCCCTTCCCCGCTGCTGACCTGCCCAGTCCTCATCTCCTCTCCCTTCCCCGCTGCTGACCTGCCCAGTCCTCATCTCCTCTCCCTTCCCCGCTGCTGACCTGCCCAGTCCTCATCTCCTCTCCCTTCCCCGCTGCTGACCTGCCCAGTCCTCATCTCCTCTCCCTTCCCCGCTGCTGACCTGCCCAGTCCTCATCTCCTCTCCCTTCCCCGCTGCTGACCTGCCCAGTCCTCATCTCCTCTCCCTTCCCCGCTGCTGACCTGCCCAGTCCTCATCTCCTCTCCCTTCCCCGCTGCTGACCTGCCCAGTCCTCATCTCCTCTCCCTTCCCCGCTGCTGACCTGCCCAGTCCTCATCTCCTCTCCCTTCCCCGCTGCTGACCTGCCCAGTCCTCATCTCCTCTCCCTTCCCCGCTGCTGACCTGCCCAGTCCTCATCTCCTCTCCCTTCCCCGCTGCTGACCTGCCCAGTCCTCATCTCCTCTCCCTTCCCCGCTGCTGACCTGCCCAGTCCTCATCTCCTCTCCCTTCCCCGCTGCTGACCTGCCCAGTCCTCATCTCCTCTCCCTTCGCTGCTGCTGACCTGCCCAGTCCTCATCTCCTCTGCCTTCGCCCCTGCTGACCTGCCCAGTCCTCATTTCCTCTGACTTCCCCACTGCTGACCTGCCCAGTCCTCATCTCCTCTGCCTTCCCCACTGCTGACCTGCCCAGTCCTCATCTCCTCTCCCGTCCCCACTGCTGACCTGCCCAGTCCTCATCTCCTCTCCTTTCCCCACTGCTGACCTGCCCAGTCCTCATCTCCTCTCGTTCCCTACTGCTGACCTGTCCTTCCTGCATCTCTTGTTCCTTCTCAATTGGTGACCTGTCCATCTTTCATCTTCTTTCCCTTCCCCACCACTGTCCTCTCCATCATTCTTCTCCTCCTCTGTTCCTCACTGCTCCATCCTTCATCTCATCTCCCTTCCCCACTTCTGACCTGTTTATCTTTCTCTCTATTCCTCATTGCCCCATACTTCATCTTCTCTCCCTTCCCAATTGCTGTCCGGTCCATGCTTCTCCTCTCCCTTCCCCACTGCTGACCTGTTCATCCCTCATCTCCTCTCCCTTCCCCACTACTCACATATTCATCTTTCATCTCCTCTCCCTTCCCTGCTGCTGTCTTATCCACCCTTCTCCTTTCTATTTCTCATGGCTCCATCCTTCATCTCCTCTCCCTTTCCCAGTACTCACCTGTTCATCCTTAATCTTCTCTCCCTTCTATACTGCTGTTCTGTCCATCCTTTTTATCCTCTATTTCTCACTACTTCATCTCCTCTCCCTTCCCCATTGATGATTTATCCATCCTTCATCTCCTCTCCCTTCCCAACTGCTGACCTTTTCATCCCTCATCTCCTCTCCCTTCCTCACTGCTGACCTGTCCTTCCTGGATCTCTTGTTCCTTCCCAACTGCTGGCCTGTTCATCCCTCATCTCCTTTCCCTTCCCCACCGCTGTCCTGTCCATCATTCTTCTCCTCTCTCTTCCTCACTGCTCCATCCTTCATCTCATCTCCATTCCCCACTTCCGAATCTGTTCATCCCTCATCTCATCTCCATTCCCCACTTCCGACCTGTTCATTCCTCATCTCCTCTCCATTCCCCACTTACTCACATGTTCATCTTTCATCTCCTCTCCCTTCCCTGCTGCTGCCTTATCCATCCTTCTCCTTTCTACTCCTCATTGCTTCATCTCCTCTCCCTTCCCCAATTGTGGTCTGTCCAGCCATCATGTTCCCTTCCTCCCCAATGTGCAGCCTATATCTGTCCAACCTTGTGTCCCCTGTCCCTATACACCTGTATGGCTCTATCCAGCCTGGAGCTCCTCTATTTGAAAAGTGCTTTTCTATGTCCAACATTGTGTCTCCTCCCCCCTTCTCACTGCTTATCTATGTAACCGCCTCTCCTCTCCCTTTTTACATTGCTGATTTGTGCAGCCGGCATCTCCGTCTCTCTACTTGGTCTGGCCTACCTGTGTTTGCATTTACACCAGAGATATCTCTCAGCCTCTATATACTTTCTCTGTACAAACACTGCTGATCACTCTATATCCAGCTTTGTCTCCCAGTCCACACCGCTGATTTATCCAACATTGTTTCTTCCCAACGAGAGTGTAAAGAGTAGAGAGGCCAAAGTATTTTTCTATAGTAGATGGGCCACTGGTTGTCTAGTTCTCGTTATTCTAGAGGACTTGTATCGTCGTTCTGCGTTGAAGTTGTAGGTCGATCCTCTCTGTTATTTTATCACATGGTTTAACCTGGTTGAGTAATTTAGGAGATGAGTTGATAAAAGTGGGTTTCCTTCAGGATGAAGAGGTCTACTGTGTCTTTTTTCTTGTTACTTGCAATATTTAAAAGTACATGAGGTGTATGATATTCATCTGTCGGAGTTGACAGAATGTAGAATATGAATTGTGCTCTCCACGGTCATGATGTCCCTTTATTTTTGACTATGAAAATAATGGCTGCAACTTCTGTGGACTGTGGACTACTCAGAACTGTATCTTGTACTCTTTGTCTCGGCTCTTTTTGAGCCAAAAAAAGGTGACACATTTTTTTTTTTTTTTTTAACTTCAGAGGGTTTGTTCACCTTTTAGAGCTGCACCAGTTTGTTTTCATCTACAGGAGTCCCTTATCTGCATTGGCAGTTTTTGGTAAAGGTGAGCTAACCCTCTGAAGTAAAAAAAAATGGATAATGCCAATCCTAAAGGTGTAGGACAGGGGTGCTTAAACTTTGGAAGAGCGAGAACCACCTAAATGATTTGGTAACCAGTTTGTGGGCCCCAATGGATTATGGGGGTTTACTGCCCCCCCCCCAACCACAAATGGAAACAAGCCCTTAGAGCCCTTTCACACTGGGGCGGTTTGCAGGCGATATTGCTAATAATAGCGCCTGCAAACCGACCCGAAACAGCCGCTGCCTTAATTCCAGTGTGAAAGCCCCGAGGGCTTTCACACTGGAGCGATGCGCTGGCAGGACGGTAAAAAATCTTCGGAGCGGTGAAGGAGCGGAGTGTATACCGCTCCTGCCCATTGAAATCAATGGGACGGCGCGGCTATACTGCCGGCAAAGCGCCTCTGCAGAGGCGCTTTGCGGTGGTTTTTAACCATTTCTCGGCCGCTAGCGGGGGTAAAACCGCCCTGCTAGTGGCCGCATACCAGTGTGAAAGGGCTCTTACTGTCCTGAGCCCTCATATAAAGCTGCTCTCACATTGATGTGAAAGGTTTACCCACGCCGCAGGAACCGCGCAATGCACCTGTGGCTTATTCTGCAGATTAGCTGAACTGAGCCATAGCCCACGTTCACATTGGGCCAATTTGGCATGTGATTTGACATGCCAAATGGGCGGCTATTGCTTTGCAGAGCCGCACCGTTTTCTAAAAGTTCCTACACTATTTTTGGCGACTTCGGGGGGGCGATTTCAATAGACATCTGTTCATGAACCCGCAGAGATGTCTGTCAAATCGCCCCCCGAAGTCAGACTGCATTGCCGGTTTGAAATCGTGTGAGTTCGCCTGAACTCGCATGATTTCTAACCCGCATCAGTGTGAACCTGAGCATAGACTTCTATTACATCTTGCGGGTGTGGTGCACTTTCTAAAAGCTCAGCAAAACACCTGTATTCAGAAGAAATCTATGGCTCAGTGCAGCTAATATGCAGGAAAGTCGTAGGTGCACTGTGCTGATTCCTCGGATCAGTGTGAAAGCAGCCTAATAAACCCCCCCCCCCCCCTTTTTTTTTTTTTTTTTTTTATAACTGCTAATATGCCCATTGCAACAGTGTAGTGTATTCCAAATGGAAAGTGCACAATCTCCCACACTAGAAAATGGGCCCCAGAGACAACAGTTGCCTATATTTCCCTCCTGGCTTCACTGGACATGCCTTTCCTTGCTGCCCTCCTAATACTGGGGAATTTTGGATACACTGACACCATAAAACAAGACAAGAGGGCGCACCGGCCTAGTGCATTATCTTAACCACTTCAGCCCCGGAAGATTTGGCTGCTGAATGACCGGGCCATTTTTTACGATTCGGCACTGCTTCGCTTTAACTGACAATTGCACGGTCGAAACAAAATTGATGTCCTTTTTTTCCCCACAAATAGAGCTTTCTTTTGGTGGTCTTTGATCGCCTCTGCAGTTTTTATTTTTTGCGCTATAAACAAAGAAAAAGAGCGTCATTTTGAAAAAAAAACAATATTTTGTACTTTTTTCTATAATAAATATCCCCTTTTTTTAAAAAAAAAAAAAAAAAGCAAATTTTTTCTCAGTTTAGGCCGATATGTATTATTCTACATATTTTTGGTAAAAAAAAAAATCACAATAATAATATTGATTGGTTTGCGCAAAAGTTATAGCGTCTACAAAATAGGGGATAGATTTTTAGCATTTTTATTCTTATTTTTAAAGTAATGGCGGCGATCTGCGATTTTTTTTTTTTTTTTATCGTGACTGGCGACATTATGGCAGACACATCGGACAATTTTGACATATTTGGCATTGGCATTTATACAGCGATCAGCACTGATTACTGTAAAAATGTCACGGGCAGTGAAGGGGTTAACACTAGGGGGGTGATCAAGGGGTTAACTGTGTTCCCTGGGAGGTGATTCTAACTGAAGGGGGAGGGGACTGACTAGAAGAAGTGACGGATCGTGGTTCCTAGCTAATAGGAACACACGATCTGTCATTCCTCTCAGAACAAAACACGAATTTGTGTGTTTACACACACACACACACACTTCCGTGTTCTGTCCCTCGTGCTCGCGATCGCTCGTGGCCGTTGGTCACGAGCATCGGCGCACCCCCTGCTATCCCGATCCCACGAGCCGACGTACAGCTACTACGGTTCACGGGATCGTGCCGACCTGCCGCAGTATAATGACGGCGGCTAGTCGGCAAGCGGTTAAAACATATCTTTATTAACCACTTAAGGACCAAGCCTCTTTTTGACACTTGTTTTTTACAAGTTAAAATCTTTTTTTTTTTTTTTGCTAAAAAATTACTTAGAACCCCAAACATATTTTATTTTTTCAAACACTCTAGAGAATAAAATGATGGTCGTTGGAATATTTTGTGCAGCGGTCTTACAAGCGCAATTCTTTTGGAAAAACAATTTTTTGACTTGAAAAATCAGACAACAGTAAAGTTAGCACAATTTTTTTTTTTTTTTACATTGTGAAAGATAATGTTACACCGTGTAAATTGATACCCAACATGTGACGCTTCAAAATTGCGCCCGCTCGTGGGATGGTGACAAACTTTGACCCTTAAAAATGTCCATAAGCGACCATTACAAATTTCTACAGGTTACCAGTTTTGAGTTACAGAGGAGGTCTAGTGCTAGAACTATTGTTATCACTCTTAAAGCGGGGGTCCACCTATCTATCGTTTTTTTTGTTTTTTTTAAGTTCATTCACAAACTTTTCTTCTCAGCATTACATACTCACATATTGTGTGTAATATGTCCGCCTGTGTCAGATTTCGTCGGAAAGAATAACTTAAATTATTCACTGCAGGCGGTTTCCATCTTCATTGTGGGCATTTGAAGCCCACAAGCATTTATTTCCTGGATGTGGTGAATGCTGTGCTCCCAGCATTCACTGCTCGTTCCCGCACATGCTCAGTGGCATCCTGGAAAGCCTGAGATTAGCTCCCAGGAGTCTGGGAGAGGCTAGAAACACGCCTACTCCCACGGGAGGAGAACCAGGAAGTGCAAAGAAGAATAGAAAAATAAAAGGTAATTACGGCAATTAAAATTTTTTAAACGGCATGTCAGCATCTAGGCAAGGAAGAGAATACATACAGATATTGTTCAAAATTTGGGTGGAACCCCGCGTTAACGATTGTGGCGATACCTCACATGTGTGGTTTAAACATCGTTTTCATATGCGGGCGCGACTTACGTATGCGTCCGCTTCTGCGCTTGACCTCGGCAGGACGTGGCACTTTTAAATGCAATTTAAAAAAATGACCCTTTAACCCCCCTGGCGGTATTCCCGAGTCTGGCTCGAGGTGGATTTTCAATACCAAAAGCGGTAACCCCGAGCCAGACTCGGGATCGCATCGCAGGATCCTTGTAGAGGATACTTACCTTGTCCCCTGGATCCTGCGATGTCTCCCCGCTGTGATCGGCGAGCCGCCGTATCTCGCTCGATTCACAGTGCCGAGCTCTGTTCCCTGCGAGCGTTGCGACGCACGGGGACGGAGTTTGGCGCCAGATTCAAAAAGTGAAACATACAGTACACTATGATCTCACAGATTACAGTACTGTATCAAATAAGTACACATCCCCTTTGTCCCTAGTGGTTTGTCCCGTGTCCTGCATGCAGTTTTATATTATATATACTGTTCTTTCTGCCCGGAAACTGGAGATTGTCCATAGCAACCAAAACTGTCCCTTTACATCAAAAGTGGTTTTAGATCAGCTAGAAAACAGCGATAGTAAATTAGAACACTCGCAGAATTGAGCGATAGTGATTTGTGGGGAAATTTGTCACCAAACACTAAAAGTAACGAAAGCGACAATTCTGCAACTGAGCAAATTTCAGTGTTTTTGATTTGATTACATTATCGAATAATTTTTATTATTATTATGTTATTATTTGTTATAATTATTTATAGTTATGTATTATATTATAATTTTTGATTTTGTTTTTCAAACTTTATCATACCCGGGATGTCTACTAGACTCTGGTTTGGACAGATTTAAGTGAATTATTCCTAAGAATTACAGGCCTACAATATAAAACGCCAATTTCTGTGCAAAATAATTGTACCGCTTTCAGCACCTAAAATCTGAAATAATCATACCGCCAGGGAGGTTAAGACCATTGGGCGGAAGTGATGTTTGACGTCGCTTCTGTCATCCAATGTTATGGAGCAGATTGGGGGACATCTTTTCCTCACTCGGCTCCAGGCCTGTCAGGGGAGAGGACGTGATCGTCTCCGCTGTGAACGACGGCTCTGGTAAGTGGCGGAGACGACCGGAGCAAGGAGGGAGTGGGAGGGGGCCCTCTCCCGCTCCCGATAAAAGTGATCTTGCGGAAAATCTACCACAGAGACCACTTTTATCCTAAAGAGGACCGTCCGCCGTTTCTGAAAATACCGGGGTTATGACAGCTAGCTGCTACCATAACAACGGTATTTACCATCAAAGTACTGACGTACAGCTACAGTGGTTTGTAGCAAGTGGTTAATAAAACGGTGGTAAGTGATATACTCACAACCCGACAGGTGTATCAAAGCTTTTCAAAGTGAAACAGCAACTTCCAGTCCACAATACATAACATAATGGGACCACTGGAAATCCAACAGGCTAACATGTTTCGAGGACTTGCCTCTACCTCAGAGCCATCTAAAGGAAGAGGCAAGTACTCAAAATATTAGCACTTATTAGGATAATGCACTAGGCCGGTGCGCCCTCTGTCTTGTTTTATGGTTTCAAAAGTGCAGTGTATGCGATATTTAATACCTTTTTCACTTCAAGCTTCTAGTGGCACCAGCTCCATGCACTCTGACGGCTCTGGAATAGCGGGTCGGCCAGCCGTTGATCACAGTCTGGTCTCGCTGACCCACCATCCCAGAGCATGGGCATGCGCCTTCCCTGGTGTAAGGTCACGGGCAACACCACAGGGCTCTGTGGGCCGCAGGTTTAGCACCCCTGTTGTATGCCATCTTCGAACCTCCTGAAGTCTGGGTGAAAAGCTGAAAAGAAGGTGCCTCCCCACCCCCGTCCTGCCTTCTTGCTAGGATGATGTTATGACCCTCTCTCTCTCTCTCCCCTCTCTCCTCTCTCCCCCTCTCTCTCTCCCCCCTCTCTCTCCCCCCCTCTCCCCCTCTCTCTCCCTCTCTCTCCTCCCTCTCTCTCTCCTCTCTCTCTCCTCCCTCCCCTCCTCTCCTCCCTCCCTCTCTCACTCCTCTCTCCCCCCTCCTCTCTCTCTCCTCTCTCCCCTCCCTCTCTCACTCCTCTCTCCCCCTCCCTCTCTCACTCCTCTCTCCCCCTCCCTCTCTCACTCCTCTCTCCCCCTCCCTCTCTCACTCCTCTCTCCCCCTCCCTCTCTCACTCCTCTCTCCCCCTCCCTCTCTCACTCCTCTCTCCCCCTCCCTCTCTCACTCCTCTCTCCCCCTCCCTCTCTCACTCCTCTCTCCCCCTCCCTCTCTCACTCCTCTCTCCCCCTCCCTCTCTCACTCCTCTCTCCCCCTCCCTCTCTCACTCCTCTCTCCCCTCTCCCTCTCTCTCTCTCTCTCTCTCTCTCTCTCTCTCCTGTCTCCTGTCACAGGCAGTCTGATATCTCTCTCTCATGTCACAGGCAGTCTGATATCTCTCTCTCATGTCACAGGCAGTCTGATATCTCTCTCTCCTGTCACAGGCAGTCTGATATCTCTCTCTCATGTCACAGGCAGTCTGATATCTCTCTCTCCTGTCACAGGCAGTCTGATATCTCTCTCTCCTGTCACAGGCAGTCTGATATCTCTCTCTCCTGTCACAGGCAGTCTGATATCTCTCTCTCATGTCACAGGCAGTCTGATATCTCTCTCTCCTGTCACAGGCAGTCTGATATCTCTCTCTCCTGTCACAGGCAGTCTGATATCTCTCTCCTGTCACAGGCAGTCTGATATCTCTCTCTCTCTCCTGTCACATGCAGTCTGATATCTCTCTCTCCTGTCACATGCAGTCTGATATCTCTCTCTCTCTCTCCTGTCACAGGAAGTCTGATATCTCTCTCTCCTGTCACATGCAGTCTGATATCTCTCTCTCTCTCTCTCCTGTCACAGGAAGTCTGATATCTCTCTCTCCTGTCACAGGCAGTCTGATATCTCTCTCTCCTGTCACAGGCAGTCTGATATCTCTCTCTCCTGTCACATGCAGTCTGATATCTCTCTCTCTCTCTCCTGTCACAGGAAGTCTGATATCTCTCTCTCCTGTCACATGCAGTCTGATATCTCTCTCTCTCTCTCCTGTCACAGGAAGTCTGATATCTCTCTCTCCTGTCACAGGCAGTCTGATATCTCTCTCTCCTGTCACAGGCAGTCTGATATCTCTCTCTCGTCTCAGGCAGTCTGATATCTCTCTCTCCTGTCACAGGCAGTCTGATATCTCTCTCTCCTGTCACATGCAGTCTGATATCTCTCTCTCCTGTCACAGGCAGTCTGATATCTCTCTCTCCTGTCACAGGAAGTCTGAGCTCAGCAGTGTTGTGATGGAGGAGATAGTGGACCATGGTGGGGTGGGGGTTGAGAGGTCACTTTTGTGATGGTGGGGGTAAGCAGTAGCAGCTGGGAGTGTCTTAGCAGCAAGCAGGACAAGGGAGTTGTGTTTTTTTTTGGTCAGGATTCAAGAGGTTCATAAATGGACAATACCTGTTGCAGGGGCATTATATAACTTTTATCCTTTGTTCACACTGAACACGGCTTTGAAATCGCACAAGCTGATCTGAACTCGCACAATTTCAAAGCCACATTTCAGTCCAACTTCGGGGGGGCGACTTGGAAGACATTGGACATCCCGAAGTCGCCAAAAGTAGTGCAGGAACTACATATGGAAATCGGTGCGGCGTTGCACCGATTTGGACGCTCCTAATGGCAGCAATAGGCTCCGATTTGACATGCGATTTGATCTGTCAAATCACATCGATGTAAACGGGGACTCGCTCAAAGGTGCACAGTTTGCTTTTCTCTCCAGGGACCCCTTACCTACATAGGCAGTTTTTGGTAAAGAAATGCTCTTCTCCCCTTTTTTCCAGCCCAAGAAATAGACTCCAGAAGCCTGAGATGTGCAAAATAACCTGTAATACACCTGAAAAAAACAGTGCAAATCCCCAGGAATACGTTGTGCTCAGGTGTGAATTCAGACTGACGTTGTGTGTATGTTCTGCCTGCTCAGTGATTGCAGAAACTTCCCTCTGATAGAGTTTTTTTTTTTTTTTTTTTTGGCTTTGCCAGAAGGCAGCATTCTGCATGTGACACATTTCCATGGAAACCATGTTGGTTCTCTTCATTAGGATTGGTCCCTTTGCTGCAAACGCAGAACTGTTTGTATGCATCTGTTAGCAATATGGAAATGACTACTCCTAATTAGAAATGAATTACTCACACTATTCATCTGGTCCATTTCACTGTGCAGTAGCCACCAAATTTGACTTTAGTGTACACACACACCTTAATTATACAATCAGCCATAGCATTATGACCACTGACAGGTACACTGAGTACATTGATTATCTAATGACAATGGCATCTGAAAAGTGGGTAGGATATATTGGTCAGCAAGTTAAACATGTTGTCCCTGAAGTTGATGTGTTGAAAGTAGGGCTGCGGAAATTAATGATTAATTCCTCGATTAATCGTTAATTTTTTTGATCGGTAGGCCGCCTGCCCTGGGGCCGCTTTGGGCCAAGCTGTGGCTGCAGCGCTCCATTCCCTCCTCCACTATATGTTATACACAGTCTGTGTGTCTCCGAGCTGAGTGTGAAAACTTTGGCCGCTCTGTGAGAAAAGTCCCACCCTCCTCCTAGATCAGCTCGTGTGGTAGACGCAGTGTTCTGTCTATAGACGCAGTGTTCTGTCTATCACACGAGCTGATCTAGGAGGAGAGCAGGACTTTTCTCACAGCCAAAGTTTTCACACTCAGCTCAGAGACACACAGCGGGAGATGCCCGCAGACTGTGTAATCCAGGCACAGGCACTGACTACAGTGAGACTGCGATTATGGGCACGGTGAGGCTGCGATTATGGGTGCGGCGAGGCTGCGATTATAGGCACGGCGAGGTTGCGATTATGGGCACGGCGAGGCTGTGATTATGGGCACGGCGAGGCTGTGATTATGGGCACGGCGAGGCTGTGATTATGGGCACGGCGAGGCTGTGATTATGGGCACGGCGAGGCTGCGATTATGGGCACGGCGAGACAGCATTATGGGCACGGCGAGGCTGCATTATGGGCACGGCGAGACTGCAATATGGGAACGGCGAGGCTGCGATTATGGGCACGGTAAGGCTGCGATTATGGGCACGGCGAGGCTGGGATTGTGGGCACGTTGAGGCTGGGATTATGGGCACGTTGAGGCTGCAATTATGGGCACGTTGAAGCTGCAATTATGGGCACGGCGAGACAGCATTATGGGCACGGCGAGAAAGCATTATGGGCACGGCGAGGCTGCATTATGGGAACGGCGAGGCTGCGATTATGGGCACGGTAAGGCTGCGATTATGGGCACGGTAAGGCTGCGATTATGGGCACGGCGAGGCTGGGATTGTGGGCACGTTGAGGCTGGGATTATGGGCACGTTGAGGCTGGGATTATGGGCACGTTGAGGCTGCAATTATGGGCACGGCGAGACAGCATTATGGGCACGGCGAGAAAGCATTATGGGCATGGCGAGGCTGCATTATGGGAACGGCTGTGAGGCTGTGATTATGACGTCCTAGCCATGCCCCGCTATGTCTGGCTTCAGCCGTTGCCATAACAATGGTGCTAAATCAGCTAAAAGTGGTTGGATCTGTATGTGCATTATAATTAATCGATTTAAAAAAAAAATTGATTAATCGAACACGAAAATTTTAATCAGTAACAGCCCTAGTTGAAAGTAGAAATAAAAATGGGCAAGCATAAAGATTGGAGGGCCAAATTGGAATGGCTAGACAACTGTGTCAGAGCAACTCCATAACTGCAGCTCTTGTGGGATGTTCCCGGTCTGCAGTGGTCAGGACTGACCAAAAGTGGTCCAAGGAAGAAAAACCGGAGAGACGGTCATGGGCAGCCAAGGCTCATTGATGCACGTAGGGAGTGAAGGCTGACCTGTGTAGTCTGATTCAATAGAAGAGCTACTGGAGCTCAAATTTCTGAAAAAAGCTAATGCTGGTTCTGATAGAAAGGTGTGAGAACACACAGAGCATCGCAGTTTGTTGTGTATGGGGCTGTGTAGCCGCAGACCGGTCAGGGTGCCCCATGCTGATCCGTGTCTACATCCAAAAGCAGCTACAATGGGCACCTGAGCATCAGAACTGGACCACAAAGCAATGAAAGAAGGTGGCCTGGTCTGATGAATCACATTTTTTCTTTAAAGTGGAGTTCCACCCAAAAGGGGAACTTCCACTCATTTGTCTACCCTCCCCCTCCGGTGCCACATTTGGCATCTTTCTGGGGGGGGAGCGGATACCTGTCTTTAACAGGCACTCTGTCCCCACTTCCGGGAGACCGGACCATAGCGAATTACGGCAGCGACTCGGCTCCCTCCTCCTTCCCCTGCTGCCGGGCCAGTAGGAGAGCACAGCGGTGCCTCGCGCAGTAGGGACCCGGCATAAAGCCGTAATCCTGCACTGCCGGGTTCCCTCACCAGCAATGTGGACATCGCTGGACTCCAGGACTGGTAAGTGTCCTATTAATAAATTCAGCAGCTGCAGTATGTGTAGCTGCTGGCCCCTAATTTTTGCAGGGGTGGGCGGACCTCCTCTTCTTTGTGGATGGTGGATGCATTTGCATCTCTTACCTGGGGAAGCAATGGCACCAGGATACAGTATGGGAAGGAGGCAAGGCAATGGAGGCAGTGATATGCTAGTAACGACTTGGTGCCAGATACCACAGCATACCTTCAGAGGTCTAGTGGAGTCCATGCCTCAAGGGGTCAAGGCTGTTTTGGAGGAATCGGGGGACCCTGCTGGGTTGTGATGTTATAGGGGGGGGGGTCATAATGTTATGGCTGAACAGTGAGTGAGTGTATGTATCAAGGTGGATTTGATTTTAATCACTAGAAAAAAAGGGTTGATTTTTTTATCAACTCGATTTAAATCACAATTTTTAAAGAGCAACTGTCATCTCTGTCCTGCAGTGGCGCCTCCTCTGATCTGCTGTTGTCTCACCGACAGTCCCATTCACTTTAATGGGACGGCTGGTGATGTGGCAGCAGGTGAGTGGATGCCGCTAACAGGCGCTGCCATGATGGATCTGAAATAACAGGTGCTCTTTAAATGTAAGGACTTATTCTTGACGGTAGTTGGAATCTTTAATATTTGCAAACAAAATGAAGGTTTCCTGTTTAGAATGATAAGCTGTCAGGTTAAAATAACAGCGATATCAGAACCGATTCAATCATACAGTTTGTAGTGTACATAGATTTGCAAAACAATGGGATAAAGGAATATTCCTGAATTTTGGTTTATCTCATGGTTACTGTGAAATTCTTTGTTACTGTGTGAATGCATCAATGCAGTGCATGTTATCTCAGCTTGCAGAGCTTGGATTCACTGAATGAGTTTACCAAAAATGTAAATATTGTAGGGTTGCGACTAACAATTATTTTATTAATCGATTAGTTGGCTGATTTATTGTTTTGATTAATCGGTTAATAACCTTAAAAAATGTGTGGTGTATGATTTAGTTAATATGTAAAGTTTAAAAAAAAAGGCAATTTATTCTTAAATATCTCTATGCAGTGGTAAATATAAATAACCAACTATATACAGTAGTTAGGATGCAAAATCTCTAATCCACTCTGAGAATAACAGACAGAAGAGATATATACTGTATATACTATTAGAGGTTGCAGCTGGTAAATATCATCCGACTCAGATCAATTTTTTTTACTTAAAGAAAAAAAAAAAGTTAGACTGTTTTGCAGATTTTCAGACAGAACTGTAATATATTATTATATGCTGGCCATACAAAAACGATGTTTTCCTTAAAAAAAAAAATGTATTTTCAAGAAGGTTTGTTCAATTTTCTAATCATTAGTGAGGTCAAATGGACGTTTGTTTTCAACCACAGTGACGGGAGAATTTGGAAATAGAAAACTTCTTGGTCAAAAGAAATTTTCAGACGGTGTATTTGGTTTTCGTTCAGAAATTACATTCATTTTAAAACACAATTTTAAAAACAAATGAAATTTACAAACAACAATCTTTCATTCAGCGAACGTACAAAGATTTTCCGTCTGAATATTTCCATCTGAAAATCGATCGGTGTGGCCAGCGTGAGGCTCAGTACACACCTAGGCAGTTTGCTTTTGATCTGTTTCTGCAGTGCTTTTTGCTGTGCATTTTAATTTTTGCTAATGTGATTTTGCTTCGATTTGCATTTTTGCATTTTTTTTGGCCAATTTGTTGTTGGGCAGATAAAAAAAAAAAACACAAATTGCTTCAAGAACACACCAGATGCTTTTCTGCAGCTTCTCCATTAATGTATATTGAAACACCATTTTGCGTTGAAAAAAGTCCTTGACCCTTTCCAAATACGCAGTGGCTAAAAAAAAGCACAGATGTGAACGTGTCCCATAGGAAACCATGATAAATGAACTGTAGGGTGTTTCTGCAAAAAAAACACAAAGGTGTGAACCAGGCCTAAGACGTTTAGTAAAATAACGGGGTTAAAAAAAACCTAAAATTAACCCTTTATAGTACAAAAAGAGCAAATCGCTACTGTAAGGGGTTAATTGTTTTACTGTGGAACAGTCAAAGTAATAGTTACAGTAGCGATTATTTGCTCTTTTTGTACTATAAATAGCTAATTTTAGTCTATTTAACCCCATTATGAAAATAGTAATCGATTCATTTCATAATCGGTTAGTTGCGATTAATTGATTAGTTGTTTCGGTCCTAAAATATTGCAGAATATACAGCCTCATGCTACATAACTAAGCTCCATTTCATGCTGAATAAACTAAATTATTAATGTATCTTAAATAGAAAACTATCTTTGGATAGATTTTTACTCCAAAAGCATTTTATTAAAATAAATTTGATGAAAATCAAATAAATCTAATTTAAATAAAAAAAAAAAAAAAAATCAGATTTAAAATTTTTTTTTTTAAATCAATGATTTATATCCACCCTGGTGTGTGTGTGTGTGTGCGTGTGTGTATATATATATATATATATACACACACACGTGAAACAAGTATTGAACATGTCACCATTTTTCTAGGTAAATCTATTTCTAAAAGGTGCTATAGACATGAAATTTTCACCACGTTCGTAACAACCCATACAAAGAAACCAAAACAAATAAGTTCAGAAATTAACCGGTTCCCGACCGGCTCCTGTACTTTTACGTCGGCAGAATGGCATGGCTGCGCAAAGTAACGTACCTGTACGTTACTTTGAATTTGCCGCTGTGTGCACTCGCCTGGCGCGATCCCTGTGAGTCGGGTCCGGCGGACTCGATCGTCGCGGGCATACCCACGATCGCCTCACGGAGAGGACGAACGGGGAGATGCCGTTGTAAACAGCATCTCCCCGTTCTGCCTAGTGACAAGTGTCACTGATCTCTGCTCATCCCCCTACAGTTAGTAATCACTCCCCTAGGACACACTTAACCCCTCCCCGCCCCCTAGTGGTTAACCCCTTCACTGCCAGTGTCATTCATACAGGAATCAATGCATTTTTATAGCACTGATTGCTGTATAAATGATAATGGTCCCAAAAATGTGTAAAAAATGTCCGACATGTCCGCCATAACGTCGCAGTCACAATAAAAAACGCTGATCACTGCCATTACTAGTAAAAAAAAAAAAAATTAATAAAAATTCCATAAAACTATACCCTATTTTGTAAATGCTATAACTTTTGCGCAAACAAATCAATAAACGCTTATTGCGATTTTTTTTTTTTTTTTTTTTTTTTTTTTTTTTTACCAAAAATATGTAGAAGAATACGTATCGGCCTAAACTGAGGGAAAAAAAATGTTTTTTTATATATTTTTTGGGGATAATTATTATAGCAAAATGTAAAAAATAATGCTTTTTTTTCAAAATTGTCGCTCTTATTTTGTTTATGGCCCAAAAAATAAAAATCGCAGAGGTGATCAAAGAAAGCTCTATTTGTGGGAAAAAAAGGACGTCGATGTTTTTTTCAGAGCCACGTCGCACGACCGTGCAATTGTCAATTAAAGCGACACAGTGCCGAATCACAAAAAGTGCTCTAGTCAGGAAGGGGATAAATCCTTCCGGGGCTGAAGTGGTTAAGTTATGTGTAAGGCCTGATTCACACCTAGGCATTTTTAGTGCTTTTTGCATTTTGCAGATTTGCACTACAGTCCATTTAACATGGTTTCCTATGGAACACGTTCTGTAGAGCAAAAAGCACTAAAAATGCATAGGTGTGAATCAGGCCTAATAAAATGGAATGTCACAGGGAGAAAGTTTTGAACACATTAAAATTTATTTAACCAATTCAGCCCCAGAAGGATTTACCCCCTTAATGACCAGGCCATTTTTTGCGATACGGCACTGCATCGCTTTAACTGACAAATTCGTGCGACGTTTTACACAAATAAAATTTTTAAAAAAATGTCCCCACAAATAGAGCTTTCTTTTGGTGGTATTTGATCACCTCTGCGGTTTTTATTTTTTGCGCTTTAAACAAAAAGAGACTAACAATTTTGAAAAAAAAAATGATATTTTTTACTTTTTTTCTATAATAAATACCCCCCCCCATTAAAAATAAATGTTTCTTCATCAGTTTAGGCTAATGTGTATTCTTCTACATATTTTTGGTTAAAAAAAAAAAATCACAATAAGCGTATATTGATTTGTTTGCGCAAAAGTTATAGCGTCTACAAAATTGGGGATAGATTTATGGCATTTTTTTATGACTTTTTATTTTTTATTTTTTTTTTTTACTAGTAATGGCAGCGATCAGCGATTTTTAGCGGGACTGCGACATTGCAGCAGACAGATCGGACACTTTTTCGACACTTTTTTGGGACCAGTGACATTTATACAGTGATCACAGCTAAAAATAGGCAATGATTACTGTATAAATGTCACTGGCAGAGAGAGGTTAACACTAGGGGGCGATCAAGGGGTTAAGTGTTCCCTAAAGAAGTGTTTTCTTAGTGAGTGCACCAACAGGAAGTAAGGAGAAATTGCTGTTCCTGATCACTGGGAACAGACAATCTCTCTCTACTCCCCTGACATAACAGGGATCTGTTTGTTTACATTGACAGATCCCCGTTCTGGCTCTCTGTGGAGCGATCGCGGGTGGCCAGTGGACATCAGCCACGTGCATTGGCTCCGGCGGCGCGCGCGCCTGCTATTGCTCTTAAAGTGGCCGACGTACACCTACAGCGATTAGCACAGCCGTGCCAACCTGCCACAGTATAATGACAGCGGCTGTTCGGCAAGTGGTTAATACTTCATACAAAATCATTTTTCGGTAATGACAGCTTCAAGACGTCTCCTGTATGGAGAAACTAGTCACATGCATTGCTCAGGTGTGATTTTTGGCCCATTCTTCCACACAGTCTTCAAATCTTGAAGGCTCCGTGGGCCTCTTCTATGAACTCTGATCTTTAGTTCTTTCCATAGATTTTCTATTGGATTCAAGTCAGGTGATTGGCTGGGACATTCTAGCAGATTTATTTGAATCCAATTGAGAGTTTCCTTGGGTTTGTGTTTGGGATCATTGTCTTGCTGAAATGTCCACCCTCGTTTCATCTTCATCAACCTGGTAGATGGCAGCAGATTTTTATCAAGAATATCTTGGTACATTTTTCCATTCATTCTTCCTTCAAAGAAATGAAGTTTGCCAGTACCATATGCTGAAAAACAGTCCCACACCATGATGTTCCCACCTGCAAACCTCACTGTTGGTATGGGGGGTGTTTTTGGGGTGATGTGCCGTTTGACCTCCAATCATGGTGTGTATTATCGGCATCCAAAGAGTTCAATTTTGGTCTCATCTGACCAGACTATATTCTCTCAGTATTTCACAAGCTTGTCTAAATGTTGTACAGAAAACTTTAAACAAGCTTCAACATGCTTTTTCTTCAGCAACGGAATCTTGCGTGGTGAGTGTGCATACAGGCCATGGAGGTTGAGTGCATTACTTATTGTTTTCTTTGAAACAATTGTACCTGCTAATTCCAGGTCTTTCCGAAGCTCTCCACAAGTGGTCCTTGGCTCTTGAATAACTCTTCTTATAATTCGTTTCACTTCTCTGTCAGAAATCTAGTGAGGAGCACCTGGTTGTGGCCAGTTTATGGTGAAATTATGTTCTTTCCACTTCTGGATTATGGCCCCAACAGTGCTCACTGGAACATTCAGAAGTTTAGAAATCCTTCTGTAACCAATGTCATCATGTTTTGCAACAATAAGGTTGCCAAGGTCTTGAGAGAGCTCTTTGCTTTTACCCATCATGAGATGTTTCTTGTGTGACACTTTGGTAAAGAGACAGCTTTTTATAGGCCATCAGTTGAGACTGAACCAGCTGATATTAATTTGCACTGACATGGGGCAGGATTGTTTCTAATTACTGATAGATTTCAGCTGGTGTCTTGGCTTTCCATGCTTTTTTTGCACCTCCCTTTCTTCATGTGTTCAGTACATTTTCCCTGTGTTATTCTATTTTGTTACACATAAATTCATTTCTGAACTTATTTGTTTTGGTTTCCTAATACTTATGGGTTGTTACCGACGTGGTGAAAATTTCATATTATTATTAGCATCTTTAGAAATATATTTACCTAGAAAAATGGTGACATGTTCGATACTTATTTTACCCGCTGCATATATATATATATATATATATATATATATATATATATATATATATATATATATATATATATATATATATATATATATATATATATATATAGCGGGGACGGAAAGTATTCAGACCCCCCTAAATTTTTCACTCTTTGTTATATTGCCGCCATTTGCTAAAATCATTTAAGTTCATTTTTTTTCCTCATTAATGTACACACAGCACCCCATAACATAACACCCCATTGGCAAAAATGTCAACACAGAATTGTTGACATTTTTGCAGATTTATTAAAAAAGAAAAACTGAAATATCACATGGTCCTAAGTATTCAGACCCTTTGCTGTGACACTCATATATTTAACTCAGGTGCTGTCCATTTCTTCCGATCATCCTTGAGATGGTTCTACACCTTCATTTGAGTCCAACTGTGTTTGATTTATACTGATTGGACTTGATTAGGAAATCCACATACCTGTCTATATAAGACCTTACAGCTCACAGTGCATGTCAGAGCAAATGAGAATCATGAGGTCAAAGGAACTGCCTGAAGAGCTCAGAGACAGAATTGTGGCAAGGCACAGATCTGGCCAAGGTTACAAAAAAATTTCTGCTGCACTTAAGGTTCCTAAGAGCACAGTGGCCTCCATAATCCTTAAATGGAAGACGTTTGGGATGACCAGAACCCTTCCTAGATCTGGCCGTCCGGCCAAACTGAGCTATCGGGGGAGAAGAGTCTTGGTGAGAGAGGTAAAGAAGAACCCAAAGATCACTGTGGCTGAGCTCCAGAGATGCAGTCGGGAGATGGGAGAAAGTTGTAGAAAGTCAACCATCACTGCAGCCCTCCACCAGTCGGGGCTTTATGGCAGAGTGGCCCGACGGAAGCCTCTCCTCAGTGCAAGACACATGAAAGCCAGCATGGAGTTTGCTAAAAAAAACACCTGAAGGACTCCAAGATGGTGAGAAATAAGATTCTTTGGTCTGATGAGACCAAGATAGAACTTTTTGGCCTTAATTCTATGTGTGGAGAAAACCAGGAACTGCTCATCACCTGTCCAATACAGTCCCAACAGTGAAGCATGGTGGTGGCAGCATCATGCTGTGGGGGTGTTTTTCAGCTGCAGGGACAGGACGACTGGTTGCAATCAAGGGAAAGATGAATGCGGCCAAGTACAGGGATATCCTGGACGAAAACCTTCTCCAGAGTGCTCAGGACCTCAGACTAGGCTGAAGGTTTACCTTCCAACAAGACAATGACCCTAAGCACACAGCTAAAATAACAAAGGAGTGGCTTCACAACAACTCTATGACTGCTCTTGAATGGCCCAGCCAGAGCCCTGACTTAAACCCAATTGAGCATCTCTGGAGAGACCTAAAAATGTCCGTCCACCAACGTTTACCATCCAACCTGACAGAACTGGAGAGGATCTGGAAGGAGGAGTGGCAGAGGATCCCCAAATCCAGATGTGAAAAACTTGTTGCATCTTTCCCAAAAAGACTCATGGCTGTATTAGATCAAAAGGGTGCTTCTACTAAATACTGAGCAAAGGGTCTGAATACTTAGGACTAGAGGTCGACCGATATATCGGCAGACTTCTGTAATAGAAGTTAATGCAAGTTTCCCTAAGTTATCTGTGGAGAGGATTCTCTCCTCCTCTGGGCAGCCTGCCAAGTCTGATAAGAAGATACATTTGTATCTCTTTCAGGTTCTTTTTATCAATAGACTGAACTCCATGTGGAGAAGTTCTCAGTTTAACCATTTAAAGACTAAATCTTTTCTGACACTTGTTGCTTACAAGTAAAAATCCTGTATTTTCTGCTAGAAAATCACTTAGAACCCCCAAACATTATATATATTTTTTTAGCAGAGACCCTAGGGAATAAAATGGTGGTTGTTGCAATATTTTATGTCACACGGTATTTGCGCAGCGGTCTTTCAAACGCAATTTAAAAAAAAAAAAATACAGTAATGATTTAAAAAAAAAAAACCTAAGCAGTAAAGTTAGCCCATTTTTTTTCGTCCAAAAGTTTTGATTACCTGTTTTTCTGTATTTAATATTTAAGATAGTTTTTTGTTTTTTCGTTTTCTAAATTATACATACAAGTGAACTGATTGGAGGTTTGTTTTGTTTAATGTTTAAATGAAAAAAAATTCTGTATTACTTAAGGCTGCTTTCACACTGGAGCGGGCATGCGTTGATGGTAAAACGCTGTTAGTTTTAGCGGCGCTTTACCGTCATTTTAGAGGCGCTATTCGGCTGCTAGCGGGGCGCTTATAACCCAGCTAGCGGCCGAGGAAGGGGTTAAATGCGCCCCTGAATCGCCGCTGCCAAAACGCTTTGCAGGCGCTTCGGCAGCGGTGCGCATTCATTTCAATGGGCAGGAGTGGTGGAGGAGAGGTATACACCACTCCAAAGATGCCGTTTGCAGGACTTTTTTATACATCCTGCCAGCGCATCGCCTCAGTGTGAAAGCACTCGGGATATCACACTGAGACTGCAGGGGAGCCGTTTTACAGGCACTTTACAGGCGCTATTTTTAGCCCAAAAGCACCTGAAAAACGCCCCAGTGTGAAAGGGGTATAACTGTTAGATTTTATGAGATGAAGGAAAAAAAAAAAAAAATCGGCCAAATATATCGGCCCAAAAAAAATCGGCATCACATATCGGCCATCGGCCACCGCGATTTCTAAATATCGGCATCGGCCAGAGAAAAACCCATATCGGTCGACCTCTACTTAGGACCATGTGATATTTCAGTTTTTCTTTTTTAATAAATCTGCAAAAATGTCAACAATTCTGTGTTTTTCTGTCAATATGGGGTGCTGTGTGTACATTAATGAGGAAAAAAATGAACTTAAATGACTTTAGCAAATGGCTGCAATATAACAGAGAGTGAAAAATTTAAGGGGGTCTGAATACTTTCCTTCCCCACTGTGTGTATATATTTATTACACACACACACAGTATGTAGTCAAAAGTATTGGGACGCCTGCCTTTAAATGCACATGAACTTTAATGGCATCTGAGTCTTAGGCTGTAAGGTTCAATATTGGCCCACCCTTTGCAGCTATAACAGCTTCAACTCTTCCACCCCAAACTCACTCATCCATGTCTTTATGGACCTTGCTCTGTGCACTGGTCCAAATCATTTTGGTGGAGGGGGGTTATGTTGTGCGTTTTTTCCTTTTTTTCAGGGGTTGGGTTTGGCCCCCTAGTTCCAGTGAAGGGAACTCTTAAGGCGTCAGCATACCAAGACATTTTGGACAATTTCATGCTCCCAACTTTGTGGGAACAGTTTGGGGATGGCCCCTTCCTGTTCCAACATGACTGCACACCAGTACACAAAGCAAGATCCATAAAGACATGGAAGAGTGAGTTTGGGGTGGAGGAACTTGATTGGCCTGCACAGAGTCCTGACCTCAACCCGATAGAACACTTTTGGGATGAACTAGAGTGGAGACTGCGAGTCAGGCCTTCTCCTCCAACATCAATGTCTGACCTCACAAGTGTGCTTCTGGAAGAATGGTCAAACATTCCCATAGACACACTCCTAAACCTTGTGCACAGCCTTCCCAGAAGAGTTGAAGCTGTTATAGATGCAAAGGGTGGGCCAACTCAATATTGAACCCTACAAACTAAGACTGGGATGCCATTAAAGTTCGTGTGTGTATATATGTATATAAAGGCAGGCGTCACAATACTTTTGACAATATAGCATGCATGCAAGCACAATGCCTTGCAAAAGTATTCACCCCCTTGGCATTTTTCGTGTTTTGTTGCCTCGCAACCTGGAATTAAATGGATTGTTTGAGGATTTGCATCATTTAATTTACAGAACATGCCCACAACTTTGAAGATGTGTTTTTTTTTTTGTTTGTTTTTTTTTAATTGTGAAGCAAACAACAAATAGGACAAAATAACAGAAAAAGTCAATGTGCATAACTATTCACCCCCCTAAAATCAATACTTTGTAGAGCCACCTTTTGCGGCTATCACAGCTCCAAGTCGCTTTGGATAAGTCTCTATGAGCTTGCCACATCTTACCACTGGGATTTTTGTCTATTCCTCCCTGCAAAACTGCTCCAGCTCCTTCAAGTTGGATGGTTTGTGCTTGTGAACAGCAATCTTTAAGTCTGACCACAGATTTTCTATTGGATTGAGGTCTGGGCTTTGACTAGGCCATTCCAACACATTTACATGTTTCCCCTTAAACCACTCAAGTGTTGGTTTAGCAGTGTGTTTGGGGTCATTGTCCTGCTGGAAGGTAAACCTCCGTCCTAGCCTCAAATCACACACAGAGTGGTACAGGTTTTGCTCAAGAATATCCCTGTGTTTAGCACCATCCATCTTTCCCTCAACTCTGACCAGTTTCCCAGTCCCGACTGCTGAAAAACATCCCCACGGCATGATATATATATAATTTAGTATGTATGTATATCTATCTATCTATCTATCTATCTATCTATCTATCTATCTATCTATCTATCTATCTATCTATCTATCTATCTATCTATCTATCTATCTATCTATCTATCTATCTATCTATCTATCTATATACACACACATATCTAACCCCCCCCCTTTTTTTTTTCTTTTCCTGGTCTTACTGACATTTAGCCCTGTCATGTATTTACCTTTAGACATAATAATAAAAGGTTGGCTTATTACTAATATTTGTGTTGAGAAACTGAACCACCCTCTTGTTTATTGTAGTTTTCCTAAAAAATCACTATATTCACAGAAATTAACCCTTCAGAAGATGCCTTAAGCCTCCACTATTCAAATTTTGTCATGTAAAGTGGATTGGCTCTCCCGACAGAGTAAGACCTCCTCATAATGACTGAAGAAATAGGGTGAAAATGTCGACCCATGTGCAGAGATTTTAAGCGGCGCTAAGGTTCGCTAAACACTTAACTCTGTACCAGCGATGGGATTGCTGGATCCCTTGTTGGCTGCTGACATTTTCTCCTCTGCTTCTTCCTAGTGCTGGGTCTTTCTGCTTTTTTTTTTTTTTCTTTTCCCTGATTGGTTGACTGGGATGAGGTGACCCCCGTGCATGACAAAAGTCATCAGCTTCCAGTTTTTCTTGGGTTTTTTTTTTTTTGTCAAAATGCAATAGAACAAGCTGAAGTTAGAAGCTGATTGGCTACCATGCACAGCTGCACTCTCCAGTTTTAGTAAATCAGCCCCATAGCATGTCTCCTGCAAAAAAAAAAAAAGCTGCCTGCTCACAATTTTTTTGTTTTTGCTTTAGTTCCACTTTATTGTTGGAGGAACCAAAAGATTTAAGAAGTCGGTGATTAGTGTAATCAAGTACACACTGTGACTGCATATAAGAGCAGATTTTGTCCGAAATAACCATGCTTGTAACACAGTACACAACTCACAGGAGCCAGCAACAGACGCCTTCAATTGTGGTATCATGTGATCATTCAAGTCCTTGGTGGGCGGCCACTGTGACCTTTTGTAGTTATTTGTAATATTATAGTTTGTTACAAAGCATACACTCATTTTGTTAATGGAAAGTATTAATACACTAATAAAATATCCTACGAACTGGGGTTTTAAAGCAGTTCTTCAGTCACCTGTGGAAAAATTAAGGCAGCAGGTACAAAAACTGTAGCTGCTGACTTTTAATAGACACTCACCTGCCCCAGGATCCAGTTCTGTCCTCTTCTGATTAGTTTCTTCACCAGTCTTCAGTTCCCAGCACCGGCATATTAACTATGGGCATCCAGCTGCTTGCAGCTTTGCAGCGGGTTGTTCACTGCCCATTTGCGAGCCGCGCTGCAATATCTGAATGGTCCCGCAGTCGCTGGATCGAGATTGGGCTCCGAAGGCTGGGGGGGGGGGGTGTGTTTCAGCTCAGATCGCCTAGTCAATCTGAGCCGAAATGGGAGCAGGTACCTGTCAAGACCATGTACTCACCCCCCCCCCCCCCCCACAAAACAATTGTGCCAAATGTGAAGGGAAGAGGGAAATTGAAACTTCCCCTTTTGGGTGCAGTTCCATTTAAGGTAGAACTGTGGCCAGGCTATGGATATTCTAATGTTTACACAATTTTAAAATAGCAGTAAGACCCCTTTCACACTGAGGCGCTTTACAGGCTTTTTGTGGTAAAAATAGCCCCTAAAAAGCATCTGTAATCTGTCTCTTCTGCAGCCCCAGTGTAAAAGCCCGAGTGCTTTCACACTGGGGTGGTGCGCTTGCAGGACAGGGTAAAAAAAAGCCCTGCAAGCAGCATCTGTGGGGCGGTGGGGGAGCGTTGTATACATTGCTCCTCCACCGCCCTTGCCCATTGAAATTAATGGGTGCCGCTCCAAAAGCGCATTGAAAGCAGCACTTAGAGCCCTTGCACACTGGGGCGGGGGGCGGCGTCGGCGGTAAAACGCTGCTTTTATTAGCGGCAATTTACCGTCGGTATTCGGCCGCTAGCGGGGCGGTTTTACCCCCCACTAGCGGCCGAGAAAGGGTTAAATACCACCGCAAAGCATTTCTGCAGAGGCGCTTTGCCGGCGGTATAGCCGCGCCGTCCCATTGATTTCAATGGGCAGGAGCGGTAAAGGAGCGGTATACACTCCGCTCCTTCACCGCTCCGTAGATGCTGCTAGCAGGACTTTTTTTACCGTCCTGCCAGCGCATCGCTCCAGTGTGAAAGCCCTCGGGGCTTTCACACTGGAATTAAGGCAGCGGCACTTTCGGGTCGGTTTGCAGGTGCTATTATTAGCGCAATAGCGCCTGCAAACCGCCCCAGTGTGCAAGGGCTCTAAGCGGGTGCTTTTAACAGGGCGGAGCTCTGCCTATGTAAAAAGACAGAGTTCCATTCTTACAGAGGGGTTGTGATGGATTTTTTTTTCCCTGCAGCTAGAGATTGGTGGGAAGCAGAAGCGACAACTATAGTGAGGAGGCTCTGCTCTTTGAGCCTCGGGAGGTATAGGAAGAGCCATGGGTAACTCGGCCAACCAAACGCTACTTCTAACTGAAATACCACATTTAGGTGGACTTTTGTAACTTTCCAGCCTATTTGACTGAATGTTCAGATGGTTCCCCTACATTCAATAATTGACTTTTTTTTATTATAATGTTTTGCAGGTGCCCTTTATGAACATGACTTAATAACAACATGCTACAGCATTGATTAAATGCTTCGGAGAAAAAAGATTTGAGAAACGTTGGGACTTCAAAGAGGTGGTTACAGGCCATTGTACCACCACAACTACACAAGACTTTGTAATTGTTTTTTACAGCACGATGGCGAGTAAGCGGAAATCAACAACTCCTTGCATGGTGCTTGCAAGCGAGCATGATCCAGATGAAGAAATGAATTCCGATGCCGAGGAAGGTCCGCCGTTGGCAGCAAGCGTGGAGAACCCTGCTCCAGAAAGCGTTGTGCCTGAGGGGGTGACAAAGGATGGAGATGCACTTGAACCTAGTGATTCAGACAATCAGCCAAGTAAAATAGTTGAAGGTGGTTATGAATGTAAATATTGTTCATTTCGAACTCCGGACTTAAATATGTTTACCTTTCATGTAGATTCTGAGCATCCCAACGTTGTACTAAATTCTTCCTATTTTTGTGTGGAGTGTAATTTTCTCACTAAACGGTATGATTCGCTTTCAGAGCACAACACGAAGCACCATCCCGGGGAGGAGAACTTTAAGTTAACCATGGTTAAGCGCAACAACCAGACCATTTTCGAACAGACTGTTAACGATCTGACCTTTGATGGCAGTTTTGTCCAAGAGGAGAACCAGGAACAGCCAGAGTCTAACTCTTCTGCGATTTCAATCAGTAAAACTCCAATAATGAAAATAATGAAGGAAAAATCTGAGAAGAAAAGAATCAGCGTACCACAGAATGCAGGAGAAGATCGAGTAGAGGAGAAAGAAAATATAGAAAGTGAACCAAAGGTGAAACCAACCGAAGAGCCCAAGACTGCTCCAGTTATAACAGAACCTGTAAAAAGAAATGCTACAATAATTACCAGCACCCAGGAGTTACCAAAACCGGTTGTATCGTCTGCTACTGTACTTCAGCCTGGGCTGGCACAGGTTATCACAGCTGTCCAGGCGCAGCAAAATATTCTTTCAAAAGTCTTAATACCTGTCAACAGCATTCCAACATACAATGCAGCATTAGACAACAATTCTCTTTTGCTTAGTAACTACAACAAGTTTCCATACCCAACCGTTTCAGAGATATCCCTTCTTGCTGCTCAAACTAAATGCACAGAGGAGCAAATTAAAATCTGGTTTTCAGCCCAGCGACTAAAACATGGTGTTAGTTGGACACCAGAAGAAGTAGAAGATGCACGAAGGAAGCAGTTTAATGGCACGGTGCACACCGTCCCTCAGACAATAACCGTGATTCCTGCACAGATTTCATCAGCCACTAATGGCCTGCCTTCCATTCTGCAGGCGTGCCAAATAGTTGGACAGCCTGGCCTTGTTCTCACCCAAGTTACGGGAACAAACGCACTACCGGTGACTACTCCAATAGCGCTGACTGTGGCTGGTGTCCCGAATAATGCGCAGTTCCATGCAAGCCAAATTCCGCAGGCCCATCCGGTGACTGAAACAAAAAGAATTGCCGCTATCCCAAGTCCACATCTCCCAAAGCAGGAGCCCACCTTGATAGCCGATATTTTTGGTCTGCGCGCAAAGAAGACGAAAGAACAGTTAACAGCTCTAAAAATGAGCTATCTGAGGAACCAGTATCCTCACAATAGTGAAATTGAACGACTTATTAGATTAACGGGTTTAACTAAAGGAGAGATTAAAAAGTGGTTTAGTGATACTAGGTATAATCAAAGAAATGCCAAAGGCAGTCATGGTATGCATCTCACCGGTGACCCTAGTGGTACCATCATTATTGATTCTAGTGATGAAATAAGCGAATCCCCAACCTCTGGGGTAATAATTTCTCAACGCAGGCAAAGTTGGAACCCATTTCCAGATTTTACACCCCAGAAATTCAAAGAAAAGACTACGGAACAACTGCAGGCTCTAGAGGAAAGCTTCCTTAGCAACTCCGTGCCGTCGGACGAGGAGCTGAGTAAGTTAAGAGTTGTCACTAAACTTACAAAACGAGAAATTGATGCCTGGTTTGCAGAAAAAAGGAAATCGATGGGAATAAAAGAGGAGCCCGGTTCTTTAAATGAGAGTCTAGACCAAGAAATAAAAGAAGAAATGGATGAGGCTTTGGTCGCAGCAAAAATGGCGAAAAAGACCCCAGATCAGTTGGCAATACTTAAAAATACCTTTATTCGTACACAATGGCCAACTCCAGTAGAATATGACCAGCTGGCACAGGAAACTGGACTGGCTAGAAGTGACATTATTGGGTGGTTTGGAGATACCAGGTATGCTGCTAAAAATCATCATCTGAAGTGGTTCTATGAGTATCAAATATCCAAAACGACCAGTTCGGCAGTTATGAATGGGCAGAGTAATACACGTAGAAGGGGGAGAGGCAGACCCAGGGGTAGAGGACGAGGCAGGCCTAGAGGTCGGCCAAAGGGAAGGAGGACAAACAGCTGGGAAAGGCCACCTCCACCGGTGAAGCAAAAGACTGGAAGAGCACTGCTGAAAGACTACTATTTAATGAATAAATTTCTCATTGAGGAGGACTTGGATGAATTGGTTTCAAAATCTCAGTTGGGTTATGAGCAGGTGAGGGAGTGGTTTGCCGTGCGGATGCAAAGAGAAGATGCAGGTTTGGATCCCTTTGAGGACGATGAGGAAGATGATGAAAACCTGTTGGATGATTTGGACGATGACGAAGAAATTGAATCTGATGACAGCGACACTTGGGAGCCCCCAAAACATGTCAAGCGCAGGCTTTCAAAATTGGAGGAGAATAGCCGAGTAAGTAAATGCCTATGAAATTCTTACTTGTGCCCTCACCTTCTCTCTCCCCATATATGGCTTTTTTTTTCATTTGAATTTGAATTTTCAAAATATACCTAAATTAAAAATTGCAGGTTTCTAATTTTATTTTCTGTAGACACAAAGTCAGGGACCCCCTCTTAGATCATTGTCACCATAACAAGTGTCACCATTGGAAATGTACTGCTGTATTTCTGTTCTGGTGATGGCTCAAAATCTAGAACTAGAGAGAATGGTGACCAGGACAAATAGAGCAGCAAATCTCCCAAAGGCCCCATTCACACCACAGTGTTTTGGAGCTTAAAGTTCCAAATGCTGGAGGAGAAAAAAAAAATCAGTTTTTCTCTATGGAGATGGTTCACATCTCCGCTCCAAGTCACCCGAAGACAAATGCCTGAAGCTCAAAAAAGTTCTGGAGGTTTTTTGGTTTTTTTGTAACTCAAATCGACAGATTGGTGTGTTTTTTTTTGAAGCATTTTTTTCTATTGAAATGCATGGAAATGCTCGATTTGTGCATTATTTAGCATTTTAGCACGTTTTATCGTGTGTTTTTGAGCACTTTTCTGCTAAATGCAGTAATTGAATAAAAGTTATTAATAATAATAAATAAATTAACCCTAACCCCAAACCTTAATACTAACCCTAGACCCCTAATCCTAACTTAACCAAATAAATAATAATAGGTAAATGAACAATAATAAATAAAATAAATGAACCCCGAACCCCCTAACAAAAAAATATATTTTTGAAGTATATATTATTGGCTGCATTAAAGCCCCATTTAGGGGGGGGGGTTTGTGTGTTTTTCCTAACAAATAAATAAATAACAGTGAATGAAAAAGCTGAACTAAATAGCAATAAATAATGAAACGGATGCTGTTTTTCTCTATTGGCTAATTAGAAAAAAAAAAAAAAACACCAAAGCTCAAAAACGCTGTACAGAAACGCTCATACAAACGCATGACAAAACACCTGGAAAAAATGCTCAAAAATACGATGCTCAGGTGGAATGCAGCTGAATTGGGACACAGACGACATTAAACTTTTTTTATTTTTATTTTTTTTAAACCCTTTATGACCTTATTCAAAACAAAAAAAAAGTGTCTTTTAGATGCACATTACTATATGGATTAACTAAATTAGCTTCTTCAAACAATCCTTTTCATTACTACATGCCATGTGTAAATTTGAGACTGCCCAAAAATGTTATATTTCAGTTTTTTGGTAGATGTTGGTGAGTTGAATCACTCACTGCCAAAAAGGCAGTGAGTGATTCAACTCACCAACATCTACTAAAAAACTGAAATATAACATTTTTGGGCAGTCTCAAATTTACAAAGGCGCCTCAATTTTCAAAGGTTTTTTTTTACATGAGCCATTTCCCATAACCGCCTTAGTATTACATAGTAGGTGAGGTTGAAAAAAGACACAAGTCCATCAAGTCCAACCTATAAAGTGAATTAGGGGTAATCTTTACAAAGCAGTGATTGTGACATTCCCCAAACATTAACACAGGGATCTCCAAACTACGGCCCTCCAGCTGTTACGGAACTACAAGTCCCATGAGGCATTGTAAAACTCTGACATTCACAGACATGACTAGGCATGATGGGAATTGTAGTTCCTGAACAACTGGAGGGCCATAGTTTGGAGACCCCTGCATTAACAGGTGATTACTCGTTACCTAGTATTTTGAAATGCATACATCGGTAGGATTCACCTTCAGCAAGTATTTGGTTAATGTCAGAGTTCTCTGATTCATAAATTTGCTTCTAAAAGCCTTTTAACTCTTGGAGAATGCGCATTGTAAAGGTCATAGCAGATGTGCAGACTTGGAACTAAAAAGTAAAACTTCAGCACCTTCTTTTCTTGCGCTAAACCAAGGTTAAAGCTTAGGGGTCCCCACCCCAGGCTTATGGAGTCCAGTGAGAAGGATGCCACTTGTTTGTGAGGGAGCAGGCTGGGGATAGGTTCACTCAGACCTAAGGCCCCTTTCACACTGGGGCGGTAGGGGGCGTCGGCGGTAAAACAGCACTATTTTTAGCGCTGTTTTACCACGGTATTCGGCCGCTAGCGGTGCGCTTTTAACCCCCCGCTGGCGGCCGAAAAAGGGTTAAAACCACTCGTACAGCGTGGCTATAGCCGCGGTATAGCCGTGCTGTCCCATTGATTTCAATGTGAAGGAGCGGTGAGTACACCGCTCCAAAGATGCGGCTTGCAGGAGATTTTTTTCTTCTCATGCCAGCGCACCGATTCAGTGTGAAAGCACTATTTTTAGCGCTGTTTTACCACGGTATTCGGCCGCTAGCGGTGCGGTTTTAACCCCCCGCTGGCGGTCAAAAAAGGGTTAAAACCACTCGTACAGCGCGGCTATAGCCGCGGTATAGCCGTGCTGTCCCATTGATTTCAATGTGAAGGAGCGGTGAGTACACCGCTCCTTCACCGCTCCAAAGATGCGGCTTGCAGGAGATTTTTTCTTCTCATGCCAGCGCATCGATTCAGTGTGAAAGCCCTCTGGCTTTCACACTGAATCGGTGCGCTGGCAGGAGAAGAAAAAAATCTCCTGCAAGCCGCATCTTTGGAGCGGTGAAGGAGCGGTGTACTCACCGCTCCGTCACATTGAAATCAATGTGGCGGTATTTTTAGCGCAATAACGCCTGCAAACTGCCCCAGTGTGAAAGGGGTCAGAGATATACAGTCAAAATGAAAGATTTCCTGACTGCCTCACCCGGCTGTGTTGTAGACAAAAAGAAGCAGCCTAAGCTCAATCTATCGCAGCCATGCCTCCACCCCTCGGGGCTTAAACACTTGACCCCCCCCCCTTAATGACCAGGCCATTTTTTGCGATACGGCACTGCGTTACTTTAACTGGTAATTGCGCGTTCATGCGATGCTGTACCCAAATGAAATTTGTCTTTTTTTTTTTTTTTTTTTTTCCCTCTTTTGGTGGTATTTGATCACCTCTGCGTTTTTTTAATTTTTTGCACTATAAACAAAAAAAGACCGACCATAAAAAAATCCAAAAAAAAAATTGAAAAAAATCTAATTTCTTCATAAATTTAATCCAAAATGTATTCTGCTACATATTTTTGGTATAATAAAAAATCCCAATAAGCATGTATTTATTGGTTTGTGCAAAAGTTATAGCATCTATGAACTAAGGGATATTTTTTTAATTTTTATTTTATTACTAGTAATGGCGGTGATCAGCAACCTATAGCGGGACTGTGATATTGCGGCGAACATCCTGACACTAACTGACACTTTTTGGGGACCAGTGATACTAATACAGTAATCATTGATAAATATGCACTGTCACTGTATTAATGACACTGTCTGGGAAGGGGTTAACACCAGGGGCGATCAAAGGGTTAACTGTGCGCACCCCCCCCCCCCACCCCCCAAAAAAAGTGTGATTTTTTTTTTTTTTTTTTTTTGAAGAGCAAGGGGGAGGTCTTAAAGCCAAACCTTCTCTTTTTGAGTGGAGCTCCACATTCCTTCAGCATAAACTGTAAAAACTGCCCTGTCCAGAACCTACAGCCGCTGGATACGGCCACTCATTGACAACCGTTACAAAATGCGTCTGTACGCAGGTATGCACCGGCACTTGCATAAAGCATGCACATGGACATATACCCCAAACGTAGACTGCATTTGGGTGCAGCTATATCTTGTAATTGCTGTGACTGGGTGGCTGTAAGCAGCGGCTGTGGGTCCTGGGGAAGTTTTCATGGAGGTTCTGTTTATCAAAACATTATATCAAACAAAAACATAAATAAATACTCATGCAAAGTTCATGAATAATAATGTCCTGTGCAAAGTTCATCAATAATATATCAAAAATCGTGCTAGAAAAATTCATTAGGCGTCATGTACACGGGACGTTTTTCACAACCTCTCCTGAACGATTTAACCACTTCAGCCCCGGAAGATTTTACCCCCTTCCTGACCAGAGCACTTTTTGCGATTCGGCACTGCGCTGCTTTAACTGACAATTGCGCGGTCGTGCAACATTGTACCTCTAACAAAATTGACATCGTTTTTATCCCACAAATAGAGCTTTCTTTTGGTGGTATTTAATCACCTCTGCGGTTTTTATTTTTTGCGCTATAAACAAAAAAAAAAGCGATTTTTTTTTTTTTTTTTTTTTTTTTTTTTTTTTTAAAAACAATATTTTTAACTTTTTGCTATAATAAATATTCCCCCAAATTTTTTTTAAAAAAACTTTTTTTTCCTCAGTTTAGGCTGATATGTATTCTTCTACATATTTTTAGTAAAAAAAAATCGCAATAAGCGTATATTGATCAGTTTGTGCAAAAGTTATAGTGTCTACAAAATAGGGGATAGTTTTATGGCATTTTTGTTATTATTATTTTTTTTTATTAGTAATAGCGGCGATCTGCAATTTTTATCGTGACTGCGACATTATGTCGGACACTTTTGACACTATTTTGGGACCATTAGCATTTTATACAGCGATCAGTGCTATAAAAATGCACTGATTACTGTGTAAATGACACTGGCAGGGAAGGGGTTAAACACTAGGGGGCGATCAAGAGGTTAAGTGTGTCCTAGGGAGTGATTCTAACTGTGGGGGGGATGGGCTACCCAGGAAATCACAGCGATCACTGCTCCCGATGACAGGGAGCAGTAGATCTCTGTCATGTTACTAGGCAGAACGGGGAAATGCCTTGTTTACATAGGCATCTCCCCGTTCTACCTCTCCACACCACAATTGCGGGCCGCGGGCAAACATCGCATTCTCAAGACCCGCGGGCGCATGCCCGAGCGGCGGCAAATTTAAAGGGACATATCTGTACTCCCATTTTCCTGCCTGTGCCATTCTGCCGACCTATATGTGTGTGCGGCGGTCGGCAAGCGGTTAACTTGACAAATAGTAACCTACGTTAAAAACTTCCGTTTTGCCGCGTTTACATGCTGCATTTAGCGGCATTTTGCCGCGTTTGCGTTGACTTTTTTTTTTTTTCAAAATAGCCAAAAATGAAAAACGCCTGTAAACGAAACACGGCTAAACGCGAGTTACCGCGTTTAGCGCTTGAAATGCCTCTAAACTCCGCTTCCGAACCCATTTTTTGCATTACAAAATAAGCCTCTAATCTCATCTGCCTAGAAATGACTATAAATGACCCTGTGAACATGTACTGATAAGATAACAGAGGAGAGTTCAGGAGCAGTTGAAAAAAACGCCCAACTGCCCCTAAACGTCCGTTTTAGCAGCAGCAATGTACATGAGGCCTAAGGGGGTTATTTACTGAAGGCAAATCCACTTTGCAGTACAAGTGCAAACTACAAATGCACTTATTTTTTTTTTTTATTTCAGGTACTTATATAGCGCCGTCAATTTACGCAGCACTTTACATATACATTGTACATTCACGTCAGTCCCTTCCCTCAAGGAGCTTACACTCTAAGGTCCCTAACTCACATTCATACATACTGGGGACAATTTAGACAGGATCCAATTAACCTACCAGCATGTCTTTGGAATGTGGGAGGAAACCCATGCAGGCACAGGGAGAACATGCAAACTCCAGGCAGGTAGTGTCATGGTTGGGATTCCAACCAATGACCCTTCTTACTGCTAGGCGAGAGTGCTACCCACTACACCACTGTGCCACCCCATCACTTGGAGGTGCAGTCGCTGTAGATCTGAGGGGGACATGCAAGGAAAATTAAAAAACAGCATTTTAGCTTGTACATGATTGGATAATAAAATCAGCAGAGCTTCCCCTCATTTCAGATCCACCCCTCAGATTTACAGTGACTGTACATCTAAGTGCACTTTCAGTGCAATTTCAAATGCACTTGCAGTTTGCACTTGTAGTGCAAAGTGGATTTGCATTTCGTAAATAACCCCCTAAGAGCCAGTTCACACAGGGGCGACTTGTCAGACGACCTAGCCGCCTGACAAGTCGCCTCCCGTTCTGTACAATGGAACCGTTCTAATAGGAGCGATGCAAGTCGCTCCGACTTAGAAAAAGGTTCCTGTACTACTTTGGGGGCGACTTGCATAGACTTCTATACAGAAGTCGTTTTGCAAGTCGCCGTGGGAGTCGTGTGCAAGTCGTGCCGCCCCTGTGTGAACCGGGGCTTAGTGTGTAAAATAAAAATAAGACTGATAAATATCAATAAATGCTTGAAAAAAAGTCTCACGAATTCATATAAAAAATGTCCGCCTTAAAAAAAGCGCTTTTGAATTCTCTTTGAATCGTTCTATAGCGCATTTTGTGTTTTTGAGTGACAGTAGCCGTACAGTAGGGTATTGAGGTTGGTGCAGACTTTGTATAGAATATCCACAGCATTAGTGCAGCCTGTTGGCCTGCTGCCACAGCTCAGAGCCTACATGTCAGTATCCACAATGTGTAGCCAGCGCCACTTAGACCGCTTTCACACTAAGGCGTTTTTTCAGGTGGTTTTTGGCTAAACATAGCGCCTGTAAAGCGCCTGAAAAACTGCTTTCAAATGCACTTGTAATGCAGAGTGGATTTGGCTTTAGTAAATCAACCCCTATGTGTCCATGCACACACAGGCCGTTATCAGCAGATTTTGGCTGGGGTGTTTTCTGGCTGGAACCCCCCCCCCCAGAAGGATGAGTTTTTCAGGTGTAAAAACGCACTAACGAGGCTATTGGGCATTTGGGCCTCCACGCTTTTGTGGGAGTATGGTTTTGCTAAAAAAATGCAAACGTGGGAAACTACTAAGAAAAAGGCTAATGTAAAAATGCTGCCAAACGCCGCAAAACTCCCATTGTTAATGCCGCATTCTGCAGCTAACGCCACTGGCGTTTTTATAATATTCAGTGTGCATGAGGCCTTATAGTGCATTAATACTGCAAGGAGAGATTCCCCTGACTTCTGCCCCAGGAATTGTTACAGGAAGCATTGTAATTAACGAGCAGAGGCTTCAACCCTTTCCTAATTTATATACCTATATTACTTTATGACAGGAGACTGGGCTGAACTTTTTTAATAATGTCCATCAAGTTCAACTTTGCCAAGCTTGACCTATTGGGATTGGTTTACTTAAGGCAATAATAGATTGTGCACTTTGCAAGTGCAGTTGCTCCAGAGCTTTGTAAATGAGGTGAAGCTCTGCTGACTTCCATCATCCAATCATATGCAAGCAAAATGCTGTTTTTTTTTTTCCCTTGCATGTGATTGGGTATTTTTGCAAAGTGAAGCTTCACCTTATTTACTAAGCTCTGGAGCAACTGCACTTGCACACAGAATATTTGCCTTTAGCTGATTAACCCCATTTTGTTCTAGCATTGAAAAATAAAAGGGAAAGGGTGATCTGACTGGACTTACCGGAGGTTCGCTGAAAAAAAAAAATATTAAAAGCCAGCAGCTACAAATACTGCATCTGCTGACTTTTAATATATGGACACTTACCTGTCCAGGGAGCCCGCAATGTCGGCAGCCGAAGCCGATCCTTCCTTCGGCTCTCGGCTGCTGCTGCCGCCATCCTCGGTAAGGGAATAAGGAAGTGAAGCCGTACGGCATTCGCGAGTCACGCTGCGCATCCTCTCTGGTCCCTGCTGTTCTCTGTGTCTCACAGAACACAGCGGTGGAGGAGAGCGTAGGTGCCGGAAGTGGCGTAGGTCACCGCAAGCGCCGCGGTGATCTATGCCAGGAAGTGGGAGCTAATACCTGTATTAGACAGGTATCTGCTCCCTCCTCCCCCCTCGGGGCTTTCACATTGGAGAGACAGTAGCGGCTCTTTCAGGGCGCTTTGCAGGTGCTATTTTTAGCGCTGTAGCGCCTGCAAAGCACCCCAGTGTGAAAGGGGTCTTAGTGACCCTCCCAGATGTTAACGCCAGATTTCCCACCACCCTATCACAGTCCCGCTATAATTTACCAATCACGCCATTAGCAGTATAGGGTCTATAGCTGCATAAATTTCATATTGTTGTTTTGTTTTATGTTTTATTTTCAACATTTTTTCGTTTATATAGTAAAAGATTTAAAAAAAAAAGTGGTCATTAAATACCCCCAAAAGAAAGCTCTATTTGTATGAAAAAAATGATACACGTTTGATTTGGGTACAGTGTTGCATGACTGCGCAATTACCAGTTAAAATAGAGCAGTGCTGAATAGCAAAAAAACAGGCTGGTCATGAAGGGGGTAAACTTCTGGAGGCCAAGTGGGTTAAATTACACCCGGCTTCCAACTAAACAAGTTTACTGTATTGCGGAGCTACAGAGTCATATACACACTTTTCGCTCCTCTGTTCAAGTGCAGGGAAATAAAGGAAAGACCCGTGAAAAGTTGTTGGAGTTTATGTTGATTTTCCATGTGACATCGCTGATTGTCCATGTCACATGCTTCTCTATGCTTTTTGAAGTATCCAGCATTTCCCCCAGCTCTCTGCATTGAACGGGGGAGCAACGGAAAGGCTGAGGATATGCTGCTGGGAATGGGGGGGACTGAAGGAAACCTGTTGCTTTCCCACCTGATCGGGCCTTGTTTTAAATTGAATAATTAGCAAATCAAAATGCCTTACTTTTTTTTTCTCTTTCTTTAAATAGGCTGTAGAATAGAAAAGAAGAAAAGACACGGACACCCAGTTTTGCTGTGAAAGTCCTGGGAATCCTCTCTTCTGAACGCTCCGGAGTACAGTAACAGAAGACGCACGATGGTCTCTGCAGGGGAAGGAGCAGCAAATTCGCATGCTGTGCCAAAGTAGCCACACTGCAGACAGGACTATGCTGTAAATACAACTTAAGCGATGTGGGCAGCACACAACTTGTACAATTCAGATTTTAATACATTTTTACTGACGTAATTATTCATTTTTTTTTTTTTTTTTCCTTCACCTTTTTTTTTTTTTTTTGTGTATTCTTAGACCTTATTTTGTGTGAGGCAGGGAGGTCTATAATAACAAACAACGGTGACCACTAGTTCTATTTTTTTCCTTTTTTTTGTTTTTGTTTGTTTGTTTGATATGCCTATCATAACTCTGTTTTAGGAATATAAATCTAGATTTTGCTGCCCGTGTCATTTTGACATGTAATAAGCTTTTTAGCTTGGAGCGACCAAACATTTTTTGCCTGTTAAGAAATGAGCTATGCCACATGGAACGGCGTCCATTGACTTGCTCAGTATTTATGTGCAGCTTTACATAAACATGTTGCATTTTATATTTTAAATGTTATACTGTACATCCTTAATGACCCCCACCACTACTACCAGCCCCCGCCCATGGGCTCGTTCACCGTAGAGCTACACTAGTTGCATTTTTCTGCACTGTATTGCCCTGTACACATGATCGGACTTTCCGACGGAAAATGTGCGATCGGAGCTTGTTGTCGGAAATTCCGACCGTGTGTGGGCTCCATCTGACTTTTTCCATCCGACACACAAAGTTTGAGAGCTGGATCTAAAATTTTCCCTTTGCGTAAATTCCGATCCTGTGTTGACAATTCCAACGCACAAAGTGCCACGCATGCTCAGAATCAAGCAGAAGAGCCGCAATGGCTCGTCGTACGTGTTGTACATCACTGCGTTCTTGACGTTCGGAATTTCCGACCAACTTTGTGTGACCGTGTGTATGCAAGACAAGTTTGAGCCAACATCCGTTGGAAAAAATCTGATGGATTTTGTTGTCAGGATGTGCGATTGTGTGTACAGGGCATTAGAGTTAAACTCCAAATTGTGTTTCTGATCCCCATTTAAAATGATTCTAAATCAAGAAAAAAGTAAAAAATGTCAGGTGACATTAACCGAACATGGCAGACATAGCAAGGGTGCTCAACCTGTGGCCCTCTACCTGTTGCGAAACTGCAAGTCCCATCGTGCCTCAGCCTGTGGGAGTCATGCTTGTAACTGTCAGCCTTGCAATGCCTCATGGGACTTATAGTTCCACAACAGCTGAAGGGCCAAAGGGTGAGCACCCATGCATTAAAGAAAGAGAAAAATAAAAAATTTTGCTCCTATATATTTGCATTATTAAAGCGATGCTGTTCGTCGCCTAAAAAGAAAAAAATCTAAATGACAGTTCCATGCAATAGAAAAGCTCTTCTCCTTGTCTCCCTGGTGGCCCTTGTCTTATTCCTCCTTGGTGGCCTGTGTCCTCTTCATTGTCCTCGTTCCAGCACTGCAGTCTCAGACTAACCCTTTATTATTCAACACTTTTTGGACTGTGTGATGTTTGTCTTCTTCCAACCTCTGTACCGCAATGACGTATAGGTCCAAGGATGGAACAACAGCATGCGGCGTGGTACACTGATATCCCAGATTTTCAGAGGTAGCTCTTCCATTGTCAGAACTTGACTAACCCCCCCCCCCCCCTCCCAGCTGCTTATCTAATGCATGTGCACTAACTCTCCATAGACCTGAATAGGCCGTGTAATCAGATCCTCTGTCTACGGCTCTTTTCAAGTCCACTTTGACATACAAAGTTGGTAACACTCATCTGCTAAGCACCTCTAAGGCTAAAGCTGGCCATGGATGATTTGTTTTTTTTTTTTGATCGGCTGTCAGCTACTTCGCTGTCAGAATACACTAATCAGCACTGCAACTACTGATCGAGTGAAAGTTTTAAAATATTCCCGTTTCACAGAAGTCTGTCATTGGATCAACTTCTGTTGAGTGGGAACGACCACTGAAGGATGCAAATCCAGCCAGTTCAAAAGGGACCACCCCAATTTCGATTCATCTATGGCCAGCTTAAGTCATCAAGGACGCCGCTCTCCCGATCCGCATGAGGTAAGATGTCAAGGTGCCTCAGCCAGCACTACTCCACAAACCACGCCCTGCTGGCGCGTTTCGTCCTGGCCACCAAGTCTTAGTTATGGAGAGCTTTTCCTGCTTGCTTGGAGCTGTGCTTCAATTTACTTCTATGACCAGCTTAACTCTGGTCTTTTAACACCCTGTGACATAGTCTGGCCCACTGGCCTAAGAAGTATAAAGCCCAATGTTATACCTATGTGTTTTTGCACAAAGATCAATGCATTTAGAATGGAATCTAATGTGAACGAGCCCTAAAAAGTTCAGATTTACAATTTTTTTTTTTTTTTTGAGAAAACTCGCATTTTGTATATTTTATTGCCTGCTGGGTTGCCAAGTGTAATTGTTTGCAGAAAAGCAAAATTTCTGTTGTGATTTTTCTTATATGGCTCTGCAAATTGGCATTACTGAATGGAAGTTTGCAGCGGCCAGTTTTACTTGTACCTTTCTTCAATTTTGTGCTCTTAGTTTTGGAATTGTAATGTTCAGTATCCAGAGTTTTTTTGCACAACTTCTAGACTCCGTACTAAATATATTTTTGTTTCCCTCATTCATCTTGGTTACAAAATAGCCGTATGTGAACCTGTAACATAGATGTTTGTCTTATTTACTACACTACTAGTTCAGTTTACTCAAACCTTCAGAGACCCCCATTCTACAAGGATGACGCTGTGAAAGAGATTTTGGTACACCTAAGCCTAAGATTGCCTAAAGGGACCCTGGCGTGTTTCTAAAGATATAAAAAAAATGTTAGTAGCTTACATTAGGAGACACAGCAGCCCGTTTCTCCTACCTCCCCTCCTTACTGGCACTGCCGCCTCTGTAATTTCCTTCAGAATTCTATACTTCCAGAAGTGTCCACTGCCTGTGGTTCCTTCCTCCAACACCCCTATGTCACTACAGTATTTAGTAGTGACTGATGGGATGGAGGATGGAACCATGGTACAAGGGGGAGGACACAGGCCCCTAACAATCTTGAAAATGTTGAATGCCTGTGGCTCTTTCCTCACACCCCTATGTCACTACAGTATTTAGTAGTGACCGATGGGATGGAGGATTGAAACATGTTACAAAGGGGAGGACACAGGCACCTAACACTCTTGAAAATGTTAAATGCATGTGGCTCTTTCCTCACACCCCTATGTCACTACAGTATTTAGTAGTGACCGATGGGATGGAGAATGAAACCATGGTACAAAGGGGAGGACACAGGCACCTAACACTCTTGAAAATGTTAAATGCATGTGGCTCTTTCCTCACACCCCTATGTCACTACAGTATTTAGTAGTGACCGATGGGATGGAGAATGAAACCATGGTACAAAGGGGAGGACACAGGCACCTAACACTCTTGAAAATGTTGCATTCTTGTGGCACCTTCCTCACGCCTATGTCACTACAGTATTTAGTAGTGACTGATGGGATGGAGGATGCAACCATGGTACAAAGGGGAGGACACAGGCACCTAACACTCTTGGAAGTGTTGAATGCCGCAGAGGTCTTCGTAGAGGCTGTGTTTCTGGAGTCAAGGCCAAGGCTAGGATACGCGGGCTGCTGGAGTATACTGTATAGATCAGTGTTTCTCAACTCCAGTCCTCAAGGCTGAAAACATGACCTGTTGGGGCGCTTTGAGGAGTTGAGAAACACTGGTATAGATGACAGTACACCTATCATGCAGGGTATTGATGTTTTTAAATCTTACCTTACAAAGTCTCTGATAAGGCTCTTGCAGTTCAATGTAATAAATACTATCCATAGAACATTACCACCATGCTGAAGTCAGTCCATCAATCTTACCTTGATGTGTGTCTGGGTAGGACTGCAGCCTCTTGTGCCGTGACTATTCACTATGCAAACTGTATGTGGTGAAAGGTACAGTAGGATAACAGAAGGTAGGGTTTGAAGCAGTGAGAACACACTGACCTGTCTTTTAATAGCTAGCATGCATTTGAGCAGTCGGAATCGGGGCAGTGTAAGCAAATAGTAGCAGCTTTTTTAAGGACTTGGTAGGTCTGCCAAGTGCAATGGATGCTAAGTGAGTTGAATTTAAATGCCATTAACTCTCCTCCATGAAAGCCTATATATACTTTATAAGACGAAACTGATCCTGATGGTAGCTGCCTTTCTATAATTCCTCCATGGTGGTAGTAAAGCCTAACTTCACCTTTTAATATCCCAAGATTGCCTAAATGAACTATTTACTGCACTAACACGTGCTTGCTGGGCATGCTGTATTAAAGAGGACCTAAACTTCCTCTGCTTACATTTACCTATAGGTAGTGAAAATACCTCCTAAACGTGTACCGTTTAGAAGATATTTACATGCAGACAGTGACATCACTGGCAAATGCGCTCTGAAGGAACGGCCACGGGTGCCATTCCTTCTGAGCTCTGTGCCGTGAAACTCCAGGGAAAATGTCAGCGGTGTGCGGGCGCCGCTGGAACAGCTTCATTCTAAGATGAGTATTTCATAATGAGCTAGTATGTGATGCATACTAGCTCATTATGCCTTTTGTCTTACAGGATTTTTTTTTTTTTTTTGGCAGAGTTTACAACTTCTTTAACTGTATGCAGACTAAGCTACATGCATTGTACAGTTCTGTATTCTGGCAGTGAGATGGGAACTTCCTGTCCTCTTCTAGTGCGCACCTGTTAATGCAGTAAATAGTTTGGACCAGTTACTACTTAAAGTGACATTAAATATGGAAATAAGCTTTAGGCTCGGTTCACGCTGCAGTGATGCGGGAACCCTGCGAATCCACTGCGGGTTCCCGCATCACATATTTCCTGCTGGGAGCGTCAGTTAAAAGTTAATGACACTCCCAAATCAGTTTGCATTTCGCAGTGCAATCTGCAAATTTCGGACAGGAATCAGATCGCATGAGTGTGAACACCCATGCAATCCGATTCTGCCGCGGACCAAAAATAAAAAAAAAAGGGTCCTGTGCGAGTTTGGTCCGAATGCGATGCAAATTCAGCCATACTATCTGTATGGCTGAATTAGCATCGCACAGAGATCGCATGTGATTTGCAGTGCGGTGCGAATCACATCTGATGTCGGACATCGCTGCAGCGTGAACCGGCACTTAGGGTGGATTTATACCAGATGCAGTGGGACTGCGTTGTGCGGCTGTTCAAACGCAGTTCCACCACTAAGACAAATCAAATTGCCTTTTCTCTTATGGCCTGGTTTACACAACTGCATTACAGTGGTGTGCAGGCATGGGGCGTTGAAAAAAGTACTGCACACCCCTATGTCACTACAGTATTTAGTAGTGACCGATGGGATGTGCTGTTTCCTGGACAGCACTGGCACCCGGTCCAGCTTGGGGTTGCTCCTTAATTACTGTTATTCCGCGTACACACGACCGGACTTTCCGGCAGAAAAGATCCGACGGAACCAATCCGTCGGACATTCCGAGCGTGTGTGTGGGCTTCATCGGACCTACTTTTTGGAAAAATCTGACGGATCTAGAAATAGAACAAGTTTCAAATCATTCTGACGGACTTAGTTCCTGTCGGGAAAACCGCTCATCTGTATGCTAGTCCAACGGACCAAGAACGACGCAAGGGCAGCTATTGGCTACTGGCTATTGAACTTCCTTTTTCTAGTCCCGTCATACGTCATCACGTTCTAAACGAACGGACTTTGGTGTGATCATGTGTAGGCAAGTCCGTTTCAGCGGAAGTCCGTCGGAACTCCGTCAGAAAGGCTGTCAGACTTCGGTCCGACGGAAAGACCAGTCGTGTGTACGCGGCATCACACAAATGAATTTGGTCTACTGGCTCCTTTTGTTCAGATCCCTTACCCCTGATGTAAATTCATGGCACACAATGGAGGACTGTTGCTAATGGACAATACTTGCACAACATGATTTTAGAGTTTAATACTGAGTGCCTATCAGAGTATCGGGGATTGTGGCTTTTAAAATGTTAAGTGGCTGGTGAATAAAGAATATTTAATTAGGGAACCCTATAAGTTCAGATGATTGTCAGGGGACAGTTTTTTTTTAGATAAGAGTGAAGGCGGGGGGGACAGTTTTTGATAAGGTTGAAGTCAGTGGGGGGGGGGGGGGCAGTTTTCGATAAGGGTGAAATCGAAGGGGGAGATAGGTTTTTTTTTTTTAGTAAGGGTGGGGTCAGGGGGGTTTACACAAATTCTGGTGAAGGCTTTGTATGGTGTTTACAGTGACAACACCAGGTGTATCTGTGTTGAGGAACTGTTCACAACAGGTTTAGGACCGTTTGTGGCTATGCTAACCTGACAGCATGGCAGACCCTGTGTGTGTTAGGGCTTGTTCACTGTTGTGACGCATTTTTACAGCATGCCCCCTTTAGCTTCTGAGGCAGCAGCTGGCAGTGTACTAATGCAGCAGCAGAAGTTATACCCCCTTGTTACTGCAAGCACCCTAGTGCAGCGTTCAAGGGGTAAAGCAGGTGGTGAGGAGGCAATACACCTCCTTCTCATTGCCTGTTAAATAAAGAGCGATCCGAATGTGGATTGCTCTTCAGAGACCACAGCAAGCGTGAACGAGATCTTACTGTGCTACCTTTTTTTGTGTGTCAGTGAAGACGCTAAACAAAATGGACCCACCAGCCTTCACCCTTATGCCGCGTACACACGATCTGACTTCTCGTCGGAAAAAGATATGTCGGCTTTTCCGACGGGATTCCGCTCAAGTTTGCCTTGCATACACACGGTCACGCAAAAGTTCGCTGAAATTACGACCGCCAAGAACGCGGTGACGTACAACACTACGACAAGCCCAGAAAATTAAGTTCAATGCTTCCGAGCATGCATCGAATTGTTTCCGAGCATGCGTAGGAATTTTGCACGTCCGAATTGCCACAGACGATCGCATTTTCGGATAGGAACTTTTCCCGACCGAAAAATAGAGAACATGCTGTCAATCTGGAATTCCGCCAGCAAAAGACTGATGGAGCATACACACGGTCGCATTTTCCGTCGAAAAACTCTCATCGGTCTTTTGCGGGCCGAAATTCTGATCGTGTGTATGCGGCATAACTCGGAGTTTTAACAACTCTTGATTATTAAAGTGGAGCAAAGGGCAATGGTGATATGCAGACTTTAGTACCCATCATAACAGATCAAAATTCCTCTTTCACATATGACTACAGTATCCTAAAATCGAACGGATCGGTCTTTAACTGTAGTTGCCAGGGGTTACCGAACTTTGCATATTGCTCTGTATAGAAATTAGATATCACCAATTCTATTTTCTGTCTCACCAGCGAGCTGACCTATCTAACACTGCACCAGTGAATCTCCATCAAGCAGCCCGCCATGAAGGGTTGGGGGAAATGGCACTGAAGGATTCTCCAGGTCCACAATCACCACCATGGTACACAGACCTATAGAAGGGGATCAGCACATTCACATTTATCTGATCACTTTTAAGCTGGCCATACATTATACAATTTTCTTCTTCAATTTCCTTTTAAATTTACCTTCAACTATGTAGTGGAAGGGCCTGCCTGATTGCATACAAATTGAAGTTGTTTAGGTTTGACCTCCTATTATATGGTTTTGGTAAATAAAGGAGAATTGTACAATGTATGGCCAGCCTTAGATTAGCCGGTCAATCAGTGGTTCATGAATATATCCTCCTGTCCTTGCCTTAAGTGATGAATCCAAATGTGTTCTTTCTGAAGCTTCATAAATTGCCGCATGCTGTGAATATTTCACAATAGATGTTTTATATAGGAAGTGCCTGTGCAGTCTACAGGAGCCTCTGATGGCAGCTATCACTTTTTATTTCTCTGCAGATGCTAAAGTGACAACTGACATCAGCTGGCCGTCCAAAACTGGCCAACACATTTTTTTTTTTTTTTGCACTTTTTTTGTTAATGTTAACATGCAATGTTCATCTAAAACAGTTTTTTTGTTTTGAATAGATTTGGGAAGCGTACAAACCCCTGTCAGGTTTTTACTGCGATCACAGCTTCAAATCTGCAGCAGGTAAAGGAAAAATAGAAACCTTTCAAATAGCCGCCCCCCCCCCCCCTGCTTAAAATAAAGACGTTTTTATTCCCCTCTGTGTTTCTGTTCCCGTTACTTCCTGTCTGGAAGTAAGTGTTGTCCACGGTGATGGTAAACGAGGGGATATTACAATGTCTGCACCTTCTAAATCAAATAAAGAGAAATACATTTATATGGACTGATTGTAAAAAATTGAGCAGAGGTGAAATCGTTTGCCCATATGAAATGAGATGGTTGGCCCTCTCTCCCAGAAGTGCTGCAGTTTAGGGGTGACAAAATTGCTTCTTATTTATAGTTTTTAAAAATTCGTTCATTGCTTTTTTTTTTTTTTTTTCAGTAGAACTAAGCTCAGTTGGATGTGGAGTAAGGCAGGATTTAATCTCCTGTCTGGTATTTAAAGGTATTCCAGGTATAAATATTTTTGTATAGTTACATTAGTCCAGCTTGGATCAATTGAAAGTGTTACTAAAAGTAATTTAAAAAAATAAATAATAAACATGTTATGCTCACATGCTCTGTGTAATGGTTTTGCACAGATCTGCCCCGATCCTCCTCTTCTGGGGTCCCCCGCTTTCGATCTTGGCCCCTCCTCTTCTCTGTGTGACCCCATAGCAAGCTGCTTGCTATGGGAGGCATACAGTGCATGCTTGTTCCCAAGCTGTGTGTGTCCATAGACAAACACAAGTGGGGCTTAGCCCCACCCCTGCTTCCTCCTCACTGCATTTGATTGACAGCAGCTGGAGCCAATGGCTCCTCCTGAGCTCCATGTGAAGAGAGGGGAGAGGAGATGCAGCCATGCAACAGTGCTGGAGCTCTTCTCTCTTACCCTTTAGGCCTGATTCACACCTATGCATTTTTAATGCTTTTTGCATTTTGCAGATTTGCACTACAGCCCATTTAACATGGTTTCCTATGGAACATGTTCTGTGGTGCAAAATGCAAAAAGCACTAAAAATGCATAGGTGTGAATTGGGCCTTACACAGGGAAGGGGGAGGACAGAAATGTATTAAACATTTTTTTTATTTACCTTAAGGCCTGGTTCACACCTATGCATTTTTTAGTGCCTTTTCCGTTTTGCAGAAACACACTACAGTCCATTTAACATGGTTTCCTATGGATGTAGTTCACATCTGTGTATTTTATGGAAAGGGCCAGGGACTTTTTTCTGGTTTTTGGTTCCATAGACTTCAATGGATCAAAAGCGTGTATTGAGAAACTTTTTTCTGGTTTTTGGTTCCATAGACTTCAATGGATCAAAAGCGTTTATTGAGAAATGCAAAATGCACCTGCAATATGCAAACTTCAACCTGCATAGGTGTGAATCAGGCCCAAGACCCCTTTCACACTGAGGCAGTTTTTAGGTGTTTTAGCGCTTGACATGGCCTCTAAAAAGTGCCTGAAAACTGCCTCCCATTCTGTGTAGTGTGTGCTTTCACACTGGGGCGGTGCGCTTGCGGGACGTTAGGAGCGCTGTATTTAGCGCTCCCAAAACACCCCTGCCCATTGCACCAAATGGGTAGCGGTTCCAAAGCGCCTTAAAAGCGATTTGAAAGCACTGCAGAACTGGACTTTTTACCTTTTTTTTCTTAAGGTAAAAACCGCCCCACTAGCGGCGGAAAAGCGCCGCTAAAACACCACTAATGCGCCGCAAAAACGAGCGTTGCTTTAGCGCTAATGCCTCTTACCTTGACCAATCCAACAAGGCTTTGCACTTTTCTCTGAGAGAATGCAAAGTTTTCTCTAAATGGCATCTGGGCCGAGCAAGCGAACAACCTCCTGTGTTCACTAATCAGCAGAGCAGCTACTTGCCACTGGACTCGGACACTAGCAGGATTCACTGTAGTAGTGGTGTCTAGTACAAAGATTTACAGCTTCAACGGGGATCAAGCAAGTATGACACACATGCATACTTACATTGGTCCAAGGTGGATCATGCAAAAATATCCATAAATGGTGTCCGTGCCGAGCGAGCGAGCGATCTCCTGTGTTCACTAATCAGCAGAGTAGCTACTTGCCACTGGACTCGGACACTAGCAGGATTTACTGTAGTAGTGGTGTCTAGTACAATGATTTACAGCTTCAACGGGGATCAAGCAGGTATGACACACATGCATACTTACATTGGTCCATGGTGGACCACGCAAAAATATATATGCCTGGATCCATCCATAACTTTAATGCCATCCTAGTATTGCCAGGAATCTCTTCCCATTTCTACATAGAGACCACAGAGTGCTGGTGGAATGTATGGTGCATGAACTCCAGTGGGGAACAGGAGGCTGGTGGATTGCAGAGACTTGCCAGGGTCACTAACAGCAACAGTAAGGGCCATACAGCTGTCCAGTCCAAGCCTTGCCTTATTCTAACCTGACGTTGACATTTAAAAAAAAACAAAAATAAACTAATTTAATATAAATTTATTTGTAATGCTACAGCTACGGTACATGTCCCACATTTCTCTTTTAATGTTCAGTGCATTATCAAGGTGACAGGTTGGGGGTTCCACATGAAAGAAAAAAAGGAGGGAATACATTTTCGGTATTCGGTAAAAAGAATAAAAAATGCAATTATGCAAAATGTGTTTGTTTGGAAGATTATATAGTGATGTTTTGTTTTGCTTTCTTCATAATTGCAAAGCCATTTCACTGTTTTTGTCACACTTTTCTTCAGAGAAGAATTAAATGAATATACTTTGTTTAACCTCTTCTGTCCTGGTGCCATTTATTTGCCTGACTTCTTTTACTGTATATATTTTTGTCTGTGAAGGAACGACTATAGACTAATGAAAAAGGATGATGAGCTGTCAGCCATGAGACACAATCAGATGACGCTGAGCTGTCAGTCGTAGGACACAATCAGTTGATCCTACATAGTATTAAAGCAGGGGTCTCCAAACTTTCTAAAAAAAAGGGCCAGTTTACTGTCCTTCAGACTTTAGGAGGGCCAGACGTCAATGGGAAAAAATAATGCCCCATTGCTTATTTCACAGAGAGTAATTGTGCCCCATAATTGGTTTAAGTGGGAGGAATTGTGCCCCATCCTTGGTGCCATTGGGAGGAATTGTGCGCCATCCTTGGTGTCATTGGGAGGAATTGTGCCCCATCCTTGGTGTCATTGGGAGGAATTGTGCCCCATCCTTGGTGTCATTGGGAGGAATTGTGCCCCATCCTTGGTGTCATTGGGAGGAATTGTGCCCCATCCTTGGTGTCATTGGGAGGAATTGTGCCCCATCCTTGGTGTCATTGGGAGGAATTGTGCCCCATCCTTGGTGTCATTGGGGGGAATTGTGCCCCATTGTTGGTGTCATTGGGGGGAATTGTGCCCCATCCTTGATGTCATTGGGAGGAATTGTGCCCCATCCTTGGTGTCATTGGGAGGAATTGTGCCCCATCCTTGGTGTCATTGGGAGGAATTGTGCCCCATCCTTGGTGTCATTGGGAGGAATTGTGCCCCATCCTTGGTGTCATTGGGAGGATTTGTTCCCCCATTGTTGGTGTCATTGGGGGGAATTGTGCCCCCTTCATTGGCATTAGTAGGGGGAATTATGCCCCATTGTTGGTTTTCAGTGAATGAAATAGCACCCCAAGGGCCGAATAAAACCAAGCAAAGGGCCACAGTTTGGAAACCACTGTATTAAAGTGTCACTTTCATGTTATGTGAACAACCATGAGTGGGAAGCCTTATACAAAGCAGACTGTTCCCGCGGCTGTTTTCTTGTACTTGGACATGCAGTGATTACAGGACATGCGTCGATGATCTACCCTGGACACTCAGGGAGATTTAGCCCAAGTTCACACTGCCCACGACTTCTACGTGACTTTGAAGCTGGACCCCAGCGCAACTTCGGTGCGACTTGCATGTGTTTTCTTTAACCACATACAGGGCATTTTCACCCTCTTCCTGCACAGGCCAATTTTCAGTTTTCAGCGCTGTCGCACTTTGAAGGACAATTGCGCGGTCATGCAACACTGTACCCAAATGAAATTTTTTTACCCCCTAAAATAGAGCTTTCTTTTGGTGGTATTTGATCACCTCTGCGGTTTTTATTTCTTGTGCTATAAACAAAAGAAGAGTGACAAGTTTGAAAAAAACACAATATTTTTTTATTTTGGCTATAATAAATATCCCAATTTAAAAAAAAAAATAAAACAAATTGTTTCCTCAGTTTAGGCCGATATGTATTCTACATATTTTTGGTTAAAAAAAAAATCGCAATAAGTGTAAATTGATTGGTTTGTGCAAAAGTTATAGCATCTACAAAATAGGTGATAGATTTATGGCATTTTTATTATTTATTTTTTTTTTTTTTACTAGCAATGGCGGCGATCTGCGATTTTTATCGTGACTGTGACATTGCGGTGGACACATCGGACACTTTTGACACTATTTTTGGGACCATTCACATTTATACAGCGATCGGTGCTATAAAAATGCACTGATTACTGTATAAATGTCATTGGCAGGGAAGGGGTTAACACTAGGGGGCGATCATGGGGTTAAATGTGTTACCTAGGAAGTGATTCTAACCGTAGGGGGAGGGGTCTCCTCTCCCCTGACAGGACGTGGATCTGTGTGTTTACACACACAGATCTACGCCCCTGCTCTGTTACCGGCACTAGCGGGTGCCCGACGGACATTGCCGCCGCGGGGCACGCGCACTGGCTCTTGAGTGACACGACGGGCGGGTGCACCCGCTAGACGGCTGGGAAGCCGAGGACATCATACGAGGCCTGCCCAGGATGGGAGATCGCTCCTGCGGACGTTATTTGACTATGGGCGGGGAAGGAAATGGCTAAAGTAATGCAGTGCCGTATTGCAAAGAATTGCCTGGTCTATACAGGGATAAAATCTTCCTGGGATAAAATGGTTAATGGGGTTCCAATGCATGTGCACGATATCCCCATTGTTTTCACATGTGTCCTGTGTTGATGTGCATTGGCCAAAAAAAAAAAATTCAATTTTTAAGTGCCTTGTGCACATTGTGGGCCTTATTCATGGCAATAGCGGCATATGAAAATGCATAGAACATGCTTTTTAGAGAACGTTAACCAGCTTCTTATATCAACCTCAGCTTTACTCAACATTTCATTGCCTGAAAGAACCCAACAAAGTTAAGAACATATTAAAGAGGAAGTAAACCCTCCTGCAAAAAAAAAAACTTAAAAACACACCCTGCAAGATAAAGGCATAATGAGCTAGTATGCATAGCATACTAGCTCATTATGAATTACTTACCCGAGAAAGAAGCCCTGCAGCCATTCTCGTCTCCCCCTCAGGCCGCCGACATGTCGCCCGGGGCTTGCTTCCGGGTATCACGGCTCCAGGGCTGTGATTGGCCGGAGCCACGATGATGTCACTCCCGCACGGGAGCCGCCGCGAATGGCACAGTACAACTGAAGCAACGCCACGTACGTGCCATTGCTTCAGTTGGCTTAAGTGCACATGACGTCGGCACATGCAAATACAGGGATATCTCCTAAACCGTGCAGGTTTAGGAGATATCCAGTGCAGCTGCAGGCTAATTATAGGCTTGCCTGTGGTTTAACGTGGTTGCAAAGGGTTTACATCCACTTTTAAGGCTGGTTTCACACGGGCTGTCTGATCAGGTCCACCTGTCAGTTTTTCAGGCAGACCCAATCGGACCACCGATAGCTCCCTATGAAGCGGCAGATGTCAGCTGATGTCCACATCTAGGATTACCACCTCATCCCTTTAAACCTGAACACATATGAATTACACGGGTTCTCAGGGTAATTTAATGCAGATAAGGCACCAAGTGAGTTTAATTACCACCTTAATCAGCCACAGAACCTGTGTAATCAATATGTGTTCAGGTTTAAAGGGATGAGGTGGCAACCCTACTACCCCCGCCGGCATCTGATCCGATCCTGTCTGGCAAAAACAGACCAATGGGCGATCCATTCCCTATCCATCCAGATTGGATGACAATTGTATGGAAACAGACAGGCGGCCCGTTTCCATCTGCATAGGGGAGCGGACATGGACCTGTCATCCGCCCACTCAGGGGAGAGATCCCCCGCTGAGCAGGTGGATGCGCATTACAGAAAGCGCCCGTGTGAAACCAGCCTTAGAGCACACATAAAGGTATATTGAAACACACATTGACAAGCACACTACACTCATAACAATGCATGCAGAAAGCTGTGACCCTGTCCTTTTACCCTGATTTTCATTTGCTTAATGCTTGCTCCTGCCCTTTTTTTTTACACTAGTGGTGGTAAAATCAATATGTTTTTACTGCCCCTCAACCCTTCCCTCTTAGTTGGAAAGGCAGCAGCTGCAATACTTTGCTTGGCATCCGTAGCAGCAATTCTACCTTCCATGTTTGGTGGGCACTACCATTCAAGTGAATAGAGCTATGCTGCAGCCGTACCCAATGCACATGGTTGTGGCATGGTAGTCCGGCATTTAGAGGGTTAAAACAGGTGGTGAGGAGGTCATACAATGTCTCCTCACCACCTGTCAAATGCTCTCTGATGAGTGATCTGAATGCAGATCGCTCTTCAGAGAGAACCACTAGTGTGAACAAAGCCTTAAGCTGGATACACACTATACAATTTTCTTTAGATTTTTTCCTTTAGATTTACCAAAACCATATAACAGGAGGTCAAACCTAAACACTTTCAATTTGTATGCAATCAGGCAGGCCCCTGCACTACATAGTTGAAGGTAAATCTAAAGGAAATCGAACAACAAAAGTTTTATAGTGTGTATCCAGCTTAAGTCTGTGATTCAGCAAGATAGAAGTCATCAAAGTCAGGCAGCTAGCTTTTGTAGAAGGAAAACAAACTGTAGCCCACATATTCCTCTACTTCCAAAGGTACACCATATTACCAAAAGTATTGGTACGCCTGCCTTTACACACACATGAACTTTAATAGCATTCCAGTCTTAGTCCATAGGGTTCAATATTGAGTTGGCCCACCCTTTGCAACTATAACAGCTTCAACTCTTCTGGGAAGGCCGTCCACAAGGTTTAGGAGTGTGTCTAACAATTTTTTCAATAACCTCATTCGTTAGAAATAGTTGTAAGTATGCCAAAGGGTTGTCATCTTCAACAGCTACTTTCATACCAGGTGCTCCAGTAAATGGGAATCTTGGGGGGGACTGCGTGATCCGTACATCATGTACTAACGATCCAAGTTAGTACATCACTGACCTCAGTCCCAGAATTGACGCTGTCGTCACTTTCAGTGTCTGATGACAAATTTCCCCACGAATCACTATCGCTCAATTCTGTAAGTGATTCTAATTCTCTATCGCTGTTTTCAAGCTGGTCATAATCCCCCAGGTCCTCTTCCCATCCCTTCTTATTTTAAGCCAGTCTTTCCCCATTAATGGTTTTACTACATAACTGTTCATATATCTCTGATATTAAGCCTTTAGAGGGTCCTGTCATAGCTATTTTTTGTATAAGAGGTACTTTACACCATTCCACCCTTTGTGTTTTAAAGTGGGCATTCAGTGCATGTCTAATTTGAAGATACCGGTAGAATGATTGGTTTGTGATACCGTACTCACCCCTCAGCTCCTCGAATGATTTCAACGTACTCCTATTATATAGTTGCGCATGTTTTCTGATACCACAAACCTCCCACTCATTTATTTTACCCACGGGGATCAAATCTGGCAATTGCTTGTTGTCCCAAATTGGGGTATATTCTGTTAACCCCCTGTATCCCATTACTACCCTGGCCGCCTGCCATACTTTTGTTATTAGTTTTAATGTGGGACATCCAGCAAGTAAGGAGTCCGCTTCCTGAGCTTCTTCCAAGCTGCTATGCAAGGCTCCCTGCAGCATCATTTGTGCATTTTTATTACTCTCCCCTGGTATATTACATCCCCTGAGGTGCTGCAACTGGGCAGCCAAAAAATAACTGCGCAGGTTTGGAACTGCCGCTCCTCTTTCTTTTATTGGTAGCTGCAGTATCTGTAAGCTAATACGAGCCTGCCCCTTCTTCCAGATTAGTTCCCGGAACAATGTTTCAGTTTTTTTCTCATTCCGATCCAAACTGGAGAATTATGTAGCTGATACAAGAGTTGTGGCATCCTGATCATTTTAATGAGGTTAATTCTTCCAGCTGCTGACAGAGGAAGACGACTCCAGATATCACACTTCCGCTGAAATTTAAGCAGAAGGGGAGCAAGATTATCCTCAATATACTGACCTGGGTCCCTTGTTAACCATACTCCTAAACACTTCATCTTGTCTACCACCCTTAGTTGCCCGACCAAGGCTGGGAAAAGATCTATTGTGTCTATAGGCATCAGGGCCGATTTCTCCCAGTTAATTACCAGACCTGAGAGCTTCCCTAACTCCTCCACTATGTTCATAACCCCCGCCAGGGATGCGTCTATATCTCTGAGGAAGAACAAGCTGTCATCTGCATATAATGCAATCCTTTCTTCTCCCATCTCTCTTTTAAACCCCTGTATCTCCCTTGCAGATCTAATCGCAATTGCTAATGGTTCTATTGCTAAAGCAAACAATAGAGGTGACAGGGGACATCCCTGCCGTGTTCCCCTCTCCAGCTGGATCGGATCAGAGTATGTATTATTAATCCCTATCTTGGCGCTTGGTGTCTTATTAAGTGCTTTCACCCAGCCTATAAAAGTGGGTCCGAACTCAAACACCTCCAGAGCCCGCCACAAATAGTCCCACTCCAAGCTATCGAAAGCTTTGCCAGCATCCAAAGAGACGACCGCTCTTGAACCCCCATTTGTTGTCGGGATCTGAAGGTTCAGGTATACTCGCCTTACATTAGTGTTAGTAGATCTATTGGGAATAAACCCAGATTGATCTGGGTGTATAAACTTTTGTGTATATTTATTCACCCTAGCGGCCAGCACTTTTGCCAGTATTTTTGCGTCTGAACACAGTAGGGATATTGGCCTATAGGACGAGGTATCCATTTGATCTTTCCCTTCTTTTGGGATAACTACTATTGTAGCTTCTGCCATTGAAGAGGGCATATCCTCCCCCCGCGGCTACCTCCCCTAGCATCCTCAATAGCTCGGGAAGCATCACCTCACCTTACCGCTTATAAATCTCAGTGGGAAGACCATCTGGGCTGGGGGACTTCTGGTTAGCCATCTCAGCCACTATGCTTTGCAATTCCTCCAGAGTTATGGGGGCTTATTTTTTTCCCTTTGTGAAAGAGCTGGTACCTCAATCCCCCTAAAGAAGCGATCCATATCTCTTGCCACTTCTCCCCTCCTGGATTTGTATAGGTTCGCGTAGTACTGTCTAAATGCGTCAAGTATTTCAGGGGTCTGAGAAGTAATTTCTCCCCCTGGCATCCTAATGGCTGCGATTACTGATGGGGAGTTGTTGGCCTTCACCAACCGAGCCAAAAAACGGCCTGCACACTCCCCCTCAGCAAAGGTACGTTGTGATTGAAAAAGACGCTTATTTTCTGCCTTTCTAGTAATGATGTTATGGTATTTTTGTTGACTTTTAAGCCACCTCTTTTTTTTTCCGGGGTTGGATCTACCACATACTGGTTTTCAGACTCCACAGCTTCCCTCCCAGTGACCTCCTCCCACTCCCTGGACCTCCTTTTGATCTTCACAACCTGTTGTATTATTAACCCTCTGAGGAAAGCCTTCAAAGTATCCCACACTATCCCGGCACTTGCAGAGCCCTTATTCAATGTTACAAATTCCTTTAATTTTAGTGTTACCTCTGTTGGTTCCCTCATTAACTCCAACCAAAATGGACTTATACTCCATGCTCTTGGGGGGTTCTGACCTTCCAACTGAATCATCATTATTAATGGTGAATGGTCAGACAATCCCCTAGCAGCGTATACTATGCTTTTTACCAACTGTACCATATCCCTGTTTCCAAAAGCCATGTCTATTCTTGACAATGTTGCATATGAACTAGAGAGACATGAGTATTGCTGCCTAATTGGGTTTCGGGTTCTCCAGACATCACACAATTCCATCTCTTCCATAAATTGGGCCAACCGTCCATCAGAAACTTTGTCGAATTGTTTCCCCCGGGGGAAATCAATCTTTGCTCTTATCAATAACTTTGTTAAAGTCCCCCACCACTATAACCAGTATGTAAGTAAGTATTTATCTTCGAGAAACTCGGACAATTTATATAGAACCTCCATCTTAAAAGGAGGCTCAGCAGCCCTGATATATCGGAGTCAGCATACAGGGGGAGGGCAGAACCAGGCAGGATCAGCTAGGTATTACAGGTGTTACAGGGACCAAATGACACAGCACAAGCACTGTGCTGTATAAAATGCTGTATATATCGGAGTCAGCATACAGGGGGAGGGGAGAACCAGGCAGGATCAGCCAGGTATTACAGGTGTTACAGGGGGCCAAATGACACAGCACAAGCACTGTGCTGTATAAAATGCTTTAAAGGAACAGAATTTTTTTTGGGGGGGGGGTCGTCAAATGCTTTAAAAAGCAGCCTCCCCAGCAACCCCAAATACTTACCTGAGCCCCATCTCTATCCAGCGATGTCCACGAGTCCCTCGGTCAATATGGGACTCTCACTCCTGATTGGCTGAGACACAGCAGCGGCGCCATTGGCTCCCAGGGCTATCAATCAAAGTCAGTTAGCCAATTAAGAGAGAGAGCGGGCAGGGCCGAACGGCAGCTCCATGTCTGAATGCATACACGGAGCTGCAGTTCAGCTCCGGTGCCCTCATAGCAAGCTGCTTGCTCTGGGGGCACTTGATAGGAGGGAGGGGCCAGGAGCACAGAAGAGGAACCCAAGAAGAGGAGGATCGGGGCTGCTCTGTGCAAAACCAACTGCACAGAGCAGGTAAGTATAACATGTTTGTTATTTTTTTTTTTTAAAGAGACTTTACAATCACTTTAACCAGTTGCCGCCGAATCACATACCTGTACGTCATTTGACTTCAAGTGGTTGTCCCGTGCCTGATACTGTTGTTTAGAGCCGACGGTCAGCTCTCTTGTAATGACAACCGATGCGGCCAAGCAGCCACTCGGTTGTTATTACAAGGCGACTGGTCGCTTGGGTCTCCTGGTGGGACAGAAGAACCTGGGCAAGCAGCGGTAGAGGGGGATGTCCCCTCCTGCTCCCTACCGCCGCTTGCCCAGGTTCTTCCGTCCCACCAGGAGACCCATGCGACCAGCATACACTGTGATGGTGACTGTTTTTGGCAGCAATTGGCCCCAAATGATTGTGTTTTTTCTCCATTGCCCATGTGCACATAATGACGCCATTGTGTCTAACTTGGTGCGATGACGACTTAGGCCAGCCCCCGCAGGGTAATAGGCAAGCAGGAAGATGGCCACTTCACATGCGTGTGTGATGACTCCCTGGACACAGTGGGTTATGGATAGGGATGGATAGGGATGAGCTTTATGTTCGGGTCAAACATGAGTTCGACTCGAACATTGGCCGAATAGCGAACAATTTGGGGTGTTCGCGGCAAATTCAGTTATAAAAGAACTGTCACCTGCGAGGACGCGTCATATGGTTGGTGCCTCCCATGGAGGCAGGTCGGTGCGGCTTTTTTTTTTTATTCGGTCCGTCGTCGGAGCAAGAGTAGAAGGACTTTGTGGGACAGTTTTAATTTTTTTATTTCTTAATAAGGGACTCCCCAAGCCGTGTCATGTCATTTTTAACATTTTGACACTTTTTTTGTGAAATGGTAGGGGTACATTTGTACCTCGTTACCATTTCACACAGGGGGGGAGGCCGGCATCTGGGGGTCCCCTTGTTAAAGCCCTCCGCCCACAGATCCCCACAACCACCGGGCAAGGGTTGTGGGGGTGAGGCCCTTGTCCCCATCAACATGGGGACAAGGTGCTTTGGGGGGCTACCCCAAAGAACCCTCCCGATGTTGAGGGCATGTGGCCTGGTATGGTTCAGGAGGGGGGGCGCTCTCTCGTCACCCCCTCTTTTCCTGCGGCCTGCCAGGTTGCATGCTCGGGTAAGGGTCTGGTATGGATTTTTGGGGGGACTCCCACGCCTTTTTTTAAAAATTTTGGCGCGGGGTTCCCCTTAAAAACCTCAGGTCTGGATTTTGAGGGGGACTCCCACGCCATTTTTTTAAAAAAAATTTGACGCGGTATTCCCCTTAATATGCATACCAGACCTGAAGGGCCTGGTATGAAATTTGGGGGGACCCCCACGCAATTTTTTTTTTTTTTTTGGTTTGGGGTTCCCCTTAATATTTATACCAAAGGGCCTGGTAATGGACTGTGGGGGAATCCCATGCCGTTTTTTTCAATGACGTTTATGTGTATTGCCGGGACCGACAATTCATTATAGCCGCAAGTACTTTTAAATGACTTTTTTTCCTTTAGAAATGTCATTTTGCTCTCGGACTGTTCTAAACACGGAAAAAATGTGCCACTTTACAGGCATACTATAGACACCCCCCAGGTATAAAAAGTAAAAGAAATATTTCACTTTTATTGTTTCACTTTAAGCATTATTAAAATCACTGCTCCCGAAAAAACATCCGTTTTTAAAACTTTTTTTTGCATTGATCCATGTCCCCTGGGGCAGGACACAGGTCCCCAGACACTTTTTATGACAATCACTTGTATATAAGCCTTTAAAATGAGCACTTTTGATTATTCATGTTCGTGTCCCATAGACTTCGTGTGTTCAAGCAAATTTTTTGCCTGTTCGCATGTTCTGCTGCAAACCGAACCGGGGGGTGTTCGGCTCATCCCTAGTTATGGATCCCGGTACTCTAGGCCCGGTGATCATGTGATAGCTGTGCGGTCACATGATCACAATGTTAACAAAGCTGTTATAAATAAATGCATTCATAACAGCTGTGTTGCCTATGCGCTGATTGGTCCACAGCTATCACATGGTACCTGCTACAATTCTATAGGTGGGATAATTCAATTAAATCATGTTCCATGCATTTTATAAAAGGTCCACTTGGTGGCACTGTGGCTCATGTATTTTTCTAGTGTGAACGATGGCAATGAAAAAAAAAATGTTCTCGTTAGACTCACAACTTTTTCATTCCAATCAACCGTAATGTCAACTTGTGTCATGATGCACAGCAATTCCTGTTCTGATGCACACCAGTATACAATGTAAAGGGCCATGAAGAATGAATGTGCATGGATTATTTTCGGAAAATAAGGATATCATTCAGAGTCACTTCAAGAACACATTTACACCTCTGTATTTCAAATTTCACTTTTACAGAAAAAAATCACATACATGTATATTTTTGCAGGAAAAAAAAATGAATTTATTATATTTTCCCACAGGTACCTGCAAACCAATGCACTTGCGTTCAGTGGATGGCGGGTGCAATGCCAGGCTACTGCACACTCTCCCTCCAGCTTTTTGCCCGTACCTCCATACGGAGTTTCAGTTTAAAATCTGGAGGAAGTGTCAATGGACTGCAAGTCCATTGATTATAAATGTGAACTTGTCCTTTATGGCATGTGAAATGTACTATATACTGCTTACACATTGTTTTTTGTTGGCTTGTGTAGTAGTAAGGGGTTAAATAGGTCAGTTTTTATACAAAAACAAAAGCTTTTTTGTAAGGTTGCTTTAACTGTTATTATGTGCAGATTAAAGATAAATGTGTTTGATGGGCACATAAAAGAACAAGTCTAAATATGTTATAACAGTAATTGTGTTGCGATGTACCGGTATTTATCAATAATATCTGTGAACACTGTTTGCAGACTTCATCTACACAGGAACCATTGCAGCTGTGAAACACAAAGTGGGCCGCCACCAGGGTAATAAGATACATTAGGCACTGGACTCAATACCAAATCACTTGTGTACTGTGCTCATCAACAGCTGTGCTGAATATCATGAGCGGCTCCTGAAGCCTGCAATTCTATAGCTTGATACAAACCTTAAAACAGTATTAAACCCGAACGCAAACATTTATTATATTGCAGCTACCAGTTTTTAAATGTGAGGGCTGCATTTGTTTCCCTTTTCATTCTTTCCTTCGTCTATTTTCATATGGTAATCCAGCCAGCAAGTCAGTTTTTTTTCCACAGCACAAGCTCTCCAGCAGAATGTATCAGTTTACACAGATGGAACTAGGATTGCCACCTCATCCCTTTAAACCCGAACACACATGAATTACACAGGTTCTGAGGCTAATTTAATGCAGATAAAGCACCAAGTGAGTTTAATGACCACCTTCATCAGCCACAGAACCTGTGTAATTAATATGTGGCAATGCTGGAGTGGCTGCACATGCAGCAGAGGGCCATCAATGAGTACCTGTGTTTGTATGGCACAAGGGCAGGCCCAGGGGAGCTTGGATTCTTTTTGCCATGCCAGTGGCTACTGATAAAGTATGCATGCACTGTTCTGTCACCATTTGAGGAGGCCACAAGGATGGTAAGCAGCGACAATGCATGCATCAGTGACACAGTCTTCCTGTTGGAGCACACGCTTCATGGCATCATGGACAGGGCACCTAAGGCAGAACAGCGGCAAGAAGAGGAGGACTTCCTTTCCTCTCAAGGCCCCCTTTATGCAGATACTATTCCTGCAGGGCCGCCAAACACACAGGGGGAGGAGGAGGATTGTGTCAGCATGGATGTGGAGGAAAACATACAGCAGTCTTCAAGGGATGGTTTTCAGTCCCCAGAAACCCAAGGAGTTGTACGTGGCTGGAAGGCGGTAGTTCCTGACAATGTCATCCTTAGTGACCCAGAGGACTCAGAATCTCATGCCTCTTCAAACTTACTCTGTATGGTCTCCCTGATTCTGCAAAGCCTGCGAAAGAACCCAAGGACTCCTGGTATCAAGGGGAGGGATCATTACTGGCTGGCAACCTTTCTTAATCAACGTTACAAAGGTAAAGTTGCAGAGCTCATCCTGCCTTTGCAGAGATAGCAGAGGATGAAACATCTTCAGGACGCCTTGAAGAAAAATTTGTATAATGCCTTTCCAGACCCTGGGAGGTTACCATTTCCTGGACAACATGTTTCTGAGGCTTTGTTCATCAGAGGAAGAGCAGTGGAGAAGGTGGCCAGCTAACCGATGCCTTTAAACGACTCTTTAGTCGTCAGCGCCCAGGGCTGTTAGGTGTAACCAATTATCGACCAGCTCACGCACATTTACGTCAGCAAGTTGGCGCGTTCCCGCAAATCGACGTATGGGTACGTCGGCTCCTTTAATAGCCATAGCAGCCACGCGCCCGCTGCACGTGGCCGGCGGCAGCAATGTCCGCCAGCCACCCGCGATCACGGCACAAGAGCCAGAACAGGTTTCTGTGTTTGTAAACACACAAATCACTGTTCTGATAGGGGAGGAGAGACAGATCTGCTGTTCCTAGTAATTAGGAACAGCGATATGTCTCCTCTTCCAGTCAGTCCCCCCCCCACAGTTAGAAACACTCATAAGGAAACACATTTATCCCCTTAATCGCCCCCTAGTGTTAACCCCTTCCCTGCCAGTAACATTTATACAGTAATCAGTGGCTATTTTTAGCTCTGATCGCTGTATAAATGTCACTGGTCCCAAAAAAGTGTCCGATCTGTCTGCCACAATGTCACAGTAAAAATTGCTGATCGCCACCATTACTAGTAAAAAAATAATAAAAATGCCATAAATCTATCGGCCTAAACTGATGAAGAAATTTGTTTTTTGAAGTTATTTTTTGGGATATTTCTCATAGTAAAAAATATTGGGTTTTTTTTTCAAAATTTGTCTGTCTTTTTTGTTTATAGCACAAAAAATAAAAACCGCAGAGGTGATCAAATACCACCAAAAGAAAGCTCTATATGTGGGGAAAAAACATCATATTTTTTTGAGTACAGCATCGCACGACCGTGCAATTGTCAGTTAAAGCGACGCAGTGCCAAATCGCAAAAAGTGGCCTGGTCATTAAGGAGGAAAATCTTCCAGGGCTGAAGTGGTTAAGCAACCATCGGCAGCGTCTGCATTATATGGTGCAGGAATATCTAGGGGCAAGAGCAGACTTGGAGACCTTTCCAAATGAGCATCCACTGAGTTACTGGGTCTTGAGGATGGACCACTGGCCTGAACTTGCTCGATATGCAATCGAGCTACTGGCCTGTCCAGCATGCTTCCTGAACAGACATTCAGTGCTGCTGGAGGGTTTGTGATGGATCAAAGAGTGTGCCTGTCCACAGACTCCGTTAATAGGCTGACATTTATCAAAATGAATCAGTCCTGGATCAGCAGCTATCAAGCCCCTGATGCTGCTGTAACTGAATAAATTTGCTAGGGATCTGGGATCCCTTGAAGACTGCCTATGCTGCCTATCCTATTCCTAAATTTTGATTATGCTAGCTTCCAACAATATTTTTGGTTTAGGGCACCACCAACACCTATTTTTGTGCACCTGTTTAACAGGTGCAGGTAATTTCAATTTTTTTTTTCTAATTTTTAACAGCGGGGCCCGTTCCTGTGCCCAACAAGAGTAACTGTGAGGGATTACAGTGTTCAGGCACTACTAGGGATGGGCGAACGGTAGCATAAGCTTGGCCTGAACATCACCCATTAAGGTACTAACACCCGAACGTTCTGGGCACTTAGTGGGATGTTTGCCCGCCAAGCACACAGTCAATAGGTTGTTAAGGCTTCCCCGCTGAGAGCTAAATTAAAAAAAAAACATTGTACAAAAATGAAAAAAAATTGGGGAAAAAACAGCGTGCGGGGACCCTTTGGGTCTGGTATGGATTTTAAACACTTCCCTACTGGCGAATTGTAAAATGACGCCAGCAGGAACACTCCCTTCCTCCTACAACCCATCAGAGTACCCAAGTACCTATCTGCAAACCATACCTCATGAATATACACTGGGGTGTTTTCTTTCCAAAATTGATTCATTTTGTGGGTAATTCCACTGTTCTGGTGCTCCAGGACTTTCAAAAGTGTAATAGATAGGAATGAAATTAGATGTGTAATTTATGCTCCTAAAACGCCTGATGGTGCTCCCTACATGTTGGGCCTCTCTATGTGGCCAGGCTGTAAAAAAGTTTCACACATGTGGTATCACCATACTGAGTCAGGAGGAGTAGCAGAATGTATTTTGGGCTGTAATTGGAAGTATACATATGCTGTGTGTGGAAAATTGTTATTATGACAATTTTGTGTAAAAAAAAAAATATTTCTTAATTTTCCCAATAATTGTGGTAAAAAATTACAACTTCAAAAAACTCACTAAATACTAGATACCTTAGACTGTCTACTTTCCAAAAAGGGGTCATTTGGGAGGTATTTGTACTGCCCTGGGGGTTCAGGGCCTCAAGAAATGAGATAGGCTGTCAGTATATCAGATGTGATCAAATTTTTGTGATTTGCACCGTAGCTTGTAGACTCTATAACTTTCACACAGACTAAATAATATCCACTAATTTGGGTTACTGTTACCAAAGATATGTAGCAGTATAACTTTTGGCCCAAATTTATAAACAAAAATTACTTATTTGCAAAATTTAATAATAGAAAATAAAAAAAGTGTCTTTTTTTTCCAAATTTTCGCTCTTTTTTTACTTATATCACAAAACGAAAAAACCCAGTGGTGATTAAATAGCACCAAAAGAAAGCTCTTTTTGTGTGTAAAAAATGATAAAACTCCACGCCAAAATTAAAAAAAAAAAAAAAAGGCGTGGGGTCCCCCCCAAAATTCATACCAAGCCCTTTAGGTCTGACATAGATTTTAACCACCTCAATACAGTGCATTTTCGCCCCCTTCCTGCCCAAGCCATTTTTCAGCTTTCAGCGCTGTCGCACTATGAATGACAATTGCACGGTCATAAAACACTGTACCCAAATGAAATTGTTATCATTTTTTCCCCACAAATAGAGCTTTCTTTTAGTGGTATTTGATCACCTCTGCGGTTTTTATTTTTTGCGCTATAAACAAAAGAAGAGTGACAAGTTTTTTAAAAAAACACAATAATTTTTACCTTTTGCGATAATAAATATCCAATTTTTTTTTCTTTAAAACAAATTTTTTCTCAGTTTAGGCCGATATGTATTCTTGTACATATTTTTGGTAAAAAAAAATCGCAATAAGCGTATATAGATTGGTTTGCGCAAAAGTTATAGCGTCTACAAAATGGGGGATAGATTTATAACATTTTTATTTTTTTTTATTTTTTTTACTAGTAATGGCGGCGATCTGCGATTTTTATCGTGACTGCGATATTGCGGCGGACACATCGGACACTTTTGACACATATTTGGGACCATTCACATTTATACAGCGATCCGTGCTATAAAAATGCATTGATTACTGTATAAATGTGACAGGCAGGGAAGGGGTTAACACTAGGTGGTGATCGAGGGGTTAACTGTGTTGCTAGGGAGTGATTCTAACTGAAGGGGGCGGGGACTCACTAGGGGAGGAGACCGATCGGTGTTCCTCTGTACTGGGAACACACCATCGGTCTCCTCTCCTCTGACAGGACCGTGGATCTGTGTGTTTACACACACAGATCCACGGTCCTGCTGTGTTACCGGTAATCGCGGGTGCCCGGCGGACATCGCGGCCGCCGGGCACGCGCACCGGGTGCCTAGTTGCACGGCGCGCGCGATCGCCTAGGAAAGCGAGGACGTCATATGACGCCCGCCCGCCACGAGAGCTGCGCCGCCTGGCCGTCAATTGACGGCCGGCGGTCGGCAAGCAGTTAAGGAGACCTCCTTTTTTTTTTTAAAATGGCGTGGGGTCCCCCCAAAGTGCATACCAGACCCTTATCTGAGCTTGCAGCCTTGCAGACCAGGAAAGGGAGGGGATGAACGAGCGCCCACCCCCTCCTGAACCATACCAGGCCACTTGCCCTCAACATGGGTTAGAAACCGGGGGCTGTTCGGTCCATCCCTACTTCTGTACAACCAGGGTGCCCATACATGGATCAAAATTCAGTCAGTCCCTGCTGAACAGACTGAATATCATACCCCTACCCATTCACCAAAAACGTGTAAAAAAGTAATAACCATAGGAAACAGTTTTTGACAAGTGCTTTATTAAAAAAGAAAAAAAAGCAGTGCCCCTCAATGTAATCCATCATCAGTCACATCGCCCGTCTGACCTGTAAAATAGAAAATGGCAAGGGCCACTCGGTTATGTCAGCCAGTGGCACCGCCCCCTTATGACATCACATGGGTGCCACTGGGTGACATAGCTGGGTGGCCTCGCCCCTTGACTTTATGAGCGCTGTCAAAGCAGAGAGCAGGCAGACGGCCGTAGGCCTCCCAAAAGGTGACAGAGGGTTTTTTCTTTTTCTATTTTTGCAGGTGACATGATTGACGATGGATTACATTGAGGGACACAATTTTTTTTTCTTTTTTTAATAAAGGACTTGTCAAAAACAGTTTCCTGTGGTTATTACTTTTTGACATTTTTTTGGTGAATGGGTAGGGGTACGATGTACTTCTGCCCATTCACATAGGGGTGGCCGGGATCTGGGGGTGCCCTTGTTAAAGGGGGCTTCCATAGTTACATAGTAGGTGAGGTCCATCAAGCCCAACCTATGTGTGTGATTATATGTCAATATTACATTGTATATTCCTGTATGTTGTTCAGGTGCTTATCTAATAGTTTCTTGAAACTATCAATGCTCCCGCTGAGACCACCACCTATGGAAGGGAATTTCACATCCTTGCCGCTCTAATGCCGCGTACACACGGTCGGATTTTCCGTCGGAATTTGTGACAAACAAAATTTGAGATCTGGTTCTCAAATTTTCCGGCAACAAAATTCGTTGTCGTAAATTCCGATCGTGTGTACACAATTCCAACGCACAAAGTTCCACGCATACTTGAAATCGAGCAGAAGAGCCGCACTGGCTATTGAACTTCATTTTTCTCGGCTCGTCATACGTGTTGTACATCACCGTGTTCTTGGCAATCGGAATTTCCGGCAAGATTTGTGTGACCATGTGTATGCAAGACAAGTTTGAGCCAACATCCGTCGGAAAAAAAAACATGGCTTTTGTGAAACATGGACAGAGGGATGGACAGGGGGACAGTGGTGCTCAGTGATGGACTGTAAATACCTCTCTCCTGCTGTCCCGTTCTGTAATCTGTGGGTTGCACTTGCTCCCTGTACACTGGCTGCTCCTTCTTGTGGGCTCCTGCAAGAAGCACTGCATTGACAGGGGCGAGGGGGTCAGGGCGGCCGCTGCTTTGCTCTGCATGCATAGAGGAACTGAGGGAGCCGGCATTAGGGGGCAGAGCTGAGGTATACCGAGCATCGGCAAGCGTCATTGGTTGCTAGGACACTGGTCATAGCTGCCAATGACTTCAAAGTAGATAATGCGGGAAGGAGGGGGATGGCAGGCGCAGGGCGGGAGAGAAGAAAGTTGGACACAGAGGAGCTGGCAGGCGGGCGGCAATTTGCCGCCCCCCTGAAAGTGCCGCCTGGAGCCATCGCTCCATCGAGTCCCATGGTAGGGCCGGCCCTGTCTCTTTATCCCTGGAATGAATCCCCTTTTTAATGCATGCCAATATTCTGTTTGCTTTGTTAGCTGCAGCTTAGCATTGCATGCCATTGCGGAGCCTATTATCTACTAGGAGCCCCAGGTCCTTTTCCATCTTAGATTCCCCCCGAGATTCTCCCCCCCAGTGTATAGTTTGCATTCATATTTTTGCCACACAAATGTATTAATTTACATTTTTCTACATTGAACCTCATTTGCCATGTAGTTGCCCACCCCATTAATTTGTTCAGATCTTTTTGCAAGGTTTCCACATCCTGCGGAGAAGTTATTGCCCAGATTCCGATAAGCCCCCCCACCCGCAGACCCCGACAACCACAGCCCAGGGTTGTCAGGAAGAGGCCCTTGTCCCCATCAACATGGGGACAAGGTGCTTTGGGGGGCACCCCAAAGCACACTCCCCATGTTGAAGGCAAGCGGCCTGGTATGGTTTCCTGGCCTGCCAGGCTGCATCCTCGGAAAAGGGTCTGGTATAGATTTTGGGGGGGGACCCCACACCATTTTTTTTAATTATGTTGTGGAGGTCCCCTAAAATCTAAACCAGACCCAAAGGGCCTGGTATGAATTTTGGGGGGACCCCATGCCTTTTTTTTTAATTCTGTCATAAGGTTTCCCTTAACCACTTCAAAACAGGGCACTTTCTCCCCCTTCCTGCCCAGAGCAATTTTCAGCTTTCAGTGCTCTCACACTTTGAATGACAATTACTCAGTCATGCAACGCTGTACCCAAACAAAGTTTATATAATTTTTTTCACACAAATAGAGCTTTCTTTTGGTGGTATTTAATCACCACTGGGTTTTGTTTTTGTTTGTTTTTTCCGATATAAGTAAAAAAACAACGAAAATTTGGGAAAAAAAATATTTTTTGCAAATAAGTCATTTCTGTTCATACATTTGAGCCAAAATTTATACTGCTACATATCTTTGGTAAAAAAATAACCCAAAATAGTGGATATTATTTAGTGTGAAAGTTATAGGGTCTACAAGCTATGGTGCAAATCAAAATTGATCACATCTTATATACTGACGGCCTATCTCATTTCTTGAGGCCCTGAAATGTCAGGACAGTACAAATACCCCCCAAATTACCCCTTTTTGGAACGTGGACAGTCCAAGTTATTTAGTAAGAGGCATGGTGAGTTTTTCCTGAAGTTTTAATTTTTTCCTACAATTCTTGGGAAAATTAATAATTATTATTTTCTTTTTTTTACACAAAATTGTCATAAAAAAAAGTTATTTCTCACACACAGCATATGCATACTTCCCATTACACTCCAATATACATTCTGCTACTCCTCCCGAGTATGGCGATACCACATGTGTGTGACTTTTACACAGCCTGGCCACATACAGAGGCCCAACATGTAGGGAGCATCAGCAGGCGTTCTAAGAGCATAAATTACACATCTAATTTCATTCCTACCTATCACACTTTTGAAGGTCCTGGAGCACCAGGACAGTGGAATTACCCACAAAATGACCCCATTTTGGAAAGAAAACACCCCAACGTATATTCTATGAGACATGGGCTGCAGATAGGTATTCGGGTAGTCTAATGGGCTAAAAACAGGTCCTCGGGTACTCTGATGGGCTACAGGAGGGAGGGAGTGTTCCTGCTGGCGTCATTTTACAATGCGCCGGTAGGGAAGTGGTTAAACTCCATACCAGACCCAAAGAGTTTCCCCCACGCCGTTTTTTCCCCAATTTTTTTAAATTTACATTTCTTCTTTTTACAATTATTTTGCTAAATTTAGCTCTCAGCGGGGAAGCCTTAACAACCTATTGACTGTGCGCTCAATGGGCGAACATACCACTAAGTGCCCAGAAAGTTTGGCTGTTAGGCGAGTATCTAAATGGTAGACGTATGCAATCTGTTTCGTAACAAATCGAAATTCGGCCAAATTTTGCATCTTTTGGACATTCGGACGCATCCGAATGTCCGAATAAAAAAATAACGAATTTCAACTAATACGAAAGAAATTATAGCAAATATAACAAATGAATTCAACATGATTTGGTAATTCGTTAAAGATCTAAAGGCCAATACACACGATAGGACTTTTTGACAACAAACATGCAAATTAGCTGTTTTAAGGCAACATCCTACCGTGTGTACGCTCCATCGGACAAACTTTTTCGGTTTTCATCGGACAAATGTTGGCTGTGCAAACTTTCCGGCAACAAGAGTCCTATGCTGCAAAATCCTATCGTGTCTACACAAGTCCATAGGACTTTAGTCCAAAGTACAAACACGCATGCTCAGAACCAATGCAAAAGATCAGACAACAATACAGAAGTTGACCAAAGGGTGGTGGTAAAGAGCTGAAAAACCACGTGATTTGGTGAAAGTTGGCTGAAAAAGTCCTGCCGTGTGTATGCCCCCTGCATGTAGATTAGGAGGCCTGACGCATGGATTCCAATGGGGGGGTGTTTTGTTTTTTTTAAGCACTTGATTAGTCAGAGGCTCTAATAGGCTTCAAAAAAGGGTGGGCTCGGGAAGGAGAACACTGCAAACAGGTACAGAAAATTGTGTGTTCATGGTGTCCAAACACTGTACACTGTTACTCTTGCTGGGCACAGGAACGGGCCCTGCTGTTAAAAATTGTATTTCTTTTTAAATGACATGCACCTGTCAAACAGGGGCAGAAAAATTGGGCCTCTTCTGCATGTTGTGGCTCAATAGCACGGCCAGCACTGGAAAAAAAAGGGGAAGCGTTCCCAGCCTTCAGAGGATGTACCATGTCCACGACCACCACTTTTTACTGTAGACACAGAGGCTGCTTACCCTCTTTTAGTGGCCTGTGAGCTTCTGCCTCTCCTTGTTGGCCTTTCGGACATGATGAGGATTTTTTGGGGGGATTTTGGAAATATGGTGCAATTCCCCTGATGAAGTCACATGTTCCGTGACGTCATGCGTAGGGACGGGACAGGCACTCTATGCTGACTTGTGATACGAGCTCGACGCTCGTCTGAGTTGAGGAATCGTTTTATCTGTTTTTAATGTGAGTACTTTTGTATGCTAATAAAACCCAGCTTGTTGCCAACAATATCACACTGTTTGGGACCTTCCTTTGTTCTTTCTCATTGGTGACCCCCTCTATATCCGTGGAGGGACTGAGCTCCCGTATGAGGCTATCGTTTATAGGACTAAAGGTTGTCGCCCCCATATACTGGTCTTACTTTGGTACCCCGTCACCTGGAAGGATCTAGCCCCTGCACCAGGAGAAAGAGCCGTTATTCCTAATATTGTTTTATGCTGTTACCCCATTACCTGAAGGTAAGGGGCCACTACTTATAAGTGTGTGGTGTGCTGCACGAAGAGGAAACATCACTGTGTATATTTGTTCCAGTCACCTCACCCCCTTCAAGAGGACTACTATATGCGCACTTTAATTTTGGACATTTTTAGTCATTTGTCACAAGGATTTTATGCTTGTTTGCACTAGTCACTTTGTCTATCTGTTTGCTTGTTGGTTGCCTGTTGTGCACATTACTTGCATTGTTTTACAAGCCCAGCTTAAGATTTAGTTCACTTATCTGTACTTCATTTACTAATTGGGGCTGTTAATTGCACCATTCACTGTTACTACCTTGCACATGTTTTTGGTCACATGTGGATTTATCTGCTATGTCACTAGTTATCATTGAATACTAGTATGATATCTTAACCACTTCCCACCATATGACGTCCTGGGCTTTGAGCAGGTATATCTGAATGATGCCTGTAGTTACAGACATCACTCAGACATTGCCGGTTTCAGCCGGCGAATCTCTACACCATAGGAACGATCATAGTGGCCGTTCCGCCGCTCGATCGTTCCTATGGGAGGCGAGAGGGGACGTCCCCCCCTCCCGCCGCCCTCCGGTGCTTGTTCCGACTCACCGTTACAGAGCAGATCCACCGGCGCCGGATGTAGATCATAGAGATATCCGGCTGACCAGATGGTCGCCGGAGTCTCTATAATCATCGGAGGCCGGGCGCGATGTTATGACGTCACGCCCGGCCTCTCCATTCAAAAAAACAGCGCCGCTTCGGCTGGGAAGCAGTGATCGTTTTATTTTTTATTTTTATTTCAGGCTTCCCAGCCTAGTGGTGAGATATGGGGTCTTATTGGCCCCATATCTCACTATTAAGAGGACCTGTCATGTCATATTCCTATTACAAGTGATGTTTACATTCCTTGTAATAGGAATAAAAGTGATCAAATTTTTTTTTCAAAAAAGTGTCAAAATAAAAAAAAATTAAATTAAATTAACAATAAAAAAAAAAATGTTTAAAGCGCCGCTGTCCCCGTGTGCTCGCACGCAGAAGCGAACGCATACGTAAGTCCCGCCCACATATGAAAACGGTGTTCAAACCATACATGTGAGGTATCGCCGCGAACGTTGGAGCAAGAGCAATAATTTTGTCCCTAGACCTCCTCTGTAACTCAAAACATGTAACCAGTAAAAAAATTTCAAGCGTCGCCTATGGGGATTTTTAAGTACCGAACATTGGCGCCATTCCACGAGCGTGTGCAATTTTGAAGCGTGACATGTTAGGTATCTATTTACTCGGCGTAACTTCATCTTTCACAATATGTAAAAACATTGGGCTAACTTTACTGTTTTGTTTTTTTTTAAAAACACAAAACTGTTTTTTTCCCAAAAAAAAACGCGTTCGAAAAATTCCTGCGCAAATACTGTTTGAGAAAAAAAGTTGCAACAACCGCCATTGTATTCTCTAGAGTCTTTGCTAAAAAAAACATATATAATGTTTAGGGGTTCTATGTAATTTTCTAGCAAAAAAATGATGATTTTTACATGTAGGAGAGAAATGTCAGAATTGGCCTGGTAGGGAAGTGGTTAAAGAGAAGTTCCACCCAGGGGCTCCATTAAAAAAAAAAAAAATTAAAATTAAGCAGCTACAAATACTGCAGCTGCTGACTTTTAATTGGACACTTACCTGTCCCTGGGTCCAGGGATGCGGGGGATCGAAGCCCCGCTCGTCCCCCCCCTCCGCTCGTCGGCGCCGGCATTGCAACTGTGGGCGCCGGGCTGTGGCTTCACAGCCTGGCACCCACTGCGCATGCGCGAGCGGCGCCGCGCGCTGTGATTGGCCGCTCAATCACCTGGGACCTGTAATGGGTCCCAGATGATTGACAGAAGGGAGGGAGCAGAGCCGAGCCCTTCCTGTGCCGAGGGGGAAGTGATGTCACCAGCCCAGGCAAAGGAAGAGGCAGACTACGAGGGACCACCTAGCAACAGGCATTTAGAGGTAAGTGAAAAAAAAAATATCCAAATGTTTTTTTGTTTTGTTTTTTTTAATTTTTCAGGTATTTTTGTTTTTTTGGGTGGAACCCCACTTTAAGCACTGTCACTTTAAAGTATTATTTTAGGTTATTTGACTAGTGGATTTAATATTAGCACTGTCACTTTGGTTTTATATTTTCACATTTTTATGTACTATGTTCTTGTTGGATTAGCGCAGCACCACGTTTTAATTTATTTGTCACTAACCAATAGGGGCAGGGTGTATCCTATCCGGTGTAGGCAGCTTTTCCATTAAGTTTCTTTTTTCCACACATGGTAGCGCAGGAATAATTATACAATTTTTTTTTACTGCTGCTGCAAAAAGAAGCTTCCAGAACTAGTGAGTGGAGTCTAGAAGCTGTTAGAAGTATTGATGAGGACCCCAGCCAATCCTCAGCAAGTGCTCATGAGTCATGCCAGCAGGGGCAGTCAAGTGGAAGATGGAGATGGAGTGCTGAGGAGGCTTTTTCGGTTGCCCTTGAGGGTGCCCCCTTTCCTGGAAGCACGGGAGCAAGTGAGAGGACAGCGGGAGCAGGTCAGCACATCCGGAAGATGTCCTGAGAAGTCAGCCGGGTGGTCTGGTGAGTGTTCAGTCTGGAAGGACTGTGAGTGCCAGTCTGGGAGGACTGTGGAGAAGTTAGCCAGGGGGGCTAGTGAAAGGGGCAGCTGCAGCCAGGTGGGCTGGCAGTGCCTGACGAGGTGTTGCTGGGATCAGTGACCAAGGGAGGAAGTGCTGGGAAAGTGTTGTTGGAAGAGCAACTTCATGTAATGTAAAGTTGCTAATAAACTGACAATACTTTATGCATTATACCTATCTATATCAGCAGGTGGAAATGCAGTGTTATAGTGTGTATTTCTATGGTAATGTAGTCACAGAATGTTCTGTTTATGTTCAGTGTATGTACTTGTATGTATCCTCCTTGTTCCTGTTTCATGTTTCTAATGTTGTAAGACATAATCTAATATCCTCCATGAAAGTAAAACCGTATTACTGCATCCAAAAAGCTTCCAGCACTTATATCAATACTCTGCACAATAAGAGTAAGCTGTGTCACCCTATCTTCAAGTATAGGGGCTGCGAGTCCCTGCCTGTAAAGGGCCTTAGCTAACAAATTGCAACAAGGTGACTCAGCTGGAGTTCTGCAAGCGTGTGCTGGAGGAAGAAGAGGAGCTGTATATAGGAGAAGTTGTCCCTGAAGTTTGTCTGAAGTCAAGTGAGCATCCCATAATAACCCTCGTCCCCATCCAAGTTTATTACCCTCAATAAAACAAAAAGAAAACAGTCACGGACTGTTCTCTGAGTGACTGTGAAAATTCTGTGTGCCTGGTTGTGCAGGGTGGGGGAACCCAGTTCATCTGTGGCCATTATTAAGGGGGTGTGCTACATAAATATGTAGCGGTACCCCTGTAAGGGCTGCTGAGTGTTGTGGTCCGCCTGTCATCCAGCCCAGACAGGCACACAATATCAAACATCCAGAGACATGAAACAGTCCTTGTACTTGTTTTTTTTTATTTTATTGAGGGGAATTTAACTTGGATAGGGAAATTAGGAGATTCCCAGATAATTGACAGTCAATGTTGGGACCAACTATATACATCCACAGTATATACATTCTTCTCTCTCTCCAGCACTTCACTTACTTCACTTGCTTGCAGACTATCTCTCACTCAACACCTCCAGCACATCACTTGCTTGCACTTCCCAGACCAGCTAGCACTGATTTGTTAGGCCTGACACTGGCTCAGCCAGGTCTAAAGCAGATGCCCTTTTTAGGCAGGGACCACGGACCCATATAGTAACTTCGAATGCTAGCTATCCCTGTGGCTACTGCTCCCAAAACCACCTATTCAGACACTGCCTGCCCTCCTGGCTGCAGCTGCCCCTTTCCTCTACCCGTGCCGCCACAATCCACCAGACTGGCTCTGCACCCATCCCAGACTGCTCCATGCTGTCCTCTTTTGCTCCTCCTGTGCCTCCTGGTCAGAACACCTCTGTGGGTTGTAAGAGCGACCCATCTGCACCCGAGCCCAGGCCCAAGGTCACCCCCCTAGACTGGAGAGCTCCCTCCAAGGCCACTCCATCTCCATCTTCCACCCGATCAACTCCTCCCCAGCTGAGCTGACCCTGGGTATTTAAGGAGGCCTGCTCCCTGCCAATCCAGATTGGGGATTTGTCAGGGCTCCTCAGAACACCCCAGGCAGCTCCACCTCCCCTCTCCATCTTTCTTTCCAGAAAACACCAGAATATTGTGGAAAGAAGTGGAAGGTCCTGGTGATGCTACCTGTGAGTCACTCAGCACTAACCTGAGCCACTCACAGCCAAGATCAAAACACAGCCAAGCTTGGAAATGTTACCTACTCTCACAAAACTTGTTGTCATGACTCTGCAGTAATACTTTCATGCCCTGCCTGTCTCTTACCTGGTCTGTGTATCAGCCTTAGAGCCTGCACTCTCACACCTGCATGGTTAAGTAATCTTCTCAGTATGACTCCACCCTAGACTCAACTGGAACCACTATTTATTACTGTGTTCTCCAAGCCTGCCTCGCCGAGCATTATTGTGTGTTTGGTTTCCAGTCTCCTGCTTGCCGTGTGCTCTACGTCTGTCTCTGTTACAGATCTTGGCTTGTTTTTTGACTATCCCTGCCTGCTTGTTACACTGATCTTTGGCGTGTTCTCTGTCTATCCTTGTCTGCTAGTTGCCCCGACCTTTGGCTTATCTCCTGACTATCCCTTGTTGTCCTGGGCTGCTGCTTCCTCTCTCCTCCTGTAGCCTACCGTGAGGGTGAGCTGGGAGACCCTGGGGGCCGCGGCCTGGAGCCAGTTGCGGCGCACTCCATCCTCACCACTAGAGGCTCTGGTGAACACCTGCTGGCTCTTAGACTCCGCGCCCTGGGGAACGGATCCCAGTGGGATCCGTTTTGGTGCTCCAGTGGGCCTGCCTTCCTGAACCACCCAGAGTTCCATCCGCAGCAGTCGGTCATATTGTCCACTACCTTAGCGGTGCACTCCTGACTCCAACAGTGTGCATCTGTCACCTGAACTCAGGTGACCTGACACTTGTACTATTCTAGCACACTACGGGGTACTACAAATATTTATACCAATAATAAATAATCTGTTTATAAATGTGTAAAACTTCTAACAACAACAACATAGTCACAGGACCTTTTTCAGTCCACTGCCAATGTATAACGCAGAGGTATTTGGAATTGTTTATTTATTTTTTTAATAAATCATTAGCTGTTCTCATTACTTTGTATCTGTCTCAGTTCTTAGAAACCGATTAAGGAATAATATGTATTTGGCAGCTGGCCAGTTTCCAAAAATCTGTTTGATGTTTTACTATATGTTCAGTCCTAATAAATACATATGAATTCTTGCCCGGCTTCTATGGTTTAACCCCTTCCTGGGTCCTGATGAGCCTCTCCTGCCTGTGCTTGTTCATTGATTGCACGGTATGCGTACTCTTAATCTCTAATGGCCTATGGCACTTTCACGTTTGTTTATATTTTATTTTTTTATTTTTGCACACATCTAGCTTGCATATACACTATATTACCAAAAGTATTGGGACACCTGCCTTTACACGCACATGAACTTTAATGGCATCTCAGTCCTAGTCTGTAGGGTTCAATATTGAGTTGGCGCACCCTTTGCAGCTATAACAGCTTCAAATTTTCTGGGAAGGTTGTTCACAAGGTTTAGGAGTGTGTCTATGGGAATGTGTGACCATTCTTCCAGAAGCCCATTTGTAAGGTTAGGCACTGATGTTGGATGAGAAGCCCTGGCTCACAGTCTCTGCTCTAATTCATCTCAAAGGTGTTCTATCAGGTTGAGGTCAGGACTCCATGCAGGCCAGTCAAGTTCCTCTACCCCAAACTCGCTCATCCATGTCTTTATGGACCTTGTTTGTGCACTGGTCCAAATCATTTGGTGCAGGGGGGATTATAATGTGGGGTTGTTTTTCAGAGGTTGGGCTTGGCCCCTTAGTTCCAGTGAAGGGAACTCTTAAGGTGTCAGCATATCAAGACATTTTGGACAATTTCATGCTCCCAACTTTGTGGGAACAGTTTGGGGATGGTCCCTTCCTGTTCCAATATGACTGCGCACCAGTGCACAAATCAAGGTCCATAAAGACATTGATGAGCGAGTTTGGGGTGGAGGAACTTGACTGGCCTGCATAGAGTCCTAACCTCAACCCAATAGAACACCTTTGGGATGAATTAGAGCAGAGACTGTGAGCCAGGCTTTCTCGTCCAACATCAGTGCCTGACCTCACAAATGCACTTCTGGAAGAATGGTCAAACATTCCCATAGACACACTCCTAAACATTGTGGACAGCCTGCCAGTTTAACGCCATATAGTTCTGTGTGCGTTACTGCCAGTTTAATGCCATATAGTTTTGTGCGTTACTGCCAGTTTAACGTAATTTACTTCTGTGTGCATTACTGCCAGTTTAACGCAATATAGTTTTGCGTGCGTTACGGCCAGTTTAACGCCATATAGTTCTGTGTGCGTTACTGCCAGTTTAACGCCATATAGTTTTGCGTGCGTTATGGCCAGTTTAACGCCATATAGTTCTGTGTGCATTACTCCCAGTTTAACACCATATAGTTTTGTGGGTTACTGCGAGTTTAACGCCATATAGATCTGCGTGCATTACTGCCAGTTTAACGTCATATCGTTTTGTGTGCGTTACTGCCAGTTTAACCCCATATAGTTTTCTGCATTACTGCCAGTTTAACGCCATATAGTTCTGTGTGCGTTACTGCCAGTTTAACGCTATCGTTTTGTGTGTGTTACTGCCAGTTTAACGCCATATAGTTTTGCGCGCGTTACTGCCAGTTTGACGCCATATAGTTTTGCATGCGTTACTGCCAGTTTGACGCCATATGGTTTTGCATGCGTTACTGCCTATTTAACGCCATATAGTTCTGTGTGCGTTACTGCCAGTTTAACGCCATATAGTTTTGTGTGCGTTAATGCCATATAGTTTTGTGTGCGTTACTGTGAGTTTAACGCCATATAGTTCTGTGTGTCACTGTATGTTTGGCGCATTATATTGCAGTATATTATAGTGTATCCTTGGAGTGTGTCTGTGATTTCAACTTCTTTACATTTGCTTATAGGCCCTGCCCCCTCCCAATAATGCCTGGGAGGACAACAAGGAGAGGCAGACATTCCCTTGGCACTGTAAGGGGGCCAGCAACAAATGTGTCCACAGGCAAAGGTGGACATGGCGGTCAGTCCTCAGGCAGGGCATCATTTCCTCTGTTTAGTGAGTTTGCCCGTGCTATCCAGCCACAGCATGCAGAGGAGGTGGTGGACTGGCTTACTAAACCTTCCTCAGCTTCTGTCACGCAAGCAGAGACAAGTGTGCAGTCCCCTGCAGTTGCTAGAGTGGACAAACTTGCCTCCTTGTCCACATCTTTTCCTGCCATAGCCCCAACATCAGCCATTAAGGAGTCAGCTGAGTTATTTGACCACAGCATCAGCCACTTGCTCCTTGATGATACCCAGCCATTGCTGGATTCAGATGTTGGTTTTGAGGTTGAGGATGACAGTAACATGAGCCTAGAGAGAGGGAGGAACACTGGTAGACAATTTGGCATTCATGTTCCCAAAGCTGCAGCGTCTTGCCATGTTGTCTCCAGTGGTAATGATGAAGATGGAGGAGATGGAGATGATGATGATGAGGTCACTGATGCGACTTGGGTACCAGATAGAGCAGAGGAGAAAACTGAAGGTGAGGTGGCACAACCCCAAGGGGGCCGACGTCAAGAAAGTGTAGAGAACAGCCACTCTATTCCATCACATTCTGCAGCTGTTATCTCCCGGCCCACTCCCCAAAGCTCAGCTGTCTGGGCCTTTTTAAGCACATCTACAGCAGATCGCACTGTTGCTATCTGTAAGCTATGTCTCAGGCAGTGGCAGAAACACCAACCATTTGGATACCACATGCCTAACAAGGCATTTTACGTCCAACCCCTCAGCCCATTGGCAAGAGCACCTAAAAGCCACACAAAAGGGGCACAAATCTGTCCCTCCTCCTCCTCCTTACCCACTTCAGTCTGCCCCTGCGATACCGAATCATTACCTTTCAGCAGCCTCCACTGACAGTGATGATGGTATAGCACATGGTGTCCCAGGTCCTAGCAGCACATCTGCCAGCAGCACACCACCAGCTGTAGACTGTAGCCAGCAAATATCTCTGTCCCATCTACTGCAGCGTAAAAAAAAATACAGTCCCTACCACCCACATGCCAAGCGCCTGAATTCAAGCTTGTCAAAGCTGTTGGCTCTCTAACTTCTGCCTTTAAGCCTGGTGGATTCTGCCCCCTTCCGTGAATTTGCACAATGTGCTGTACCACAATGGCAGGTTCCCAGTTGCTACTACTTTTCACGTAAGGCCGTTCCATCTCTCTACTATCACGTAGAAGGGAATGTTCTGGCATCATTGGGCAAGCCAGTCAGCCGTAAAATCCACCTTACTGCTGACACGTGGTACAGCAAGAATGGGCAGAGACGATATATTTCGTTCACAGCATACTGGGTAATGCTGCTTGCAACTCGAAAGGATGCAGGACAGGGCTCGGTGCTGCAGCTTGTTGTGCCCCCACATCTCCATACAGCTGGTGGTGATGATGCCAGACCTGTGAGCTCTACCCCTTCCTCCTCTTCCGCCACCTCCATGCCCTCCTCTGCAGAATTCTCCTATGAACATCAGGAACCCCTAAGCGTTCAAAGTGGTATTCCCAGAGTCAGGCTAAAAGGTGCCATGCAGTGCTTCAGCTGGTGTGTTTAGGGGACAGGAACCACACTGGAGCAGAGATTCTTGCAGCTCCGCAGGGACAGGCCCAGAGGTGGTTCACACCATGCCAGCTGGAGCTAGGAATGGTGGTGTCCGATAATGGCTCAAACCTCCTGTCCGCCCTTAGACAGAGAAAGTTGACACATGTGCCATGCCTGGCACATGTCCTCAGTTTGGTGGTGCAGCATTTCCTAAGTACGTACCCAGGGTTGCAAGATGTACTAAAACAGGCCAGAAGAGTCTGTAGCCATTTCAGGCGGTCATACACAGCCAGTGCTTGGTTGGCTGAAATTCAGCGGGAATTCCACCTGCCCGTAAACCGCCTGATTTGTGACATGCCCACCAGGTGGAACTCAGCTTTGGGAAAGCTGCAGCAGCTATACATGCAACAGAGGGCCGTCAATGAGTACCTGTGCCAGTACGGCACGACAACAGGCTCAGGCCGCCACTGCTTTTTTTTCCCACGCCAATGGCTAATCATTAAGGATGCATGCACTGTATTGTCACCATTTGAGGAGGCCACAATCCCTGTTGTGTTCCTGCTGAAGCAGACTCTGCGTGGCATTATGGACAGGGCACTGGAGGAAGAGGAAGACTTCCTTTCCTCTCAAGGCCCACTCCAGGCACCATCATTCCTATGTCACAGAACACACAGGAGGAGAGAGGGAAGGAGGATGAGGAGAAAGATTCTAGCACTTTCATAGACTTCGAAGAAGAGGAAGACATGCGCCAATCTGTAAGGAATGGCTTTCCAACTCCAGGACCCTTGGGAGTAGTACGTGGCTGGGAGGAGAAATGTTCCAGATTCTGTCATTCTGAGTGACTCAGAGGAGTCTGCTTCTCAAGCCTCAGCAAATTGAGGCGCATGGGCAACCTCATGCTTCAAAGCCTGCGAAAGGACCCAAGAATACATGGCATAAAGGAGAAAGATGATTACTAGTTGGCAACCCTCCTTGGCCACCGTTATAAGGGGAAGCTTTCGGAACTCATCCCGTCCCCACAGAGAGTGCAGAAGATAAAATCTCTTGAGGACACATTAAAGAGGATTTAATTGAACGTTTTTCCTGACTCCAGTAGGTTACAGTGTGATGGAAAATGTCATTTTGAGTCTTCTGTTGGTCAAGAGAGGAACGTTGGAGAAGGTTTCCATCTAAGTGAGGCATTTCAAAAAAATTTTACACACTGGCTCCCTCGCCGCCCAAGGCTGTCAGCTTCCACATCCCATCAGCAGCGCCTGCATCACATGGTGGACAATTACCTCGGGGCCAAAACAGAGATGGAAAGCTTTCCAACTGACGATCCACTGACTTACTGGGTCATGAGAATAGACCACTGACCAGAACTTGCCCAGTATGCTATTGAGCTGTTGGGCTGCCCTGCATCCAGCTTGTTTTCAGAACAGACATTCAGTGCTGCAGGAGGTTTCGTTACTGATCATAGAACGCGTCTGTTCACAGACTCCGTGAACCGTTTGACTTTTATAAAAATGAATCGGTCCTGGATTACCAGCTATGAACCCCCGATGCCGATTTTACTAATTAAGTCTTTTTAGAATGTGGAATCTCTGCAGGACTTCAAGGCTGCCTAGCTTTGAGGGTGTTCAATCATTTCATCTGGAAGAATGTTTTTGGTATAGGTTTCATGTGCACAATTAACACCCAAAGACCAATTTTTCTGCACCTGTTTGACATGTGCATATCATTGCAATTTTTTACAGCAATGCCATCTCTTGCTTTCATCAAGAGTACCTCTATAGGGTTATGGTGGGAAGACGCCCCCGACACACAAAGAGTAATTTTTCTGCACCTGTTTGACATGTGCATATCATTGCAATTTTTTTACAGCAAGGCCAATTCTTGCTTTCATCAAGAGTACCTCTATAGGGTTACGGTGGAAAGGCACCACCGACACCCAAAGACCAATTTTTCTGCACCTGTTTGACAGGTGCATATCATTGCAATTTTTTTACAGCAAGGCCAATTCTTGCTTTCATCAAGATTACCTCTATAGGTTTATGGTGGGAAGGCGCCACGACACCCAAAGACCAATTTTTACGCACCTGTTACTTCTATCCAAAGTCAAAGTGACACCGGAATGTATCCAAAAAATCTCTAATCTTGTTCCCAGTGCACTACATTGTGGCCTCATCATACACACTGGATCCCCAGCTGTTGCTGAGCAACATAAAAGCAGCTTGCGGGGGAAAATGTCATTTTTTTTGGCTTTATAAATACAATTATTGCTGCAGCAGATTCTAGACATGGTACAGATCTGCCACTTTACAGGTAGACTAAGGGGACCCCCCAGGCACTATATTGGAAGGAATTTTTCATTTTTATGCTTTACTTTAAAAATCCAAAAAATCACTGCTCATTTAAAAATTATGTTTTTCACAAACTTATTTTTTGTTATATACATGTCCCCCAGGGCAGGACCAGGACCCCTATAACCATTGTATGCCCAATTACTTGCATATAAGCCTTCAAAATGGGCACTTTTGATTTTTGACGTTCGGGTCCCATTGACTTTAATGGGTTCGTTATTCGGGTCCGAACTTTTGCAGTGTTCGAAATGTCTGATTCGAACCGAACAGGGGTCCGTTCAGCCCATCCCTAAGTATGAGGCTTCAGGATAAAATGAAACACACCCATAGTTCCAAATCCTTGTCCTGAATCTGGTTATTAACTGCCCGGAAGTTTATGAATATTCTGTTACGATCTGCAAATTAAAAAAGTGAAATTCCAGTCATATTTAACCACTTGAGCCCCGGACCATTATGCTGCCTAAGGACCAGAGGTCTTTTTCCAATTTGGCACTGCGTCGCTTTAACTGCTAATTGCGCGGTCATGCAATGCTGTACCCAAACGAAATTTGCGTCCTTTTCTTCCCACAAATAGAGCTTTCTTTTGATGGTATTTGATCACCTCTGCGGTTTTTATTTTTTGCGCTATAAATGGAAAAAGACCGAAAATTTTGAAAAAAATGATATTTTCTACTTTTTGTTATAAAAAAAATCCAATAAACTAAATTTTAGTCATACATTTAGGCCAAAATGTATTCGGCCACATGTTTTTGGTAAAAAAAATGTCAATAAGCGTATATTTATTGGTTTGCGCAAAAGTTATAGCGTCTACAAACTAGGGTACATTTTCTGTAATTTACACAGCTTTTAGTTTATGACTGCCTATGTCATTTCTTGAGGTGCTAAAATGGCAGGGCAGTACAAAACCCCCCCAAATGACCCCATTTTGGAAAGTAGACACCCCAAGGAAATTGCTGAGAGGCATGTTGAACCCATTGAATATTTATTTTTTTTGTCCCAAGTGATTGAATAATGACAAAAAAAAAAAAATATTTACAAAAAGTTGTCACTAAATGATATATTGCTCACACAGGCCATGGGCCTATGTGGAATTGCACCCCAAAATACATTCTGCTGCTTCTCCTGAATATGGGGATACCACATGTGTGAGCCTAGCCGCGTACGGGGCCCCGAAATCCAATCACCGCCTTCAGGATTTCTAAGGGCGTAAATTTATGATTTCACTCTCTACTGCCTATCACAGTTTCGGAGGCCATGGAATGCCCAGGTGGCACAAAACCCCCCCAAATGACCCCATTTTGGAAAGTAGACACCCCAAGCTATTTCCAGAGAGGCATATTGAGTCCATGGAATATTTTATATTTTGACACAAGTTGCGGGAAAGTGACACATTTTTTTTTTTTTTTTTTGCACAAAGTTGTCACTAAATGATATATTGCTCACACAGGCCATGGGCATATGTGGAATTGCACCCCAAAATACATTTAGCTACTTCTCCTGAGTACGGGGATACCACATGTGTGGGACTTTTTGGGAGCCTAGCCGTGTACGGGACCCCGAAAACCAATCACCGCCTTCAGGATTTCTAAGGGTGAAAATTTTTGATTTCACTCTTCACTGCCTATCACAGTTTCGGAGGCCATGGAATGCCCAGGTGGCACAAAACCCCCCCAAATGACCCCATTTTGGAAAGTAGACACCCCAAGCTATTTGCTGAGAGGCATGGTGAGTATTTTGCAGCTCTCATTTGTTTTTGAAAATGAAGAAAGACAAGAAAAAACTTTTTTTTTTTTCTTTTTTCAATTTTCAAAACTTTGTGACAAAAAGTGAGGTCTGCAAAATACTCACTATACCTCTCATCAAATAGCTTGGGGTGTCTACTTTCCAAAATGGGGTCATTTGGGGGGGGTTTGTGCCACCTGGGCATTCCATGGTCTCCGAAACTGTGATAAGCAGTCAAGAGAGAAATCAAAAATTCACGCCCTTAGAAAGCCTGAAGGCGGTGCTTGGTTTTCGGGGTTCCGTACGCGGCTAGGCTCCCAAAAAGTCTCACACATGTGGTATCCCCGTACTCAGGAGAAGCAGCAGAATGTATTTTGGGGTGTAATTTCACATATTCCCATGGCATGTTTGAGCAATATATCATTTAGTGACAATTTTGTGCAAAAAAAAAAAAATTGTCTCTTTCCCGCAACTTGTGTCGCAATATAAAATATTTCATGGACTCGACATGCCTCTCAGCAAATAGCTTGGGGTGTCTACTTTCCAAAATGGGGTCATTTGGGGGGGTTTTGAACTGTCCTGGCATTTTATGCACAACATTTAGAAGCTTATGTCACACATCACCCACTCTTCTAACCACTTGAAGACAAAGCCCTTTCTGACACTTATTGTTTACATGAAAAAGTTTTTTTTTTTTTGCAAGAAAATTACTTTGAACCCCCAAACATTATATATTTTTTTAAAGCAAATGCCCTACAGATTAAAATGGTGGGTGTTTCATTTTTTTTTTTTCACACAGTATTTGCGCAGCGATTTTTCAAACGCATTTTTTGGGGAAAAAACACACTTTTTTAAATTTTAATGCACTAAAACACACTATATTGCCCAAATGTTTGATGAAATAAAAAAGATGATCTTAGGCCGAGTACATGGATACCAAACATGACATGCTTTACAATTGCGCACAAACGTGCAGTGGCAACAAAATAAATACATTTTTAAAAGCCTTTAAAAGCCTTTACAGGTTACCACTTTAGATTTACAGAGGAGGTCTACTGCAAAAATTACTGCCCTCGATCTAACCTTCGCGGTGATACCTCACATGCATGGTGCAATTGCTGTTTACGTTTGACGACAGACCGCCGCTTGCGTTCGCCTTAGTGCGAGAGCAGGGGGCGACAGGGGTGCTTTTTTTTTTTTTTTTTTTTTTTCTTTATTATTTTTTTGCTTTTTTATCTTATTTTTAAAGTGTTCCTTTCATTTTTATTTTTTTTTAATCATTTTTATTGTTATCTCGGGGAATGTAAATATCCCCTATGATAGCAATAGGTAGTGACAGGTACTCTTTTTTGAAAAAATTGGGGTCTATTAGACCCTAGATCTCTCCTCTGCCCTCAAAGCATCTGACCACACCAAGATCGGTGTGATAAAATGCTTCCCCAATTTCCCAATGGCGCTATTTACATCCAGCGAAATCTAAGTCATAAAATGCTCGTAGCTTACGGTTTCTTAGGCCATAGAGATGTTTGGAGCCACTCTGGTCTCTGATCAGCTCTATGGTCAGCTGGCTGAATCACCGGCTGCATTTTCAGGTTCCCTGTTGAGACAGGAGAGCCAGAGAAAAACACGGAAGACGGTGGGGGGGGGGGGCATTCCCTCCCACGGCTTGTAAAAGCAGTCTAGAGGCTAATTAGCCGCTAGGATTGCTTTTACATGAAAGCCGACCGCTGGCTGAAAAGAATGATACCAAGATGATACCTAAACCTGCAGGCATCATTCTGGTATAACCACTCAAAGTTGTGAATGGCGTACCTGAAGACAAAAAAATGGTTAACAATAAAGCACAGTAAACGGTAAAGTATAAAAAATTCCATACCTGAAAAGCAAACATGATAAAACATAATAACAATAAAACATTGCAGAATAGAATACAGTAAAAAAGAGCAGAACAATAGAGAGAATAGAGAGAGAGAGAACAATAAAACGACAACTATTTTTTTTTATTTTATATATATATTTTTTTTTTTTTTTACACTTTTTTTGTAACTAACTTTTATAACTGTAACCGGTTCCAGGTTCGGGTCTCTCAAAATACGATGGCATCTCGGGAGACCCTGTGAAAGTGTGCCTAGTCTGTGCAATGCTGTACCCTACGCTAATACTCAACTAGTGAATGGTAGCGTTCAAAACATTCACCAATGCAAAGACCAGGATTGTCAGGACAGGAGGGACAATAATAGCGGGTGTCACGCTTATATCCGCGCTTGCTGCAGACACAATATCTTTTTTGGGGGGGTTCGCTGGGTAGGGGTACTCGGGAGGACGTAAAGAAAATGCCTCTCATGCAGCCGACTGCATTTGGTTGGGGATGTGAATGGGGGAAGTACGGGCGCTGCAGAAGCGGTGGGTTCCCAATTAGGATTGGCGAATGCAGCAGGAAGGGCACTATGGGCACGACAGGCCTGTGTTTGTCTTTTTGGTGGCAGCGGGACACTACTTGTGCTTGCCACCTCACCAGCTTGAACTGCACTTATGGGACTCGCCACGTCACCAAGTGTTACTGCAGTGCTGGTTTGACTACGACCGGGGTGTACTAGGCCGCTGGCGCTTGCCAGTTCACCAAAACGCTACCAAAAAATCTGTTGGCGATCGCAGGGATCAGGCCTGACTCTGCGAACCCTGCAGTTATGCGTTTTAGTCTTTTGTAAGTGACAGTGATCGATCGATACTGCACTTGGGTGGGCTGGGCTGGGCTGGGCCGGGCGGAGGGGCAAAACGCAGGTGCTAGCAGGTATCTGGGCTGATCCCGCTAACACTGCGTTTGTGAGAACCCTAAACTGCTGGGGATGCTAGTATAGATCTGATCGGATCAGATATTGATCCGTTCAGATACTATACCACTAAGGGTGGTGTACAGTGCGTGCGTGGGTGTTAGCGGTACTGGAGCTAACCTGACGCTGCCTGGGGCTGGTGCTTGCCAGTTCACCAAAATACTACCAAAAAAACTGTTAGCGATCGCAGGGATCAGGCCTGACTCTGCGAACGCTGCAGTTATGCATTTAGTGTTTTGTAAGTGTCAGTGATCGATCGATACTGCACTTGGGTGGGCTGGGCCGGGCGGAGGGGCAAAACGCAGGTGCTAGCAGGTATCTGGGCTGATTCCGCTAACACTGCGTTTTTGGGAACCCTAAACTGCTGGGGACACTAGTATAGATCTGATCGGATCAGATATTGATCCGTTCAGATACTATACCACTAAGGGAGGCGTATGCTGCGTGCGTGGGTGTTAGCGGTACTGGCGCTAACCTGACCCTGCCTGGGGCTGGTGCTTGCCAGTTCACCAAAATGCTACCAAAAAAACTGTTAGCGATCGCAGGGATCAGGCCTGACTCTGCGAACGCTGCAGTTATGCGTTTAGTCTTTTGTAAGTGACAGTGATCGATCGATACTGCACTTGGGTGGGCTGGGCGGAGGGGCAAAACGCAGGTGCTAGCAGGTATCTGGGCTGATCCCGCTAACACTGCGTTTTTGGGAACCCTAAACTGCTGGGGACGCTAGTATAGATCTGATCGGATCAGATATTGATGCGTTCAGATACTATACCACTAAGGGAGGTGTATGCTGCGTGCGTGGGTGTTAGCGGTACTGGCGCTAATCTGACGCTGCCTGGGGCGACGCATATCACCGCCGGGCGATCAGGGGGCTAAACCTTTATTCGGTAATAAACGGCGGGTGCCCTGACACTATAAAAAATAAACAAACTAACCAGCGTCAACCGTAACGGTTATACGGTGATCAGTGGTGAAAGGGTTAATTAGGGGGCAATCAAGGGGTTAAAACATTTATTCGGTAGTATATGGGGGTCCCTGACGCTATAAAACGCTGACGGCGAACCTAAATATTTATGTCCCTAACTAGCGTCACCAGCGACACTAATACAGCGATCAGAAAAATGATCGCTTAGCAACACTGGTGACAGGGGGTGATCAAGGGGTTAAAACTTTATTAGGGGGGGTTAGGGGGGTACCCTAGACCTAAAGGGGGGTAACAGTAACTGTCCCAGTAACTGGTGTCAGTTTGTGACAGGGGGGGGGTGATTGGGGGGGATCGGGGGGGGATCGGGGTGTTTTGTGTGCCTGGCATGTTCTACTGTGTGTGTGTGTGTTGGTGCACTCACATTGATGTCTTCTTTCCTCAGGCCGGAACGGAAATTACCGAGCCGAGGAGAGATGACATTATTTCCTTTGCTGCTGTTTAGCATACAGCAGCAAAGTAATGATTCGATTGGCCGGCGGCGATCGCGAGGGGGGGGCCACGAACGGATGGTCTCCCCCTCACCACCGATCGCCGCTGGACAAAAGACGACCACCTCGGGCACCGGGGGGGGGTCCGATCGGACCCCCCACCCGCGGAAGGCAAATCACGTACCATGTACGTGATTTTGCCTGTCCGTGCCACTTTGCCGACGTACATCGGCGTGAGGCGGTCGTCAAGTGGTTAAAAAGGTCACATTTGACATAATTATTTATTTATTGGTATATATATATATATATATATATATATATTAGAAAAATGTAAATAAATACAGTGCCTTGAAAAAGTATTCATACACCTTCCACATTTTGTCATGTTACAACCAAAAACATAAATGTATTTATTGGGACTTTATGTGATAGACCAACACAAAGTGGCACATAATTGTGAAGTGGAAGGAAAGGAAAATGATAAATGGTTTTCAATTTTTTTACAAATAAATATCTGAAAAGTGTGGCGTGCATTTGTATTCAGACCCCCTGAGTCAATACTTTGGTGTCCGTTTATGAAGCAGTGAAATCTATTCACTGCTTCGTTCTCCGGCATTCACAGTGAAGATTTTTCTCCTCTGTATGCCTGTTTATGAAGCGGTGTAGATCGCTTCACCTTCTGAGGAGTGAAGAGATCTACAAATGCTTCAAACAGTGGAGAACGGCCCCTGATACTGGAATCTCGTGAGACTTTACGAGATTACAGCACCAGAAATTCACCGAAATACAAAGATGTCAGTTTATTAAGCAGTGATAAATTATCACCGCTCAATACACTGACAGACCACGTGGAATAATGTTAATAAAATAACGAGTCCCCCTACATTAAATACATATGTATACACACACACACACATTATATATACATGTATATACACACACATGATATATATATACATATACACATTATATGTATATATGTATATATATTTATACACATAAATATGACAGGGGGACATGCTTACAGTGTTGGGGGGTCTGAACGAGGCATAAGGAAGTTAAAAACTTCCTCCTTCCCCCTCAGATCCCCCGAGATTTCCTCTTCACTCCCCGATTCACCACCTCTGAGCTGGTGAACCTGGGAGTGTGAATTCTGACACAGATCGCCAGTGAAGCGCTGAGATCACCGCTTCATAAACTGGCCGTTACTGTGTCATTCATGGGGATTCTTCATGTGTAGAGATAATCGGCGGGAGAACAAGTTCAAACATGTTCTCCCCCGATTATCTCTGTTTCATAAACTGTTTATGGACTGTGATCAGCGGCGATCCTGGGGATCACCGCTGATCACTGCTTCATAAACGGACACCTTTGTAGAACCGCCTTTCACTGCAATTACAGCTGCAAGTATTTTTGGGGATGTCTCTACCAGCTTTGCACATCTAGAGAGGGTCATTTTTACCCATTCTTCTTTGCAAAATAGCTCAAGCTCTGTCAGATTGGATTGAGAGCATCTGTAAACAGCAATTCTTAAGTCTTGCCACAGATTCCCAATTGGATTTAGGTCTGGACTTTGACTGGGCCGTTCTAACACATGAATATGCTTTGATCTAAACCATTCCATTGTAGCTCTAGCTGTATGTTTAGGGTCGTTGTCCTGCTGGAAGGTGATCCTTTGCCTCAGTCTCAAGTCTTTTGCAGACGCTATCTAACAGGTTTTCTTCTAAGATTGCCCTGTATTTGGCTCCATTCATCTTCCCATCAACTCTGACCAGCTACCCTGTCCCTGCTGAAGAAAAGCGTCCCAACAACATAATGCTGCCACCACCATGTTACACAGTGGGGGTGGTGTGTTCAGGGTGATGTGCAGTGTTAGTTTTCCAACACATATAGCGCATTGCTTTTAGGCCAAAAAGTTAAATTTTGGTCTCATCTGACCAGAGCACCTTCTTCCACATGTTTGCTGTGTCCCCCACATGGCTTCTCGCAAACTGCAAATTTCCTATGGCTTTCTTTCAATGATGACTTTCTTCTTGCCACTGTTCCATAAAGGCCAGATTTGTGGAGTGCATGACTAATAGTTGTCCTGTGGACAGATTCTCCTACCTGAGCTGTGGATCTCTGTAGCTCCTCTAGAGTTACCATGGGCCTCATGGCTGCTTCTCTGAATAATGCTCTCCATGCCCATGTCTTGGTAGGTTTGCAGCTGTGGCATACTCTTTCCATTTTCAGATGATGGAGTGCTCCGTGAAATGTCCAATCTTGGGACATTTTTTTAATAACCTAACCCTGCTTTAAACTTTATCTCGGACCTGTCTGGTGTGTTCCTTGGCCTTCATGATGCTGTTTGTTCTCTAAGGTTCACCAACAAACCTCTGAGGGATTCACAGAACAGCTGTATTTATACTAAGATTAAATTACACACAGGTGGACTCTATTTACTAATTAGGTGACTTCTAAAGGCAATAGGTTCCAGTAGATTTTAGTTAGGGATATCAGAGTAAAGGGAACTGAATACAAATGCATGCCACACTTTTCAGATATTTTTTTGTAAAACAAATTGAAAACCATTTATCATTTTCCTTCCACTTCACAACTCTGTGCCACTATGTGTTGGTCTATCACATAAAATTCCAATATATTTTTGTTTTTGGTTGTAACAAGGGAAAATGTGGAAAATGTCAAAGGGTATAAATGCAGTTGTGCTCATAAGTTTACATACCCTGGCAGAATTTATGATTTCTTGGCCATTTTTCAGAGAATATGAATGATAACACAAAAACATTTTTCACTCATGGTTAGTGTTTTGCTGAAGCCATTTATTATTAATCAACTGTGTTTATTCTTTTTAAATGTTTACATACCCTGGTGATTTTGGCCTGATAACATGCACATAAGTTGACACAAAAGGGGTTTGAATGACTATTAAAGGTAACCATCCTCACCTGTGATCTGTTTGCTTGACATTAGTGTGTGTGTATAAAAGGTCAATGAGTTTCTGGACTCCTGACAGACCCTTGTATCTTTCATCCAGTGCTGCACTGAGGTTTCTGGATTCGGAGTCATGGGGAAATAAAAAGAATTGTCAAAGGATCTGTGGGAAAAGGTAGTTGAACTGTATAAAACAGGAAAGGGATATAAAAAGATATCCAAAGAATCGAGAATGCCATTTAGCAGTGTTCAAACTCTAATCAAGAAGTGAAAAATGAGGGGTTCTGTTGAAACCAAACCATGGTCAGGTAGACCAATTAAAATTTCAGCCACAACTGCCAGGAAAATTGTTAGGGATGCAAAGAAAAACACACAAATAACTTCAGGTGAAATACAGGACTCTCTGAAAACATGTGGTTTGGCTTTTTCAAGATGCACAATAAGGAGGCACGTGAAGAAAGATGGGCTGCATGATCGAGTCATCAGAAGAAAGCCATTACTATGCAAATGCCACAAAGTATCCCGCTTACAATACGCCAAACAGCACAGAGACAAGCCTCAACAAACCTTCTGGCACAAAGTAATTTGGAGTGATGAGACCAAAGTTTAGCTTTTTGGCCACAACCATAAACACTTCATTTGGAGAGGAGTCAACAAGGCCTATGACGAAAGGTACACCATCCCACCATCCGGAGGTGCATCGCTGAAGTTTTGGGGATGTGTGAGCTACAAAGGCACAGGAAATTTGTTCAAAATTGATGGCACGATGAATGCAGTATATTATCAAAAAATACTGGAGGAACATGGGCATTCATCAGCCAGGAAGCTGCGCATGGGACATACTTGGACATTCCAACATGACAATGATCCAAAACACAAGGCCAAGTCGACCTGTCATTGGCTACAGCAGAATAAAGTGAACGTTCTGGAGTGGCCATCTAAGTCTCCTGACCTCAATATCATTGAGCCACTCTGAGGAGATTTCAAACGTGCAGTCCATGCAAGACAGCCCAAGAATTTACAGGAACTGGAGGCTTTTTGCCAAGAGTAATGGGCAGGTTTACCATCTGAGAAGATACAGAGCCTCATCCACAAATACCACAAAAGACTTCAAGCTGTCACTGATGTTAAAGGGGGCAATACATGGTATTAAGAAATGGGGTGTGTAAACTTTTTATCAGGGTCATTTGGGTAGTTTCTGTTGTGATTACAATTTGAAAAGAATAAACACAATTGATTGATAATAAATGGCTTCAACCAAACACTAACCATGAGTGAAAGAAAAGTTTATTGTGTTATTCATTCTCTGAAAAATGGCCAAGAAATCATAAATTCTGCCAGGGTATGTAACTTTTGGAGAATGGCTTGGTGTCAAGAAGGGCAGCAAAGAAGCCACTTCTCTTCAGGAGAAACATCAGGGACAGACTGATATTCTGCAAAAGCTACAGGTAATGGACTACTGAGGACTGGGGTAAAGTCGATTTCTCTGATGAATTCCCTTTCCGATTGTTTGGGGCATCCGGAAAAAAACTTGTCCAGGGAAGAAAAGGTGAGCGCTACCATCAGTCCTGTGGCATGCCAACAGTAAAGCATCCTGAGACCATTCATGTGTGGGGTTGCTTCTCAGCCAAAGGAGTGGGCTCACTCATAATTTTGCCTAAGAACACAGCCATGAATAAAGAATAGTAGAACCTCTCCAGACCTTAATTCCATTGAGAACTTGTGGTCAATCCTCAAGAGGCGGGTGAAGAAAAATAACCCCCACAGGTTCTGACAAACGCCAAGCACCGATTATGGAAGAATGGGCTGCCATCAGTCAGGATGTGGCCCAGAAGTTGATTGACAGCCTGCCAGGGTGAATTGCAGAGGTCTTGAAAAAGAAGAGTCAACGCTGCAAATATCGTCTCTTTGCATTAACTTCATTTAATTGTCAATAAAAGCCTTTGACACTTATGAAATGGTTGTAATTATACTTCAGTATACCATAGTAACATCTGACAAAAATAGCTAAAAACCAAGCAGCAGACTTTGTGAAAATTAATATTTGTGTCATTCTCAAAACTTTTGGCCACGGCTGTACACTATAGGATTGTAACAGACCTGGGACACCTTTGGGAGCTCTAAAAAGAAAGAATAGTAATGCGGCACACATAATGCAACCTCACCCTCCTGTCAAGTTCTGTAGTGAGCCACCTTCCTGTCTGAATACTGTGTCTGGGTTTCAGATGGACTGAAACCTGGACACATGATTTAAAACCCAGACTGGGTGAATCGGGGACAGGTAGCAACCCTAGTCATATGATAGGAAAGCTCCCGATCGCTAGTATGCATGAGGAGCTTTTTGGTACCCGCTGGCTACCGTGCTGGGAGCGCAGAGAGCCTGATGAGCGACTGCATATATGCTGGTGGCCGGCATCAAGGGGTTAAACAAATATGCTTTCAATGTTATATTCAACAGACAAAAACAGAGCAATACTAAAAGTATATTGTTAGGGTTTATAAATATGTCATGGTTACTTTTTAAAGACTGAAATCCCAAATTAGGATGAGGTATGCTCAGTGACAAATGTTTTTGAAGGTGTTACATTTTTACACTTATTTATTGAATACAACATTATGAACCATGCAGAAACTGTAGCCCTAGCAGCCTATGTGGCTGCTATCAGGCCAGAAATGAATGGAGGCCCAATTAGGGGGCTTTTGAGGCAAATTACCCACTTTAAGACCAGGCCTTTTTCTGACATTTGCTGTTTACAAGTAAAAATCTGCATGCTTTGCTAGAAAATTACTTAGAACCCCCAAACATTATATATATATATATATATATATATATATATATATATATATATATATATTTTAGCAGAGACCCTAGAGAATAAAATGGCAGTTGTTGCAATATTTTATGTCACACGGTATTTGCGCTGCGGTCTTTCAAATGCAATTTTTTGGTAAAAAATACACTTAAATGAGTTAAAAAAAAAACAGTAAAGTTAGCCCAATTTTTTGCATATTGTGAAAGATGATGTTATGCTGAGTAAATAGATACCTAACATTTCATGCTTTCAATTTGCGCACGCTCGTGGAATGGCGACAAACTACTGTACCTCAAAATCTCCATAGGCGATGCGTTAAAATTTTTTACAGGTTACCTCTTTAGAGTTACAAAGGAGGTCTTGGGCTAGAATTATGGCTCTCACTCTCTAACTATTGCGGCAATACCTCACATGTGTGGTTTGAACACTGTTTACACATGCGGGCACGACTTATGAATGCGTTAAAAAGACCCCAGATCTCTCATTTACCTTTAAAAGCAAAAAAAAAAATGTCATTTTGACTTTAAGAAAAACAAAAGATCCCTTTAAGCCCAAGAGGCAGAAGTGATGTCAGACGTCGCTCCGGTCCTCCAAGGGTATAAAGCCGATTGAGGGCCATCTTGCCCTCACTAGATTTCCTGCCCAGCCACCAAACGGACCAGATCACTTCCGGGTTTACCGACCACTACGGTAGACCCGAAAGACACTGGGAAGTGGCGGGGGTGGGGGCACCTCTCCCGCCACCCATAAAGGTGATCCAGAGCCGAATGGGCCACTGGGACCACTTTTATTGGAAAGCTGGACACCTGCTGTAAATAAAAACACCGGGGGTTGACAAAATCTGTGTGCATGAGAAGATAACACAAATTTAGTACTGTATCATTAAAGTATAACTACAGGCTTTTTTTTTTTTTGGATAGAGTGGAGAGGGATTAGAACCCCTGTCGGTATTTATTGCTGTCTGTGTCCCTGTAAGGCCTGATTCACACCTATGCATTTTTAGTGCTTTTTGCAGATTTGCACTACAGTCCATTTAACATGGTTTCCTATGGAACACATTCTGTACTGCAAATCTGCAAAATGCAAAAAGCACTAAAAATGCATAGGTGTGAATCAGGCCTTAGGGAGATCTGCCCTCTCTATTTGTCGTGTTTACCATTATCATTGAAAGTGAAAGTAAAAGAAAATCCCATATTTTGGGTTTTCCCCAGAAAAGTAATAGAGGGGAAATCTTCCAATGGGGACACTAGTTCTGGTGAGCTGGGGGTCCTCAAGGAATTCCCATAACTTTCAGGAATTTCCTCTCATTTCCTGTTTGGTTATGGGACAGGAAGTGAAAATTAAATCTCCACAGTGGGACATGATAGCAAAAAAAAAAAAATCTAACCTGGGTTATAACCCTCCCTTGATCTATCCAAAATTTTAAAAAAAAGTTTTGCCTACATATAATCCTACTTTAAGGTTTGCAGAGGTTTTTGTTGACACTTAAGCCTCAAACACACGTTACGATTGTTGGCAGGGGATTGTCTGTTGACAGACTGTTGTCCTTAAATCTTACCGTTAGTACGCTCCTTTTGACAATTGTTGTCCAACTTTCGGCCAACAAATGTTGGATGACAGGCTAGTAAATTTTCGGTGGACAATGGTTTAACATCAGATTTTTGTATGGTCAGTACACAAATCTGTTACACAAAAGTCGAAAGTACAAACGCGCATGCTCGGAATCAATGCTCACCAAACAAAATTAGCTCAAAAAATTGGCGCTCAAGAGCTGAAATTCCTCGTAGCATGTCACTACATTCGTGTTTGTTGCACGACAGTTGTGTACCATTAGTATGCAAGACAAGATCCTGGCACACGCCCTTTTGACAAAAATCAGACGCTCGGTTGGCCAACAATCGTACCGTGTGTACGAGGCTTTACACTATACTCCCTGTGACATTTTCAGTCCAAAGGACCTTACTATGGCTGTACAACAGGAGACTTCAGAATTGTTGTCTTTAGTCATGGATCCCTCTGCAGCGCATGCAGTAAGCAGAATCTGTTAACTGTCTTAAAGCGGAGTTCCACCAATTTCTGTGTTTATTAAAAGTCAGCAGCTACAGAAAGTGTAGCTGCTGGCCTTTAATAAACAGACACTTACCTGTCCCATGGTCCAACAATGTGGCAACCCAAAGCCTCACTTCTCTCCTTTTCCCTCTGCAGTGCCGGTATCACTACTGTGGGCACCCGGCTGTGACAGCTTGCGGCTTCACAGCCGGGTACGAACTGCGGATGCGCGAGTTGCGCTGCACGTTCTGAATAGCCGGGCAATCTTCTGGGACACATCACGGGGGGGGGGGGAGAGGAGAACTTCCGCTCGGTGCAGCGGTGCCATGAGCAGAAGTGGGAGCTGGGTAACCGTCAAAACTAGGTACTTGGTCCCTACCCCAAAAAAAAACGACTTGCCAAATGTGGCATGTCAGGGTGTCAGGAGTTCTTAAAGCAGAAGTTCCACTTTTGGGTGGTACTCCGCTTTAATAGTGTAGATTTACTACACTCAGCTCTACTGGTCATCCTGGCCTGCACTGAAACTAAGCCTGTATGCATTGAAGGTCCCAATGAGCACAGTGGCCTCCATCATCCCTAAATGGAAGAAGTTTAGAACCACCAGGACTCTTCCTAGAGTGAACCGCCTGGCCAAACTGTGCGATCGGGGGAGAAGGGCCTTAGTTAGGGAGTCGACCAAGAACCCAATGGTCACTCTGACAGAGCTCCAGTGTTTCTCTGTGGAGAGAGGAGAACCTTTGGAGTTTGCCAAAAGGCACCTGAAGGACTCTCAGATCACGAGAAACAAAATTCTCTGGTCTGATGAAACAAAGATGGAACTCTGGCCTGAATGGCAAGCGTCATGTCTGGAGGAAACCAGGCACCGCTCATCACCTTGCCAATACCATCCCTACAGTGAAGCATGGTGGTGGCAGCAACATGCTGTGGGGATGTTTTTCAACTGCATTAACTGGGAGACTAGTCAGGATTGAGGGAAAGATGAATGCAGCAATGTACAAAGACATCCTTGATGAAAACCTGCTCCAGAGTGCTCTGGACCTCAGACTGGGGGGGAAGGTTCATCTTCTAGCAGGACACAACCCTAAGCCTACAGCCAAGATAACAAAGGAGTGGCTACCGGACACCTCTGTGAATGTCCTTGAGTGGCCCAGCCAGAGCCCATACTTGAACCCGATTGAACATCTTTGGAGAGATCTGAAAATGGCTGTGTACCAACCCTCCCCATCCAACTTGATGGAGCTTGAGAGGTCCTGCAGAGGAGATTGTGAGAAACTGCCCAAAAATAGGTGTGCCAAGCTTGTAACATCATAATCAAAAAGACTTGAGGCTGTAATTGGTGCCAAAGGTGCTTCAATAAAGTACTGAGCAAAGGCTGTGAATACTTATGTACACAGGATTTTTTTCATGTTTTATTTTTATTAAATTTGCAAAGATTTCAAGCAAACTACTTTCACGTTGTCATTATGGGGTATTGTTTGTAGAATTTTGAAGAAAATAATGAATTTATTCTATTTTTTGAATAAGGCTGGAACATAACAAAATATGGAAAAAGTGAAGCGCTGTGAATACTTTCAAGGTGGACTGTACTATAAAAAAAAAGCAAAATGTGCACTATTGTATCAGGGCCCTACTACGGGTACAAACAACATATTGCATACACATATGTGGTATCACTGTGATCGGCAGAAGCAGGAGAATTTATTTTGGGTTGTTCTTTGGTGGTAAATTATGATAGTAGCAAAAAATATATACAGTTCAATTTTATTTGTTGATTTTTTTTACTATATTGACCAGTTTTTCTTTGATAAGAAAAAAAAAAAAAACAGGAGATATCTGTTACCTTTACCACCAAAAGAAAGACAAATTTGTCCTGAAAAAAACAAGGTATAATCCACCTGGATGCACAAAGTAGTTGTGATGATATGTACAGTTTTACTAACGCATGTCAAAGTTGCAAAATTGTGTTCAGGCATTAACATTAGTTTTACCCTCCTGTCACTAAGGGGTTAAAGATGTTTGTATTAGGGCTGTAGAGTTTGTACAGAAATTCTAGCATTTATTGTTATAATATAAAATTTAGTATTTATTACTACTACAATTCTTTTTTTTTTTTACTTACTATTAGACTAACTCGTTTTTCTGCCTCCATGTAACACATCCAACTCGAGTTCCCAAACCTCTCCTTTTTCCCCCCCACTTCTGTTTGTTTGGAACGGGCAGTGCACGTTAGTTATGGTCATGTGCACTGCTCTATGCACGCTAAAAATCCCATCATTCATAGCCCCTTGTCAATCTCAAAAGCAAGCTACTGACAAACAGTGGGACCATGGAGAATGAACATAGCCACCCTCTAACAGGAAGTCAGATCACAGCAATAAATAAAAGGTATTTAGAGGAGGCCGAGAGCAATAGAAGGGACTTTTCTGGAGGAACATAAACTTAAGTAGAACTTTTTTGTTTTTAAACCAGAGTTTAGTGTCCCTCTGGTTTAAAAACAAAAACCAGAGTTTAAACCAGAGTTTAGTGTCACACTTTAACAAAAATTACCCCTATGAAATGTGTTCCCCTCTGTCACCGGCAGCTTTAATCCACAGCACTGGTGCCAAGTACTGTCCCGGCTATGCTAACAGCGCTTCTGTTACCTGTCCCCAATATAGACATTCTTTATGTCAAGATCAATGAAAGCAGGGAGGTTGCCTGTAGGTCCCATCAAGATGTTGCTGTGAGGCCCCATGATCTGTAGTTACACCCCTGATTACATACAATAGAAAATAATTCATTCTGAAAAGAAGAGACATTGTAATTAACAAAGAACAGCTTGTCCCTGTGTTTCAGTTAGTATAATACAGATTACAGGTTAGATTCCAGGAAAAAGGAGAACATGTGTAATCTCTTGACATCTCCATGTCAAGTCCCTCTGTTCCTTTCCCTGACATGTATTAAGCTCCAGGCAACGCAATGAGCCAAATTCTAACGACATGAAGCATTAAAGAGAAATGTTCTGCACATCTAATAAGAAAAAAAAAAAACTGGTTTATCAACTTCACACAGTTCACTGCTTAAAAATTTTAACTGACCAGGAAAAAACCCTACATAACTCAACAAATATAGAAACATTAGCACAAGGTATTTAAGCCGTGTGTCAGGGCAAAAATTACCATATTCAGAAAAGAAAATCTGCAATTTCAAAAGAATACTTGTTGATCTGTCTGAAGTTCAATGTGCTCCTAAACTTCCTGTTCGGGCAGACAACATAGTGCCTTTGCTGCTTCTAAAACCTAAGCAGTGTTGTCAGCCCTGTCTGTGGGGAGGGGGTCATTTTATACCCCTGTAAGGTAGAGTTCTTCTTCAAATGTACCAGGAAGTGAGGTTAGTTCACTTCCTTCTTGGGAGGACCTTATAAATGTGTAGGGTGGAGTTTAGTGTGCATGTGGGAGTTGTTCAGGAAAGGAACCAGAATATGGAGATGTAAGGCTAAGGTCTAGCTGTTCTTTTCCCGGAGTGGGTTTCCCTGGTACTGGCTTTTGGCTGAAATACACCTCTGATTATGGGACAAGGACTTGTTACACGCCATTGAAACGGAAGTAGTTTAGAGCAAAGATACCATGTTCTCATCTGAAAGATGTTACTCTGATTTCAAGTGTTTTCTAATAAAAAAAAATTTTCTGTCTGCGGTGATTCAAGAGGATGCCTGACACCTGTGTTGGTGGCGTGCTGCCTTGCACGTGGCCATAGTGTGCAACCGAGCTGACCCCCAATGTAGACTGACCTTCCTGGCAATATGAAGCTCTTGCCCCAGGCTCTCCCCGATGTGTGGGTGGCAGTCAGAGACCAAACCCCCTTTCCACCCTACTGGCTGCGTGGCTTCACACTCTCACTCCCAGGAGCTCCAGATGCTGGCCTCACCTCTCTCAGGTTTGCATCAGTCAATTCTCACACTCTCTCCAGTAGTGACCGAACAAAGTCACACTGATGCAGAATGTAATTTAAGTTCTTTACTGTATAACCCTGAATAATGACAAAGCTCTCCCGGGTCTCAGACTGAAAGGCGACATGTCAGGAACATTTAATTTGCGCCCTGCAGGAGACTGCTCGTGGCTTCTTCTGAGCCTAGAATGTACCACTGTAGCTTTCTTCCTCTCGTTGGGGGAGAGAAGGAGCATAGAAGCTCAATGTTACTTGTTCCTCTCTGGTCCTGGCTAGGCTCCCAGCCTTCTTCCAGGGGGAGGAGGCATCTTGAAGGAGACATAGTGTACTCTACCCACCTACTTACACATGTATAAACGTGTAAGTTGGAACACCACACAGCGCTGGACAGGTGCATCTCCTGTAGGGTACACAATGAGGTATCCAGGTTCCTGAATGGGAGTGTACGGTGAACACCTAGTCGGGTTGTGAATGGTGGTATTTAGGGGAAGAAGTTGCCCCCTGTGGTGGCGAGGAGCACATGTCAAAGTACCTGAGCCCCCATGTCATATGGGCCCCAGGTGTTTCGGTTGGACTATCTAAGCCCTAATCTGGAACTGTGGACAGGATGCAAGGCTTGTTCCCAAGCATTTGTGCTACTGATGACCAGAGGGATGGACTAATGTAAAATTTCTAAACCGCCATTCGTACACACATGGCAGATATGAGTTCTCTGTGGATTGCGGACTGTACGCGGGCCAAGAAGTTAGGCCCTGTTTCATAGCAAGCTGCCTACATGCCTGTTGGACTGCAAATGTTTAGCATTTGGGGTTAATCTAAAGCCAGAGTGTTTACTTTGTATTAGGTTTTCAAGAGACAATAACTCATTTTTGTGGTGTGATAAATTAGTGATGTGCCCTAAATAACTGCTGCAGTTTTTTCATGCCATTGATATTTTGCACTGTCCATTCCCATATTAAGGTCAAATGATGCCTATATTTGAGACTCCACCTAAGCTGATATTAAAATTCTGTTCAGACGAGAGTGGGGATGACTCTTCTGCCTCGTTGTTAAAGTCCTACGGCACGTGGCATGTAGATCTCGCTCATTCCGGTGCTTTGGCTTGGCCAAAATGTAAGTACTTCCCGGAACTGAGCAGAGTTTGGTCTTTCATGGCCATCTTGTAAGGGAAGATCTCATTGCTGCAGGTATTTGAAACAAAAATCAAACTAAATTAAATCCTTTTTTATGTCTGGCCAAATAAAAAAATCTGTCTAGACCATTATCGTCTAACACATATATGGTATACAACAGTAGGAAAAGTGGGTTTCAATACCCAACCGCTGCACATAGAAGAATTCCACCATGTCCCATTGAGTGCACCCACTTTTTTTCTTGTAATTCTCATACCTCTGTATTGTAGCTTTCCCTTTTTCTAATCTCATTTTATTTTTGTATACTGTATGTACAATATTTATGTGTATAATGGGGGTTTGGAGTCATCCCCAACCTAAGTAGAAAGGCCTGTCCCCTGCAGAATGCTACAAAGAGGGGCCCTTGATCTAAATGGAGAAGTAATTAGATTGCGGTTCTCCAAACAGCAGGGATCATGAGCTTTGCTAACTGCATAGTTATAGATCTGTTGCAGCAGGGGACATGTTGGATCCCTGCAGAGAGACTACTGCTTACACACCGAGAGCAAGGGTATGTTATCAGTATGAAAAGATACAGTAACATGAGTGAGTGTTGTCACCCTAGACAGGATATACAGTATGTTACTGGCAGGTTGCAGGATCTCTAGGTGAAAATAAAAGGGAAAAAAAGCCTGGAAAATAAAACGAATGCAGCCACCACTTCTAAGGACTAGTAAACTACAATATATTACATTTTTGTTCATGTGTTTAGATACACTTTAAGATGACTGTTTATTTTATGGAAGATATCTGCAGCATCTCTGTATCCTCCTGAACTGCTGTGACTTGTATGTGACCTCAACCTGCACACCCTGCTCCGCAGAGAGATTACGGCACGCTGTGTCATCTGACGTGCTGTCAGCTTCCATCTTCAACTTCTGACAACACCATGCTGCATATAAATCTGCTAGTTTTTTTCATCATGTTTACTACATTAAACAGAGTGAACGAAAGATTGTGTGATATGGATATTGTAATTTACATGTATGTATTCAAAGAAAACCGGTTTTGCTGGAAAAAGATGAGCTGATGTTATTCTTCAGAAGACAGCTGGCTGAGTTCATGCTGATCCTTTGGTTTACTCTTTTTTTCCCACTAAACGTAGTTATTATCACATACGTAGGTGACCAATAGTCCCCTATGTAATAGCACATTTTAATGTCAGGTTCTCTTTAATGAGATAGCATAAACTTATTAGACCTCTAATGTCTCCCGTGCCGTCCTCAAGCTAATGAGACACATGGGGCAGCGGGCCAGGTCTAGGGAAGCAAATTGGTGCAAAATAATTGATCATTGCAAAAAAATGTGCACATGAAACTTCAAATAAGTCTTATGCCGCGTACACACGAGCGGACTTTTCGACCGGACTGGTCCGGCGGACAATCTGATCGTGTGTGGGCTTCATCGGACCTTCAGCGGACTTTTCCAGTTGAAAATCCGACGGACTTTAGAAATGAAACATGCTTCAAATCTTTCCGACGGGCTCGAGTCCGGTCGAAAAATCCGCTCGCCTGTATGCTAGTCCGACGAACGAAAACCCACGCTAGGGCAGCTATTGGCTACTGGCTATCAAATTCCTTATTTTAGTCCGGTCGTACGTCATCACGTACGAATCCGTCGGACTTTGGTGTGATCGTGTGTAGGCAAGTCTGTTCGTTCGGAAGTCCGTCAAAAGTCCGTTGGCAAGTCCGTCGGACCAGTCCGGTCGAAAAGTCTGCCTGTGTGTACGCGGCATTACAGTGCAAAGCAGTGCCAAAATCAATTCATCAATAAATGCAAACAATCCATAATGTCCATAAATGCACTTCTTTATTTTATTACCAAAGTGTAAGAGTGCTTCCTCCAAAAAAGTGCTGTGATACACAGATCCAACGCTATTCAGGATTACGTTATGCCTTAAGTTTCACTTTTTTTTAAAAAACAATACAAACAGGTTATACAAACAAAACCGCATTAAACCAACCCCCCCCCCCCCTTAAAAAAAACAAACAAGACAAAAAAAAAAAAAAGCACAAGCCACCCCTCCGCAAGACACCCACACCCACACCCCTCCTACTCTTCGAGTATAAATGAAAAAAAAAAAGTAAAGGAGAGCGAAGAAGAAAGAAAAAGAAAGCGTTCCACTTTGTGTATCTAAACCCATAACAAAAAATTTGATATATTGTAGATTACTAGTCTTTGGTGTGGTGGTTGTCTTTGTTTTATTTTTTCAAGTTTCTTTTGCTTTATTTTCACCTGACAAGCCTGAAAATAACTTTCTTCCTGTCCCTGGGTGGCTATGTCACTCCTCCACTGTATCTACGGAGGGAGCTATGGTTGTCACCTAAGCTGCTCTCTTGATATGGACTCCAAACACATCCCAATCTCTTCATCCCTATTACATGGAGGGCAGGATTATTGGTAGATTACAGAAGATAGCTGGGAAGGAAGATTTTCTTTTGTACAGCTCAGAGGAAGTGACAAGGACCAGGCATTTCTGGGAAGATCATCAGCACATACTTTATTTTCTGCATTTGCTGAAAATGTTCTTAGTTTGAAAAAAATAAAATGAATTCAGCCACCACGTGAGTGTAAGCTGCAAAATATGGTATTTTTGTTTTTGGGTTTAGTTATACTTTTCAAGAGAAACGCCAGTCATTTTTGTGTTTATTAAAGCGGCGTTCCACCCATTTAAAAGTCAGCAGCTACAAAAAGTGTAGCTGCTGACTTTTAATAAATACACACTCACCTGTCCCATGACCCAGCGATGCGGGCGCTGGAAGCCTCGCTCCTCTCCCCCTCCTCTCCACGTCGCCGGCATAGTAACTGTGGGTGCCCAGCTGTGGCTTCACAGCCGGACACGCACTGGGCATGCGCGAGCTGCGCTGCGTGTTTTGAATGGCTGGGCAATCTTCTGTGACAGTACTTAAAGCGGAAGTTCCATCTTTGGGTGGAGCTCTGCTTTAAAAGTCAAAAACTGTAGCTGCTGACTTTTAATAAACACACCCACCTGTCCTAGGATACAGCGATATCCTCACCTGAGCCGTCCCTTTTCTCCATCTTGTGCCCCTGGCGCTGGCATCTCAATTGTGGGAACCCAGCTGTGACAGCTTGCAGCTTCACAGCCGGGTGCCTACTGCACATGCATGAGCTGTGCTTTGTGAATGATCCCTCAGTCTTCTGGGGCCTGTGATGTGTCCCAGTTGAATGTGGGGAGGGAGGGGTAGGCAATCCGAGCAGAAGTGGGAGCGGGTACCTGTCAAAACCAGGTACCCGCTCCCCCCCACCAAAAAAAAGTGCCATTTAGAGAAGAGGAGCGAGGCCTTAAAGTGGAACTTCCTCATTTCCTGTCTGGAGGACATCCAGCATCACCTATTCTGACGGACCTAAAAATAGAACATGTTCTAAATATTTCCGACGGAACCAATTCCTTTTGGGAAAACCGCTCATCTGTATGCTATTCCGACAGATCAAGAACTACGTATGCTCTGAAGCAAGTAAGAGATGGAAGCTATTGGCTACTGGCTATTGAACTTCCTTTTTCTAGTCCCGTCGTACGTGTTTTACGTCACCTCGTTCTGGACGTTCGGACTCTGGTGTGACCGTGTGTAGGCAAGACTACTTGAGCTGAATTCCGTCGGAGTTCCGTTGGAGAAACCTTCGGAGTTTATTCCGACGGGAAAACCGGTCGTGTGTACAGGGCATTAGTCAAAATTGTGAGTGAGCCCACTCCCTTGGCTGAGAAGCAACCCCACACATGAATGGTCTCAGGATGCATTACTGTTGGCATGACACAGTATCGATGGTAGCGCTCACCTTTTTTTTCTCCGGACAAGGTTTTTTCCGGATGCCCCAAAAAATCGGAAAGGGGATTCATCAGAGGAAATTACTACCCCAGTCCTCAGCAGTCCAATCCCTGTAGCTTTTGCAGAATATCAATCTGTCCTTGATGTTTTTCCTGGAGAGAAGTGGCTTCTTTGCTGCCCTTCTTGACAACAAGCCATCCTCCAAAAGTCTTCACCTCGCTGTATGTGCAGATGTCCTCACACCTGCCTGCTGCCATTCCTGAGCAAGCTCTGCACTGGTGGTGCCCCGATCCCACCACTGAATGAACTGTAGGAGACGGTCCTGGTGCTTGCTGGACTTTCTTGGGCGCCCTGAAGCCTTCTTCACAAATGCAGTGGAAATTTTTTTGGGGGGGATTAAGGTAATTTTCATGACAAAGAGGAACTTGGCAATTAATTGCATTTCACCCGATCACTCTTCATAACATTCTGGAGTTTATGCAAATTGCCATCATAAAAACTGAGGCAGCAGACTTTGTGAAAATTTATATTTGTGTCATTCTCAAAACTTTTGGCCACGGCTGTACAGAGAATTCAATAATGACATCTGGGGCCAAAAATAAGGCATATAATAAAAATGAAAAGGTTGAATTTAAACATTTCATTAGCATGTTTATGGGGGGTAGGGTACAGGAATTGAAAAATAACATTATTAAGTTTATTATTTTCATTTATATACATACAGTGTACAGTATACTGTGTATATATATATATATATATATATATATATATATATATATATATATATATATATAGTATGTATATTTAAAAAAATTCAGAGAATCAATTCCTTGAAATCATATTATGTCATTTTGTGACATTTCCGAAGTTTGAGATGACCGGTCTTTCTGCTGACACTGTGAACAGCTGAATTCTGTGAAAGACTAAAAATCTCAGGTTATATGAGAAATACCTTATGAAATTCTGTACATTTTCCTGTGAATGTTTAATCAATCATGTACTTTGATTTCTAAGAAGAAAGTGTACCTGCTGCATAATCAGGACTAGATCTGAAAGCCACACATCAAAACAGTATTAGAGATGCGTCTTAGAGAACACGGTATACAGGGATTTGGGAAGTGGTGGAGACATAAATGCATACACACACCCTCACAGGTTGAGCTGGATGGACTGATGATTTTATATAACCTTATTAACTATGTAACTAAACTATTCACCATCATTGGTAGAATGGCACTCAAGGCTGGAGTAGTTAGCACCAGACTCTCAGACTCCAGTCTCCAGTTATAGGGTTCCTATGGTCTAAATGGGTATCTAGATGTACTTGAAACCCAGTGCCATGAATATTGAAAGGAAGTGGATAGAAGCACTCTACTACACATGAGCAAAATGATGCGGACACCTTCACACCTACAGTATATGAGTTTGTTGGACATCCGATTCCAATACCATATAAGGAGTTTGCTCCTATAGCATTTCATGCCAAAAGTGTTCAGTAGGGCTGAGGGGCAGACGTTGCATTCTCCACCAAACTCATCAATCCATTGCTTTGTCTGCAGGGGTACAGTCAAGCTGGAATAGGACTTTCTCAAACTGTTGTGTAAAAAAGGAAGACAGGTGGCGGCACTTCCAGGAATAAAAACAGCTACTTTATTGTATATCCATTAAAAATGAAGGCTGACATACACACAATCCATGATTGATCAGTAAACACGTTTCACACTCCGGTGCTTATTCATTGCTACAGGAGTGTGAAACGCGTTTACTGATCATTCGTGGATTATTTGTATGTCGTGCTTCTTTATTAATAGATATACAATAAAGAAGCCGTTTTTATTCCTGGAAGTGCCGCCACCTTCCTTCCTTTTTACACATTGAGTTGGCGGCGGACCAGGCAGGCCCCCAGACTTTTACCGCAGCCCAGGATCTCGCAGGCTGCCTCTGAGTGATGTGCACCCAGCATACTCTTTCCCAAACTGTTGCCACAAAGTTGGAAGCGCAAAATTGTGTAAAATGTCTTTGTACAGTACGTTGTGGTATTAACAGTGCCCTTCACTGGAAGCACCTAGAATCAACATTTGGAGGGGTGTCCATATACGTTTGGACATATAGTGTATCTTCTATTCATTATTTATTATTTCATGGAATATTTTATTTACAGAGCAACATAGAAGGAACATATTCTGTATTTGTGTGTTTCAGTTTGTTTTCCAATGCCCCGTACACACGATTGAACTTTCCGACAACAAAACCGTGGATTTTTGTTCGAAGGTTGTTGGCTCCAACTTGTCTTGCATACACACGGTCACACAAATGTTGGCCAACAATTACGAACATGGGAATGTGGTGACGTACAAGACGTACAACAAGCTGATAAAAAGGAAGTTCAATAGTAATGTGATATTTCCATTATGAACACTAGTTTTACAAGGCCGATCGCTTCCGGCTCGTACTTGATTCCGAGCATGCGTGAACTTTTGTGCGACGGACATGTGTACACACGATCGGAAAGTCCGACAACAAAGTTTTGGTGGCGGAAAATTTGAGAACCTGATAGCCAACATTTGTTGGTGGAAAGTCCGACAACAAATGTTCGATGGAGCGTACACATGGTCGGACTTGCAGCCAACAAGCTCACATCCAACATTTCCCGTTGGAAAGTCTGATCGTGTGTACGCGGCATAATGCCGCGTACGCACAAGTGGACTTGCGAACGGGCTAAACTCCTTTGGCATTTCCGACGGAAAGATTTAGAACATGTTCTATATCTGAGTCTGTCGGAAATGCCGATAGAAAAAGTCCAATGGGGCATACACACTGTTGGAATGTCCGACCAAGAGCTCCCATCTGACTTTTTCTGTCGGAAAGTCCGGCCGCGTGTACGCGGCATAAGAGTATATATATCTCTGTATATTGTGCTCATAAATGAAGGCATCTAGAAGTTTTTGGAATTTGTCAGTACTCCCGGGTGATACCACTACTTGGGGGGAGAGGGTTTCAGATTTTTACTGTTCTGATTCCTCTCTCCAGTTTTAATTTAAAGCTGCTCTCCTCCAGTCTTAAAGGAGATGTTTGGTTTTTTTTTTTAAAAACATCCACACTCACCTCTATGCTGCAGCATCGGTGTGATGCTCCATTTCATTAATAAATAAAGAGGATTCGATTGAACCTTAACCACTTGTACGTTAAATAACGAGGTTATGGCAGCAGCTGGCTGCCATAACCCCGGTATCGTTATTTACTGTGGACGATTCTCTACAAAATAAAAGTGGTCCCGTGGGCAGATTCACCGCAGGATCACTTTTATAGATGGCATGAAAGGTGCCCGCAGCTTCCCCAACGTTTTTACCAGAGCCATTGAAAGTGATCCGGTGCGGCCGTTTGCTGGGCAAGAAGTCAGGTGAGGGCAAGATGGCCCCCAATCAACTGTATGCCCTTGGAGGACCCGGGGGGACGTCACTTCTGGTTCTCAGGCATAAACAAATGATTTTTTTTTTAAATCATAATGATTTTACTTTTAAAAGTAAAAGTAAATGAGAGATCTGGGGTCTATTGACCCCAGATCTCTCAATAAAGAGGTCCTGCCATGCCTATTTCTATTACAAGGGATGTTAACATTCCTTGTAATAGGAATACAAATGATCAAATAAATAAATAAAGGGACAGTGTAAAAATAAAAATTAAAATAAATAAGATTTTTTTTTTTTAACGTGACCCTTCCCTCTGTGCCCGCACGCAGAAGCGAACCCATACGTAGGTCACGCCTGCATATGTAAACGGTGTTCAAACCACACATGTGAGGTTTCGCCAAAGAGCAAGAGCAATAAATCTAGTGACCTCCTTTGTAACTCTAAACAGGAAACCTGTAAAAAATTTTAAAGTGTCACCTATGGAGATTTTTAAGTATTGGAGTTTGTCGCCATCCCACGAGCATGAGCAATTTTAAAGCATGACATCTGCGTTTGAAAGACCGCTACGCAAATACAGTGCGACATAAAATATTGCAACAATTGCCATTTTATTCTCTGGGGTCTCCTTTAAGAAAAAAATAATAATAATGTTTGGGGGTTCTAAGTAATTTTCTAGCAAAAAATACTAATTTAAACTTGTAAACAAAAAGGTCCGGAAGAGGCTTTGTCAGCATATAGTTTTAAAGTGGGGTTCCACCCAAAAAACTTACCTCTAAATGGCTGTTGCTAGGTGGTCCCTCGTAGTCTGCCTCTTCCAGTGCCTGGGCTGGTGAAATCACTTCCCCCTCGGCACAGGAAGGGCTCAGCTCTGCTCCCTCCCTCCTGTCAATCATCTGGGACCCATTACAGGTCCCAGGTGACTGAGCGGCCAATCACGGCACGTGGCGCCGCTCACGCATGCGCAGTGGGTGCCAGGCTGTGAAGCCACAGCCCGGCGCCCACAGTTGCAATGCCGGCGCCGCTGAACGGATCGCTGGACCCTGGGACAGGTAAGTGTCCAATTAAAAGTCAGCAGCTGCAGTATTTATAGCTGCTGACTTTTAATTTTTTTTTTTTTTTTTTTTTACTGGACCTCGGGTGGAACTCCTCTTTAAGGATGAACTCTGGGGAAAAAAATGTGGACATTTTCTATGTCCATCCCGGGGAGTAATAAAAGCACCAAACTTCCAGTGCTGAAACTGACAGTTCCAGCATTAGTACAGTGATGATAGTAGATGCCTCCCTCTCCACTTTGTCCATTCATAAAATGTCATGTATTCACAGAATACAGAGCATTCTGTAAATGGACAATAGGAGGTTGTGATGTTAATCTGCCCCTCCCCTTCCCCCTTCTATTTTCAGGGCATTCACTGCACTGTAAAAGCGATCGGGCGGCTCAGCATCAGTTGGCTGTACTTCTCCTGTGGCTCATAGGAGTGCCGTTCATTCTGCATCCTGTGTTCTGTTTTCAGCAGACAGCGGGCTGACTCTACCTGGCTGAAGCCCTCTGTCGGCTGATGTCACAGAGCCGGTCCAGGCTGAAGCAAAATCGCCACAATATGGTCGGAATCCTCCCACAACCCTGGACCGGAACCTGGCTCAGCCTCTCCAGAACCAGCCGCTCCCGCCCCCTCCACAGCGCAGTGCTCCAGTGAGCGGGGGGGGGGGGGGGCAGAGCAGACAGCAGTTCTCAGTCTTAGAGCTGGCGGGGGACAGATGTGGCATCAGACCAATACTGCATCCACCTAGGTAAGTATGATTCTTAAAAATGAAATAAATAAATACTGAACTTCTCTTTTAAGTAGTGGATGAGTAGGGATTATATTTTTGGAAAATAAGGATATTATTTAGTGAAACTGCTTAACCATTAGGACATTTGTGAATGTACCTTGGTAGACAAGGGATTAGTGTTGAATGAACATTTGTCGTTATTCAGTCTATGTAATAATAATAGTAACATTAATGTATAGAAACCAGATTTCATCAGTTCTTGTACAGCTCTCAATACAATGAAATATGCCCTCTGATTGGTTTGTGTTGGCTCCTGAACTTTGTACATCAATGTTTGCCTGGTTAAATAATAAGCCCACATACAATAATTATTGGAAAAGCCTTAATCGGTACAACAAAGTAAGCCAAAGCTATTTTTAAATTGCCTCTGCCATTAGCCAGCTAGTAGATCTACTCTTACCGGTACAATTATCTGCTGATCTGACATGTCAGATTACTGTGTGAAGTGTGAGGGACATGACACTCAATGACAGGTCCATCGGGGAGTTGCCGAACCACAGGTATGGCTTACAGGTAAGGCGTGTCTCTTGTTAGATAAGCTCAGTTATACAGCTTTCACTTCCCATCTGATTCCAGTCCTGCTGCATTTTCATGAGGCATTTTTACGCTGCTTTTCTGGTTAACTGAACAACCTAGTGGGCATGTAGCTGCAAAGCTCTACGTTTTGTATCTGATATTCTGGAAGGACAACTGACTGCCTGACACAAAGGAGAAGGAAAAACATTCACAAGTTGATGACCACCAAACAGGTTCATCATCCATCTAACTGTTTGAAAAGCCAAGAGGATCATTGCATTTCAACATGAACAGGTCTAAAACATTTGGGAAGATCAAGAAAAGAATTGAGGAGGCCAAAAATAGGTGGGCCAGATTGGGCAAGGCAGACTATAGCTACAATGAGAGCGCACGCCTGGCCACAGACGCTCTTCTGGACGGAGGAAAGGATGCCTACCAAAAAGTTCTGGTGGATGAAGGCGAAGTGGACTTTTTCTCTAAGACGGAGGTCCAGTTCATCGTGGACAATGTTAAAGAACCTTACTATGCCAATGAAAGTCACAATGAAAGTGACAATGGGTCGGTGCAAAATGGGAACCATGAGCACAAATCTGAGAGCTTCTACCCCATTAATTCAGACGACAGTAATCCCACAACGCCGCTGCACAACTGGAGCGCAGAGGACAAGCCGTATCTTAAGGATAAGTCCAGCGCCACTGTCTACTTCCAATCCGACAAGGCCAACATCAGGGAGACCATTAGGAGGAGCATACATCGAACAAGCCAGGTATGACCATATATATATTAATGATAGCTGGGGTAAAATTTTATTGGTTATGGAGGGTAAAAGACAATCTGCTTTGACCAGAGTCAGCAAAAAAAACAAAACAAAGGACAGTGTGCCATTTTGGTAGAGTCTATTCATGCCATGATGGCTAGCAGTGTGTACAGGGACTTGTAGTCCAACAGCTGGGGAACCCAAATTTGTCCTTTGTATATAGCGCTATTATATCTAAAGTCTATAACCCTATAGCAATATATTTGCATTATGAATTACAGTACAGGTAAACCCTAACTGACGGCCATTCAGCTCGCTAAAGTGCTTTGCATCATAAACAATTTCAATTTTTAAAATAAAAAAATATCAAATAAAATGAATAAAAACATTTATGTTCAATTTTTGTTGCATCTCTGTGCTGCTGATTGTCTGTAACCTCTTTACAGCCACGGTATGTCTACATGCTCTCCAGTGATGGCTGTGTTTCTTTGTTAGCAATTTTCCAACAACTGTGGACAATGCCTATGCAATGTGTATTTAAACAGCTTCTTCCATTGAAAGCCGGTGTAACAGGATGATAACACAGGAGCACAGTTGGAGCAATGGGACAGAGTGTTATCACCCTATAACAGGGAACACCTGAAGAAGAACCTTCATGATAGTATGACTAGGAGGTTTTGTATTAATGAAAGCTTAAGATTTTATTTATTTTTTTGCAATTCTTAAGAAACAATACTGATATGGTAAAGTGAGATATGAGATGTTAGTTAGCTGGGTTTACACCTGTAGAATTTTGTTAGAAATGTGTCATTGTTCAAAACGATCTTTCAATCATTTTAAGAGTTAAAGGGGAGGATTTGATAATTGAATTCCAAGGATGTGGAATTCCCTTCCACAGGCGGTGGTCTCAGCTGGGAGCATTGATAGCTTCAAGAAACTATTAGATAATCACCTGAATGACCGCAACATACAGGGATATATAATGTAATAATGACATATAATCACACACATAGGTTGGACTTGATGGACTTGTGTCTTTTTTCAACCTCACCTACTATGTAACTATGTAACTATTTGGACCAGCGTGAGCAAAAAAAAAAAAAGCACAAGGAAAATTTTGTCAAATCCAATGGGAACAAACACATCTCTAATTGTTGAACTTGCTTCAAGCCAAAAACAATCATAACTAGTCTTATGTGCATGTACTTTCAAAGTTTAATCTAGAAATAGTCCATGAAGGCACCATCCAATGGTCAGACAAGTGATTGATTATTTTTTGTCGGAACGTTCGCGCAGGTGTAGGGCCAGCATTACAGATAGGCTTCATGTACACAGGACTTTGTTTAACCTCTCCTAAACGATTGAACTTGACAGATAGAAACCGGCGTCTAAAAACGTCCGTTTAGACGCATTTACATGCTGCGTTTAGCCACGTTTGCGTCTAGAAGCTTTTTTTTTTTTTTTGTTAAAATGAAAAATGTCTGTAAATGAAACGCTGCTAAACGCAAGTTACCGGATTCAGCAGCAATTACAAGCTGTTACAGGCATTTGGCATTTCAAATGCCTCTGAACATCCGTCCTGAACGCATTTTTTTGCGTTCCAAAAAATGCTTCTAAACTCAACTGCCTAGAAATAACTATAAACGACCCTGTGTACATGTACTGATAAGATAACATAGAGGAGAGTTCAGGGACAGCTGGAAAAAAATGCCCAACTGCTCCTAAACGTCCGTTTACCAGCAGCAATGTACATGAGGCCAAACACTATAATCTCAAAAAAAGCTGTAACATGTTATTCTTTTTTTTAAATTGTTTATTATCTTTGTAATTCTGTAGCTTTCATTAGATGGATAAATCATTGTTCAGTCACCAGGAGTGCATGTGGCAAGGTGATAACACAGGAAAATGTATGGAGACCGCTGTCACCTTATGTCAGGTATAGGGTGACAACGGTCTCCATAAATGTTCCTGTGTTGTCACCTTGCCGCATACACCCCTGGTGGAACTACAAGAGCCATGCTGGCACATATTGTACAGGTAAAGCCTGTCATTGTAACCAACAAGAAGCTAGCCCAGACCAATGACTAAGCAAGTGCATGTAGAGGGGAATTCGCTGAAAGAGGCTGGAGGGGGTAGACAGCATTGAGATGCATAAAAGGGTTAAAAAAAAGTGTGAAAAACTATTTTATATTACAAACTAAAAAATGTACTTGGAAAGAAGAGTCATAGTTACATAGTTAGTCAGGTTGAAAAAAGACACAAGTCCGTCTAGTTCAACCAAAAAAAAAATAATGCAATCCCATATACACAATCCTTCACCCACAGTTGATCCAGAGGAAGGCAAAAAAAAAAGCAGGAAAGCATGATCCAATTTGCTACAGCAGGGGAAAAATTCTTTCCTGATCCCCCAAGAGGCAATCGGATTTTCCCTGGATCAACTTTACCTATAAATGTCAGTACCCAGTTATATTATGTACATTTAGGAAAGTATCCAGGCCTTTCTTAAAGCAATCTACTGAGCTGGCCAGAACCACCTCTTGAGGGAGTCTATTCCACATTTTCACAGCTCTTACTGTGAAGAAACCTTTCCGTATTTGGAGATGAAATCTCTTTTCCTCTAGACATAAAGCGTGCCCCCGTGTCCTCTGTGATGACCGTAAAGTAATGAACTCAACACCAAGTTCACTATATGGACCCCTTATGTATTTGTACATGTTGATCATTTCCCCCCTTAATATCCTCTTCTCAAGAGAGAATAAATTCAGTTCCTCTAATCTTTCCTCATAGCTGAGCTCCTCCATGTCTCTTATCAGTTTGGTTGCTCTTCTCTGCACTTTCTCCAGTTCCCCGATATCCTTTTTGAGAATTGGTGCCCAAAACTGAACTGCATATTCCAGATGAGGTCTTACTAATGATTTGTACAGGGGGGCAAAATGATCTCTCTCTCTGGAGTCCATACCTCTCTTAATACATGAAAGAACTTTGCTCGCTTTGGAAACCGCAGCTTGGCATTGCATGTTATTATTGAGCTTATGATCTACCAAAACCCCCAGATCCTTCTCCTCCACGGATCCCCCCCGTTGTACTCCCCCTAGCATGTATGATGCATGCATATTCTTAGCCCCCAAGTGCATAACTTTGCATTTATCAACATCATTCAGTGAAAAAAAAGTTTTTGGGTGGTTCAATTGGCAGAGGTGTCTGATGTGGTTATTCAAAGGATAGGTACTAATTATGTGCTTGAGTAAAACATCCAATTACTTTATTTCACTGAATAAAACGCGGATTTAAATTGCCACTTCCTGAGTTCAAGATGATAAAATTCAACTGATTATTACACACTGGGCGAACAACGATTTACATCTGCTTGAACGATATAGAACAATAGTCATATGAGCATACCATGCCTAAAAAAGGAGAGAACATATGTATATACAGTAGTTATATATGAAATTGCATTGTTAGCCATTTACAATAAATGAAATACAATAAATAGATTAAAGAGGAACTGCAGTCTGCTCACAAAAATTGAGGCAATGTCGCAGTCCCGCTAAAAATCACTGATCGCCGCCATTACTAGTAAAAATAAATAAACAAATAATAAAAATGCCATAAATCTATCCCCTATTTTGTAGACGTGATAACTTTTGCGCGAACCAAACAATACACTTATTGGAAATGTTCTATAGCAGAAAGTAAAAATTTTTTTTTTTTTTCAAAATTGTCGCTTTATTTTTGTTTAAAGCGAAAAAAAAAAAAAACGCTACTACAGCAGGGGAAAAACTACTTCTACCACTTCAAGGGCCAATGCTGCTTGGCTCCAATGGCACCAATAATCTTTTCTGCTACCTGTAAGAGTGGCATTTGGATCACCAGTGTAAGGACTGTATTCTTCTCACTATTCATCAACGTAACAACGGGGCAATTTTTTACACTGATCCCCGATGAATTTGTTTTAGAAGAGTTTCCCTGAGACCTGAGTCTATAGCAGGGGTAGGCAACCCTGGTGAGGTGGAATTCTACTTGAACAACAGAAAAGAGATCAAAAATAAAACCAAAAATAACCAGTATCAGTTTTTTTCAGAAGATAACTTAATCCCATTAAAAAGAAAGACAGGGTACATGGTCCCTCTTTGTTTGTCAAGGATTTGTCCGTCTTCATCGCCCCTGTGCTTCTGAGGATACCAAGCACTTGGAACTATGTATCACATATGGTGGGATTGTCCGAGGTTGCAGGGCTTCTGGAACAGAGTTTTTGCTCTGTTACGGAAAGTTTCACAGTATGTACGTGAGATGTGTAAGTGAGGCTCTAGGGGACCTGTCCCGGGGAACACCACTTTCTTTCTGGGTTTCTTCTTCCTCTGTCCTTACTTTCCACTCTTTCTTTGCTTTTCTTGTTTCTTTCTCTTCTGTTATTACTGGGATATATAGTATACAGGATTCTTCTCCCGTGAGATATTAAAGCTGGAGTCCCTGCTGCTCTTTTGAGGTTTATGTTAACACAGTGAGAAGCATTGGTGTGTGCAGAAAATTGCATTAGAGCCCTTGCACACTGGGGCGGGGGCGGCGTCAGCGGTAAAACGCCGCCATTATTAGCGGCGTTTTACCGTTGGTATGCGGCCGCTAGCGGGACGGTTTTACCCCCTGCTAGCGGCCGAGAAAGGGTTAAATACCACCGCAAAGCGCCTCTGCAGAGGCGCTTTGCCGGCGGTATAGCCGCGCCGTCCCATTGATTTCAATGGGCAGGAGCGGTAAAGGAGCAGTATACACACCGCTCCTTCACCGCTCCGAAGATGCTGCCGAAGATGCTGTATTCCAGTGTGAAAGCCCCTCGGGGCTTTCACACTGGAATACAAGCATCGGCACTTTCGGGTCGGTTTGCAGGCGCTATTATTAGCGCAATAGCGCCTGCAAACTGCCCCAGTGTGAAAGGGCTCTTAGGGTGTGCACCCCAGAGATCAAGCATGTAAAACGTGTATATCAGCAGAGCAGTGGATGGTGTCAGTAGAGCAAAGACTGGTGTCAGAAAGGCAGTGGACGGTGTCAGTAGATTTTTTTTTATTGTTTTTTTTTTATTTTATTTTTTTTTACAATTTTTTTAGGAGCCCTTTTTGGGGCTTTGGTAAAATATCAAGGGTCAGACCCCTGATGTCTCACTTTTGAGACAGAGAAAGAAACTGAGGACAGAGATTCCCCAGTCCCATTCTCTGCAGCCTACAGTAAACATAATTTACTATGCTTCAGTTAAGAATGAAGACAGGAGAGATTGGTACAGATCACTCACTGTGTTTATTCCGAAAAAGAAGGGGCCGTTAATTAAATATTTGCCAGCCTCTTCCCCACTAGGCAATATGGCAATGCTTTATATGTCTGTGTTCACCACTTACTATTTTTATAGGCTTGTGCCAGTGTTCTGGCTGCTTTAATGTTTCATGTGATCTCTCTTGACCTGATTGTTATTCTTCTCACACCAATAATAAAAGTGATTGAAAGTAAAAAGTAAGACAGATGACATAGGGTTCAGGGGTCAGTAGTAAGTAATGTAGAGTGCACGGGTCAGGAGTAGGTAATGTATAGTTCAAAGATTCAGGGGTCAGTAGTATGTAACACAGAGTACAGAGGTCCATAGTCTTTAACAGATTACAGAGGTCAGTAGAAAGTAAGGCCAGAGGCCAGCAGTAAGTAACACAGATTGCATAGGTCAGGAACAAGTAACGTAGCGTACAGAGGTCAGTAGTAAGTAACACAGATTGCAGAGACCAAGAGTAAGTAATGTAGAGTGCAGAGATCAGTAGTAGGAAACACAGATTGCATTAGTGATTCTTCTTTGATAATTATTTTGACAAACTACAGATATCACGTTTTTTCCTTTGAAAAAGATTTGCTTCTCTATGGAGACTCTATGGAGAATATAGCAAAGGATCTCCCAAAGTCTATCTATCTATCTATCTATCTATCTATCTATCTATCTATCTATCTATCTATCTATCTATCTATCTATCTATCTATCTATCTATCTATCTATCTATCTATCTATCTATCGTTTGTGTCCTTGTCTGTTTGTCCATATATCTGTTGTTATTCTTTCTTTTTCATCCTATCTGTTCATCTGTATGTACTTGCGAAAGCGTGCCCATTTTCTGAACAAGATGAAATTCATAGTTTTTAAAATAGATCTGTAGCCAAGTCCCGGGCCTCTCCAGGTGACCTCCAGAGTCAGGGACAGCCGACATCCTTCTGTGTAGAGTGGGTTACGAGGCATGGTAGGTGTAAGGCAAGGTAGATTCATGGGGGCCAGACACTTCTTGAATGCAAAGAGATTTATTGTCTCTAAAACAGAACTGTGGGAGAGAGGGTTAGGGCCAGGACACCCTTTTGTAGTTGCAATGTTAATTTAGCAGGACTCCGAGACTTCTATAGGCAGACAGCCATGCAGGGAAAGGTATCTAGCCAGACACCACATCTGCACGAGTAGGAACGCTGTCTTCTATGGCAACAATCTTGAAACCGTTTCTAATACAAATTGTAACAAACTGCTTCACTTCTTCTACAATCTCCTATTGCAGATCTTCACTCAACTGGGCTCCCAGTCTATCACTTAGACCTGCTGATACACTGCCTCTGGATCTCCTGAGCTCCTCCAATCTTCTCATTCCGTATCTTCCTCAAGCGTCACCCCCGCATCCTGCTGGGTCCCTAGCTTGGCACTCACAGATCCTTGTCAAGCGTCACCCCACTGGCCTGCTCGGTCCCTGGCTTGGCACACAATATTGTTCTGCAAGCGTCACCTCCACTGGCTAGACATCTGCTGAAGTTTCCCAATTCTTCACCATCCCCGGTTGGTGAGAATACTGCTCCGGCACTTGCTTCAGCTACTCGCAATGGTCCCTGGTAACAAGGTGGAAGAGCCCTTAGTGGCAACAGTTTTCCCTCTACCTCCGACAATGACAGGTTCTCTGGCCCGCAGAACCGTTACTTCTGGTTGGACTGCAAGCCGCAATCCCAACCTTACACTGCTCTCTTGCTTCTGGATAGGCCTTCAGACAGCCTAGCAGCCAGATTTCCCCAGGATAGGCTTTAGGCTCTGGCCTAGCAGCCCAGGGCAGCACAACACACGTCCTCCCAGACAGCCGTCCAGGTGGCACAGAACCCCAATCACTTGACTCCACCCAAATAAATAGGCTCTCCCAGCAGGCCAAGGGATCCAAGAAAATCCCTGCCCATTGGCTGAGACACCCCACTCATTCATAATCTGTCCTTGCGACGCCCTTGTCTTATCTAATGCCACCAGATACCTGGCCATCTAGTGACAGAAGAGAGAAGTACAGCAATTCAGGAATTAGGGTGAAGTCAACTGACCTCCTATCAATTGGCCAAGGCAACTATCACTTGGCAGATAAATTTTAGTAGCAACCCTGCCTAAACATCAGGGTGCTATATCTCTGTAAAATAGTACAGACCAAAATGCAGTGTGGGGTATACCTGATGCTGGGTCCACGTCAAGCCTAGAACATGGGAAATCAAATTCTTATAAGAAAATAAGCAGCATACGCTGGTAGCCTTGGACCTCCAGTAGGACCTTCACATGCTCAGCAGTAGTACAAATAGGATGAGTCTCTGAAGCCAACTGTAGGGGCACAGATATAGACCCCTCACTATGTAAAAGTGGGGAACCTCTATGAACACACATGGGGGTAAGCTAAGAGAACTGTAGCAATTAAATAAAAAAAAAAAAAAGAAAAAGAAAAATGTTATGGGTTACTTATACACAGTTAACTGAACTAATAATACCTATGTACTCTTCTGATGAGAAAACTCTATTTATCACCTAATGCATCTGCTATGTTTGAAGCCACCATCATAAAACAAAACAGTTAGGTCCTTTTCACACAGGCAGCATCTATACCGATCATAATGGGGTCCATGAACAAATTCTCTACTGAATGAGAAAAACAGACGCATGTCACTTTTTTTTCAAATCTGTGTCCTTTCAGTTTTGTCTCCAGCCTGAAACCAGAGTTTAGAAGACCCATCGTAGGCAGGCATTGTAAACTGACATGCATCTGATATCTTTTTACTCTAGTTCAACACATTTAGGTATGAAACTTAAGGGTATGCGTGTCCATTTACATCTGCCTTCCCATAGACTAACATTGAGCTACTCTTTAGATCCACCTGAACTGTCATATGGATCCAATCAGATCGTCCAAGTGAAAGGACCCTTAAGCTGGCCATACATTATACAATTTTGTTATTAGATTTCCTTTAGATTTACCTTCAACTATGTAGTGCAAGGGCCTTCCTGATTGCATACAAATTGAAAGTGTTTAGGTTTGAACTCATATTATATAGTTTTGCTAAATCTTAAGGAAATTTGCACAAGGGAATTGTATAATTTATGGCCAGCCTAAGGCCTCATTCAAACAGGTGATTACATGCATACACCAGGTTCCAGGGAAGATCAACTGATTCTCATGGCTGGGATGACAGATGTATGCGAATAGTGGCAACCTGTACAAAATAACCAGTGGTTAGGGATGAAGGTCCAGGCTTGGAAGCATCTGCCTGCATCCAGGGTCACTCATATGCCCATAACTGTGTGGGGAGGTGCAATGTGGTGTGGCGGCAGTTAACACTCAGATTACCCAGCAGGAAGATAACCCAACCAGGTGCACTCACAGAATGTTGCAGTGAAGAGTATATCAGGTCTCAGGTGCACTGACAGCATCTGTCTCGAGGGGTAGAATATGGTCTGGCTGGTCCGTACCCAAATGGAGAGGCTGCCAGGAAGGATGGTGTGTCCCTACTCATCTGGAACCTCTCCCTGCCACTAATTACTGTCCCTGACAGAAGGGTGAACTGTCCCTAAACTACCCACATGCAAAATGCATGTCAAGCCTAGGGGCCAGGTTCTTTAACAGACTCTACCCGACCCAAGATGGCTACCAGAGTCACATGGGGTGCCAGTATGCAATCAAATGGCTCCCCAGTGACCCAAGAAACCATATGGGAACCATGTTCCTTTTGACTTCCTCTCCCTCTGCAATGTCACCAAGGTTGAGCGCCACCTGCAATGGAGAAAGTAGACTGTACCTGCCTACAACTGCGTAACTGTTGCGTGTGTGGACATGTCTGAGTAGCGATGGCTCCTCTCAATCTGCCATTACTTTGTACATGCTGTTTGCATACACCTGTCATCCTGGCTGCAAGAATCCACTGATCCTTGCTTCTGGAATCCAATAGGGTGGATTTACTAAAGGCAAATAGACTGTGCACTTTGCAAGTGCAGTTGCACTCATTTTACCTGTAAATGTAAATATGGCAAAGCTTTACTTTGGAAAAAATACCAAATCACCTGCAAGGACAACAAAAAAATAGCATTTTGCTTGCACATGATTGGATGATGGAAATCAGCAGAGCTTTACCACATTTACTAAGCTCTGGGGAAAATGAGTGCAACAGTGCACAGTCTGTTTGTGTTTTTTAAATTCATCCCAACGTATGCATGTATAAATACACTATAGCACTTGATCAACACCTCCCACATACCGTATTTATCGGCATATAACACGCACTTTTTTCCCCTGAAAATCAGGGGAAAATCGTGGGTGCGTGTTATAGGTTGATCCCCGTCAATTTTTGTTCGGATCGGAGCGATCGCGGCATTTGCCGCGATCGGCGCCGACATACACAGCCGTGTGTAAATTCAAATATGGCGCCGAGACTGCAGGGACTCGGCGGAGCGGAGATACACATACCCGAGAGTCCTTTTCTCAGCGCCGCTCACAGTCCCGCCCAGTCCCGCCATTGGACCTGTGTTATGTCCATCATAGGGCAGGACTGGGCGTGACTGAGCGGCGCCAAAAAAAGCCGAGGACTCTCGGGTATGTGTATCTCCGCTCCGCTGAGTCACTGCAGTCTCGGCGCCATATTTGAATTTACACACGGCTGTGTATGTCGGCAGGGATCGCGGCGAGCACTAAGGCAAGGCTGCACTGGGGCAAAGCTGCACTGGGGCAAGGCTGCACTGGGGCAAAGCTGCACTGACATGGCTGCACTGACATGGCTGCACTGACAAGGCTGCACTGACAAGGCTGCACTGGGGCAAAGCTGCACTGAAAAGGCTGCACTGGGGCAAAGCTGCACTGAAAAGGCTGCACTGGGGCAAAGCTGCACTGAAAAGGCTGCACTGGGGCAAAGCTGCACTGAAAAGGCTGCACTGGGGCAAAGCTGCACTGACAAGGCTGCAATGGACACTGGGGCAAGGCTGCACTGACACTGACAAGGCTGCAGATGGACACCGATAACACTGCATTGATGGGCATTTTAATGTAAGTTTTTCTTCCTTAAACTTTACTCCTAAAAGTTTTTTCCTTAAAATTCCCTCCTAAACTTGGGGTGCGTGTTATACGCCGGCGCGTGTTATACGCCGATAAATACGGTATATTTATATACACTGTAAAGTAACAAAGTTGTAATATAAAATTGTGAACAAAGATGTCACAAAGGATAGAGTCATTACACAATTACAGTTCCCAGGAACCTCTGTAATTTTTATAGTATTGTGTAACCCACCCCCTGTCAGCCCTGTGACAGAGAAGATCATTCTGCACTGAGAGTTGGGAGAAAAATTACTTTTTTACAGATTAAAGCCAAGTCACTAAAATACAGAGGTCAATATTATGGCCCAAGGTGACAACAGATGAACCTGCCAGACAAGTTCCAGCAACATGTCCACTGAGCTCCTCATCTTATCTTCGTATGATTTGTTTTGGAAGTAATATTGTTATGGCTTGAAACCACATTCCTCAACTGCACCAAAGGAAGCGGTGCACCTTTATCTGGGTAGTATGTTGTATGGGAGAGAATGGGCCCTATTAGCAAATGGAAAGCTGATTGCTAGGAGGAGAGAGTTGTTATGCCGTGTACACACGACCGGACTTTTCGACCGGACTGATCCAACAGAACAAATCCGTCGGACAATCCGACCGTGTGTGGGCTTCATCGGACCTTCAGCTGACTTTTTCTGTCGAAAATCAGACGGACTTTAGATGTGGAACATGTTTCAAATCTTTCCGACGGACTCGAGTCCGGTCGAAAAATCCATTCGTCTGTATGCTAGTCCGACGGACAAAAAAGGACGCAAGGGCAGCTATTGGCTACTGGCTATCAAACTTCTTTATGCTTGTCCCTTCGTATGTCATTGCGTACGTCAAGTTCCAACGGACTTTCGAACGGATTTTAGTCCGTTCGTGTGTGTGGGAAAGTCCGGTCGTCCGAAAGTCCGTCGTAACTCGGTCGGAAAGACCGTCGGACGTTTGATGCTGAAAAGTCCGCCCGTGTGTACACGGCTTAAGAGGTGAAATTACCTGTTTTTTCAGGTGCGTAGGGTTGCTACCTCATCCCCTTAAAACCAAACACATATTAATTGCACAGGTTCTGAGGATAATTGAATGCAGATAAGGCACTAAGTGAGTTAATTTACCACCTTAATCAGCCACAGAACCTGAGTATTTAATGTGTTTGGTTGTAGCCACCCTGGCGGTATGATTATGTTAGAATTTTGCGTCTCAAAGCGGTACATTGTTTTGCATAGAAATTTGGCGTTTTATATTGTAGGCCTGTAATTCTAATGCTGCGTACACACGACCGGACTTTCCGTCAGAAAAGGTCAGAAGGAATCATACCATAGGACATTCCGATCATGTGTGGGCTTCATCTGACTTTTTCTTTCTAAAATTCTGACGGACCTAGAAATAGCACATGTTTCAAATCTTTCTGACGGACTCAATTCCTATCGGGAAAACTGCTCGTCTGTATGCTAGTCCGATGGACCAAAAACGACGCAAGGGCAGCTATTGGCTACTGGCTATTGAACTTCCTTTTTCTAGTCCCGTCCTACGTCATCGCGTTCTAAACGAACGGACTTTGGTGTGATCGTGTGTAGGCAAGTCCGTTTCAGTGGAACTCCGTCGGAAAGACCGTCGGAAAGACCGTCAGAGTCTACTCTGACGGAAAGTCTGGTCGTGTGTACGCAGCATTAGGATTAACACACTTAAATCTGTCCAAACAAGTGTCTAGTAGATATCCCGGGTATGATAAAGTTTGAAACACAAAATCATAAATTATAATATAATAAATAACTATAAATAATTATAAAAAATAACACTTCAAATTGCTTAGATGTGAATGGAGGCCAAACAAAGAATGTTGGCTTTCTATATTGAGTAACAATGTGTAGATAGGTTGTTATAACTATTTCTACTGATGATGAAAAAAATATATGGTGGATAACGTGATCTTTGTATATCTCTTTTACCTCCAGGTGCATGCTTACTGTGCCTAATAGACATGTGTGATATATTCAATTACGAATCAAAATTCAGATGAAATTCTTGTTATTCGGAGATTCAGATGTATCTAAATTGCCGAATCACAATAGTAACAAATTTCAATGAATCTGAAATAAATTATAAGGAAACAACAAAATTCATTCGTATTCATTCAGACCTTTTGTTAAAGTGGTAGTAACCACCGAAAAAAAAAAAAACCCTGCAAGACAAAAGCATAATGTGCTAATATGCATCGCAATGTGTTTTTATTTTTTTATCTATTGCTTTACATTGTAGAGGAGAGATGGGGGGTCCCATCTCTCCATAAAGAGGACCTGTCACTGCTTATTTTTATCACAAGGGATGTTTACATTCCCTGTGATAGAAATAAAAGTGATCAAAAAATGTTTTATTAAAGGGACAGTGTAAAAATGAAAAAAAGAATAAGGTAAGTATAACATGTTTGTTATTTTTATTGAAAAAAAAAACAAGACTTTAGAATCACTTAAAAAAAAATATATGTAAAGTATGGATGTGCTATACCGGTGGGATCCCTGTAGAAGCTGGAAATCACTGTAGTAGGCACTACAGCTTCTGGGTCTCATGCAGCTACTCTGCGGCTTAGTGAGCAAAAGAGGTCACTCGTTCTGCATGGGCACCATTCAGAGAACACTGCATTTTCTCAGTTAATGCAAAGTGTTCTCTGATTGGAGGAGGTGGAGATTGTGTGACATCACCGCCCTGCCTCTTCACCTCTTTCAATCAGAGAATGCTATGTTTTCCCTGATCTGAGCAAAGGCTGAGCAAGCAATCTCCTGTGTTCAGTAACCAGCAGGACAGCCACTCGGCATAGCACCCAAAATCTAGTGGAGATCACTGTATTAGCGGTGCCTTTTACAGTGATTTCCAGCTTCCACGAATATCCCACAAGTATGGTAAATGCATAGCTACATTGGTTCAAGCTAGACCAATGTAACTGTATAAAACGTGCCGTACCTAAACTCAGCTTTAAAGCTAGAAACTTCAAAAACTCAACCAAGTGTTTAACCCATATGCGTCCAATCCTGGTCTTGCATGTATATGACTCTAAATGCGAGTACCGCTCAGTATAGCATCCAGCTGTGGTGTATTTCAGCCGGTCATTGACTTTACCAGGTTGCAGGCAGCAAGGCTGGAAGCTGCATCTGTTTCTCCTGGATGCACGTGCTTAGTGTATGTGCGGCCTTAATGTTCCAGATACAATTGCTTCTCATCAGCTGCATGTGATTGATATTTTCTATGGTTATAGTGATTATTCAGTGCAGTTAGTATAACATTTTGCAGAATAATGTGTAATTAGCTGCCCTTACTGTGAAAAAGGTTTTAGGCCTCATGCACACTGGACGTTAAAATAACGTTATAAAAACGCCGATAGCTTTGTAGTGTTTTAGTGTTTAGTAGAGTTTTTTCACGTTAGCGTTTTTTTTTTTTGAAGAAAAATAAAAATTTAGAAATTTTTTTGTCAATGGATCAACAACGTAAAAAAAAAAGGCTGGTGAGAGATATTTTTGAGCATTTATCGGCGTTTATCAGCGTTCATCAGCGTTAGAGTGTTTTTACAGCTGAAAAAACGTCTCTCAGAACCCACTAGTTTCGTTTTTTTTTTACTGCTCAAAAACGCCACTGCCCAAAACTGCTGATAACAGCCTATGTGTGCATGGACACATAGGATAACATGATGGAGAGTTTAATGACTGTAGGAAAAAAACGTCTACAGCCAAAAGAAGCTGCTGTAAAAACGTCAAAAAATGTCCAGTGTGCATGAGGCCTTACTGTTTCATCTTTGACACCCGCAGATCTAAAACATTGCAAGATGTACGATGTTGTGCTACATTTTCCACACAATTGGCACCAATTATACATTCATTCATCACACGACAGTGAAAGATCACTCTTCATTGAGAGCCGGCAGAAACATAACATATACTGATTGTCACCAGGTCACTAAAATATAGAGGTTAATATTATAGCCTAAGGGGACAACAGATGAACCTTTCAGACAAGTTCCAGCAAGATGTCCATGGTGCTTCTTATTTCTTCTTGCTATGGTTTGTTCTGGGATGCAAAGTGGTGAACTTCTGACCCCTAAAACCGCATTCCTCAACTGTATTAAAGCTGACTTCCAGGGAAACAGGTAGATACATAGATAAAATAGAAATATGGGAACTATTTTACCTGCCATGAGATTTGTTATTTATGTTCAGTTCTGAGATTTACACAGCTCTGCTGGACAACACGACCAGTGTTGGCGACCTCACTTTTGTCTACTGTAGTTAGCAATGCACCCACCTAGGCTCCGTGTTCCAGCCTGTGATTAGACAGGAAAGGAGAAGCAGCAGACTGATGGGACCATCTCTCTACCCTCATGTACCAATGTCATTGACTAAATATGGGTACGTGTCCCTATAAAAGGCACTGTAAATACCAGCAGCAGCATTCCACCCCTTTGTTTATATGTGCTGCTGACACATCTGATTGCATTAGAAAATAGCGCAAAGTGAGAAAGATGAGTTCAAAGGACACTCAAGAACATTTCCAGTTCCAACTCCTTCCCTCTCCATCCAAAATTTAAAAAAAAAGTGGTGCGAAGTAGAAGTCAATACAAATAAGTACGGAGGACACTCAAGATTATCTCTAGTTCAAACCCCTTCTCACTGCATCCAAAATTATAAACAAATGGTGCAAAGTGGAAGTTTGGATAGAAATTAGTTTGATGACCATTCAAGATTATCTCTAGTTCAAACCCCTATTCATTGCATCCAAAAATTATAAACAAAAGGCACAAAGTGGAAGTTTGAATAGAGATGAGTTTGATGGACAATCAAGGTCATCTCTAGTTCCAACCGCTTCCCACTCGGTCCAAAATGATAAATAAATGGCGTAAAGTCAGGGGCGTAACTAGAAATAGCAGGGCCCCATAGCAAAATGGGGCCCCCCTGCAAACAGCCCCCCCCCACAGCTGCCCTAGTGTCAATGCAGCGTGACCTGTGCCACATACAGCGTGACCTGTGCCCAATGCAGCGTGACCTGTGCCCAATGCAGCGTGACCTGTGCCCAATACAGCATGACCTCTGCCCAATACAGCATGACCTGTGCCCCATACAGCGTGACCTGTGCCCAATACAGCCTGATCTGCCTGTGCCCCATACAGCCCCACCTATGCAGAGGAAGAGGCAAGCCACGCGGATCAGCAGAGAGCGGGATTGCCCGCTGTAATAGCTTTCATTTGAATTTCCTGTCTTCCCGGGGCTCATCGTCACATAGCCCCACCTCTTGGCCCGACGCCTTTGATGACGTCACATGTCCCGCATTGGATCGGCGTTCTGTCTATATAAGGCACCGGGCCTTTGATAGACAGGTGGAGCTATCTGACGTGAGCCCCGGGAACACTGGAAGTTCTAATGAAAGCTCTTACATCGGGCAATTCAGCTCTCTGCTGATACGGACAGCTTGCCTCTTCCTTTCCTCTCTCTTCCCCTGGCTGGGAGACTGTGCCGGCGGTGCTCTTATCCTCACTGGGCCCCACTCGGCTGCGGGCCCCATAGCGCCCGCATGGGTCGCTATGGTGGTAGTTACGCCCCTGCGTAAAGTGGAAGTTTGGATAGAGATGAGTTTGATGGACAATCAAGATCATCTCTAGTTCCAACCCCTTCCCACTCTGTCCAAAATGGTAAATAAATGGCGCAAAGGGGAAGTTTGGGATAGAGATGAGTTTGTTTGTTCATTGAGGTCCACTGATACTTCCTCTAGCCCCTTAACTGGAGGAGTCTACAGTAGCCTGTGCATTGCACCCACGATCCACATTTTTTAAAATCAATGTGGTTGCATTTATAAAATTTTTGCAAATGATGGAATATGCTTTTAAAGCTAAAACTTCAAAAGCTCAGTGGATTCCCTTTAATGCTCCAGATACAACATCTGCTCGTCTGCTGCATCAGATTGATGTGCTTTGTAGTCAGTGACAATAGATTATGCAAAGAATCTAGTCTAACGTTTTTGCAAGATAGTGTATAATTAGGTGTTCTTACTGTGGATGGGACGTTACTGTACCCTCTTGTGCAATAGTTGACACGCGCAGATGTAGTCTTCTGCCTTGTATGATGTTGTGCAATGTTTTCCTGCACCTGGCACCTATAATCTTTTTTATCATCGAACATTCAGAGCAGTACAATGTGTGTGTGTGCTGACTGCATCATGAGGATTATTGTAATTGTTTGTGTAAACAATGCTGAATACAGTCCTGTTAGTTTAAACACAGTCCTTACATGACACCAATGAGTAGACATAAAGGATAATTAAAAACACGCTAATGCCGTATTTAGTCTTTCACCATATGGCAATTTATTTTACATATTTATATAGCAAATTCAGGAGGGTGTACAACCATTCATGTCAGTTCTTGTCCCAGAAGAGTTTACTATCTAATGTCCATAATCCATGTTTGCCAATAATTGAAAGTCATTTTAAGTGCTCCCCCTATTTTCTTCCTCCGAGGCCTTTCAGCCCCTTCGTTCAGATTCCCTGAATACACATCTGTACTAAAAATCCTTTTCCTAATCAATCCTCCCTATCCTCCCTATCCCAAGCTCAACTTTACCCCCCGCCCCCAACACTATCCATAACTAAAAGGAGCCTTAGCCCCCTGACCTACCTACCGCACAGTCTGTTGCCCCTGGATTTTAGTTTTGGTTACCCATTTTATCTGTCCTAAACCTTAACAAAATCTGAATCAGTGAGACTGTAACAGACGGAGAAAGGATACTACCTCCCCTTCTTCTCTCTATACCAGCCATCGAAAGAAGAGATGTATAACTAATAGATTTGCCTATACAGCCAATAATATGTCTACCCAACTTCATATGGCTCAATATGTACTCCAGATGTCTTCGAAAAAATCCATCATGCCTATTATACGATGACCTGTCATTTACATGTACAGTATGTGACCTCGTTCATACGTAAGTATTTGAAAAGAGGTAATTTTAAAGGCTGTAATGTAGCTATTGAATCTAAGCCAAAAATTGATACTAGCAAGCAGGGCTTTTTTTCTCAAACAATAGGTGCTGGAACTCAACCACGACCCCCCAAAACCCCTCCATCACATCAAATCACATCAAATAGTGGGTGTTGTCAGTCAAATTTCACGAACAGTAGGAGGGTCCTAAAGGGGCATTAAATACCAAAATTGCATTACATACATAGTGCAGAGTTCAGGGGGGTTACACACAGAGTGCAGAGCTGTCACTTGTAAACACAGAAACCGGACTTCTGTGTTTACAAGTGATTGTGGTCAGCAGGCCCCCCCCAAGGGTCTGAGCCAGAGGTGGTGGAACTGAGTTCTACCAAGTTCCCCCTGAAAAAAAGCCCTGCTAGCAAGTATGGCCACATACCTTGTAGGGTTTACTCCGCAACTTTAATACAGTATATAAATAACAAAATCAGTTTCTATTGGTAGGTGAGAAGGTCATAACAACGAGGACCTACAGACCCAGATATAAAGCAGTGGCATTGCCTTGGGTCCCTTTCACATTGACACTGTTGGGTGACAAAAAGAGATGGTTGAGGCTTGTTTTTAACTCACTTCAACCACCTGTCAAAATCAAAAACATAAAAAAGCTTTGGTGCTACCATTAAGAGAAGCAAAGTGAATAACGATACAGTTCCAATACTCATGAAAACATACCTCCCAACTTTTGAAATGGAAACGAGGAACACCTAGTAGCAAAAGTATGTAGGCATAGGACACACCCCTTGCCACGCCCCTTAAAGTGGTTGTAAACCCGGGTAAAAAAAAAAAACCCTGCAAGACAAAGGCATAATGAGCTAGTATGCATAGCATACTAGCTCATTATGAATTACTTACCCGAGAACGAAGCCCCCGCAGCCATCCTCATCTCCCCCTCCGGCCGGCGACATCTCTCCCAGGGGTTACTTCGGGGTATCGCGACTCCGGTGTTGTGATTGGCCGGAGCTACAATGACGTCACTCCCGTACATTGGCGCATGAGCCACCGGGGACGACACAGTACTACTGAAGCAACGGTACGTACGTGCCGTTGCTTCAGTTGGCTTAAGTGCGCATGTGGCGATGACGTCAGCACATGCAAATACAGGGATATCTCCTAAAACGTGCAGGTTTAAGAGATATCTAGTGCAGCTACAGGTAAGCCTAATTATAGGCTTGCCTGTAGCTTAAAGTGGTTGTAAACAGTTTACAACCACTTTAAAGGAGAATTATACAAAAAAAGTGCTTTTTTTACCAATACTATTACTTTATACTGGCTTTTGAAATTGTACTAATTTAGAAATGGGATGAAACTTTTAGCATTGGGAAACACTTTTTAAAAGATAAAAAAGTGTATTTTATATGCAATATATAGATCAGACCAAAATGAGGGACAAATGAGGAGAAAAGAAGGACTTTGTTCCAAACCAGGGACAGTCCCTCGAAATCAGGGACAGTTGGGAGCTATGTGAAAATACCAAAACATTTTAAAACTCTAAAAAACATATAAACTATAAAGTGGTGAGTCTTTCAAGAAACCTCCAATAACTGTGCCTTGTGATTAAAAATTTACTTTTCTTCCTGTTTAAGCGCTCCACCACAACCGCAAATTACTATTAAAGGCCTCAATTGTTTTTTCATTATACTCCAATAAAACTCATCAGTGACATATCAGTATGGATGTCACACCACTTCTTCAAACTCAATCTTTTTAAAACTGAGCCGGTAATATTTCCTCCTCCCTGATCCCTTCCCCGTGACTTTACCATAAAGATCAACGGCACAACCACTGGTCCCTCCACACATGCCAGGGTGCTGGGTGTAATCCTAGACCTCTCCTTCTGCTCCCACATCCATTCGTCCCTTTCTGACTAACAACACCACAAAACAACTTATTCACTCCTTGGTTATTTCCCGCCTTGACTACTGCAACTCTCTCCTTACTGGCCTACCTTTACACAGGCTATCCCCTTTCAGTCTATTATGAATGCTGCTAGTAGACTAATACACCTTACTAACCGATCTGTGACTGCTGCTCCTCTCGACCAATCCCTTCACTGGCTTCCCCTAAACCCATCATATAAAATTCTAAATACTAACCACAATATTCAAGGCCATCTACAACATCGCCCCCAGCTATATCACCAACCTCACCTGCAGATATCGCCCCAATCATCCTCTCTGCTCCTCCCTAGACCTCTTGGTCCCTTGTTACCTCCTTCTATGCTCCTTCCAGGACTTCTCCAGAGCCTCTCCCATCCTCTGGAACTCCCTGCCCCAGTATGTCCGGTCAGCCCCTACCTTGTCTGCCTTTATTCAGGGAAGCTTACCCCACCTCCAACTAAGAACTGTACCCAATCCACCTCCATCAGATCCCCCCTGCAGCTCTTACCTTTTGTACCACCTCCCCCTCCCATTAGATTGTAAGCTTCACGAGCAGGACCCTCTTATTCCTTCTGTATTGAATTTTATTGTAATTGTACTGTCCCACCTCTACATTGTAAAGCACTGCGCAAACTGTTGGCGCTATATAAATCCTGCATAATAATAATAATAATCAGATAGCCCCCAGGTGGAAGGTTGATGGATCTAAAGGACTCAGACACTCCAAATACAGCTCTCTCAATCAATAGAATAAACCATGAAACCAGAGAAGACAATGTGTAGTGTAGTAGTACACTACTTGTAGTGTAATATAGTGTAATATTTTATTTAAAGCGGATAAATAGATAGAAAGTATTGCACTTACATAAAATGGGTGCTAAAGTGAGCACCAACACAGACAGCCATGGTAGTAAACCAGCACTGCCGTTCGTATGGAGCTGGCGTACGTTCCAAAACCCGGAATTGACGCAGAGTCCCCCACCAGAAGTGATGTCAGTAATGGCGACAGCGCAGCCCCAATGCATTTCGCAGGATGTGCGTCACCAGGAAGCTCATTCATCAATCACTATTTTGATTTGTTGGCACCAATTTTATCACATTTCCTAGATTACCTGTCAAAATCAGGCCATGGACAGCCCTATACCTATACTTTGTGGCATGGGAAAAAAATATGTGGCATTTGGCAGCCAACACCAACTGCCACTGTATCCCATAAAGGGGTATGGGGTTGTGACATCCAATGGACACGGTCAAATCCTACTTGGAACAGGCCTGTAGAAGGTGGCAAATCACCTGCTAACCGCAGGCCAGCTGCTGCTGACAACATGATTCATAGCAGATTATGAGTCAGCACCTAGAGCCATGTGAAAGGGGCCTTAGCGTGACCATATTGCTGCTTTTAAAAACAGTGGACCCCAGTTTAAATATTGTAGGTTTCTGCACTAAAGTGTTCTGTCATCTTGGTACAGCTAAAAATATTTTGATACAAATCTGCTAAAAAAAAAAAAAAAAAAAAAAGGAAGGAATGATAAAAAAATAGAGTCTGGTCAGTCCATAAAAATATCGGCTAAAAGGTTCTATTTAAGAATGGTGAAAATGGAAAAAAAGCATCCAAAAAATGCAAACAGAGCTGCCATCATGATAGGGTAGAAACCAATTCCTCAGCTGCAACAAAACACAAGTAGAGAGGCGCCTCTGAGTGCAGTATTTTAGAAATAACGCTTTTAATAATAGATGTAGATCAGCTCACATTTTGTAGGAATAAACAGGCATGGTATTAATAATACAGTGACGCATCCCCGAGTCCTAAGCTGTGTTTATTCCTTACTGACAACTGTGAGCTCTTCTGGCAGATGGAGGACGCCGGCTCCAGGGAGCGTCCTCAGAGCGAGGCGCGGAACGCACAGGACAGCTTGCTGCGGATGGATGACGTCATCAAAGCAGGACGCGTTTCGAGAGCGTGCGCACTTGGCGATGTAAGCAAGTCGCGCTCCTTTGTCAACAGATCACTGAGATCTTCCTCCATCTGCCGGAAGATCTCACAGTTGTCAGCAAGGATTCCACACAGCTTAGGACTCGGGGATGCGTCACTGTATTATTAATACCAGGCCTGTTTATTCCTACAAAATGTGAGTTGATCTACATCTATTATTAAAAGCGTTATTCCTAAAATACTGCACTCAGAGGCGCCTCTCTACTTGTGTTTTAAAAATATTTTGAATTAATATTTCCTCTACAGAGTTGTTGCAGGGAGTCACAGCTATCTTGTAAAGTTAGCGTTATGCACTTAAATAGCACAATGGGTAACTACCGTAAGATCTCGGAGATTCCATGTTTTTCTGGAATGCGGAAAATTGCTGGACATGTTTCTGGCTTTTCTGCTGCTGAAATAAATGAGACCATTTTTGCCTCCTGGGCATGTTTTGTTCTTTGAAGCTCAATGCTTATTTATGTTAATTTCACAAAACAAATTGCATGAGGTGATGTGGAAGGAACAATGGGTTACTGTGCTGCTTGTTCTCCGCGTATAATAGTACATTCAAAATTACCACTTTATAATATATAACTGTATGTAAATTAAGAGAACAAACGAATAAGCCTGGATGGCAGCACTCAGATACAACACCTTTATTCGATTAAAATCCAAAGTAAAGCTGTCAATTCTTACGGTACAAAAGAGGGGGATGCAAGCAGCTTACATGTTTCACACCTGGATCTGGTGCTTAATCATAGCTATATGTAAATTAACCACTTCCCGCCCAGCCTATAGCAGATTGATGGCCGGGAAGTGGTTCTGTTATCCTGACTGGGCATCATATGACATCCAGCAGGATAACATGCCAGCATGCATCCGTGGGGGTGTGCATCGCGGCGATCGTGAGTGCGGCGTGTCAGTCTGACACCCCTCATCTCCGATCGTGATAAGAAGCCTCTGTCAGAGGCTTCTTACCACGTGATCAGCTGTGACCAATCACAGCTGATCATCGCATGAACCAGTAAGTGCCGGTAAACGGCATTCCTCGGTTCGCGCTGACAGGGAGAGCTGATCGACGGCTCTCCCTGTAAGAGGGGGGTCTGTGCTGATAATTAGCACATTGATTATCAGCACAGACCCCTCAAATGTAACGATCACCTGCCAATCATTGCCCAGAAGTGCCATAACAATAAAGTGTGCCAGTGCCCACCACAGTGCCAATCACTGCCCAGAAGTAACACCTGTCAGTACTTCTCAGTACCTAATCTTCAGTGCTGCCCATCAGTGCCACCTGTCAGTGCCACCTGTCAGTGCCAATCAGTACCGCCAATCAGTGCCGCCTGTCAGTGCCCATCACAGCCACCTGTCAGTGCCAATCAGTACCGCCTATCAGTGCCAATCAGTGCCTCCTGTCAGTGCCCATCACAGCCACCTGTCAGTGCCCATCAGTGCAGCTTGTCAGTGCCCATCAGTGCCGCCTGTCAGTACCCATCAGTGCCACCTATCAGTGCCCATCAGTGCTGCATATCAGTGCCACCTATTGGTGCCCAGCAGTGCTGCATATCAGTGCCGCCTATCAGTGCCCATCAATTCTACATATCGGTGCCTCCTCATCAGTGCCACTTTATCAGTGCCAACTCATCAGTGCCGCCTCATCAGTGCCCGTCAGTGAAGGGGAAAACAAAATTTTATGAAAGAAACTAAAAAAAAAATCTTTTTTTTTTCAAAAATGTTGGTCTTTTTTAGTTTGTTTAGCAAAAAATAAAAACCGCAGAGGTGATCAAATACCACCAAAAGAAAGCTCTATTTGTGGGAAGAAAATGATAAAAATTTAGTTTGGGTACAGTGTTGTATGACCGCGCAATTGTCATTCAAAGTGTGACAGCGCTGAAAGCTGAAAATTGTCCTGGGCAGGAAGGGGCATAAGTGCCTGGTATTGAAGTGGTTAACCTATAGTACAATATATAGTATGTGACGGGAGTCACTTTGGGCGGGGTGCTCGTGGAACCAAGCCTACCTTATACCATTTTCCAGCTTCCCTGACCTCTCTTATGAGTAAGTTACCCTGTGTCTATTGGGGGCACAGGGTGACCGAGAACCCCAGTCCGGTCTGCACTAACCAGATTCCGATTACAACCACACCGGAGTGGGAAGAATGCCCTTTACATTGGTGATCAGAGGGAAGAATGCCCTTTACATTGGTGGTCAGTGGGAAGAATGCCCTTTACATTGGTGGTCAGTGGGAGGAATGCTCCTCACATTGGTGGCCAATGAGAATAATGCAGAGCAGATGGGAGGTCAATCAGCCACAGCTCAAGGAACTCTTGGTAATCTCTGGAGGAACCCAGTGGTTCCACAGAATGGCAGAATCAAGGTGTCTGTGCTACCTGTGTGGCTATAAATGCTAGAATATTTTCCTTATCACTCATTGGAACTAAAGAATTTAAATAAGCTACGAAACGTCTTCATTATACAGAGCAAGCCTAGTTGAAATTGACTAACTACTACTAGCTGTACTACGAGAGACTTCACAGACATTCCTGCTATTGTTTATTATACTTCATTATTGTTTATTATACTTCCTAAATCAGAGTTTTCAAACATATCTTCAACATAAATGATTACACAGAGGTAAATTAGCACTGCCATAGGAAAAAATATGAACTAGAGGAAGTGAGTAGTGCAGCCTCACCTACGCCAGAAGCTGCTTCACCCCGTGTCAGGGATATGACACCATCTATCTACAATAATATCTAACTAATAAGCCGGATTTGTGGTTTTCCTCACACAGAAGTGAAAATTAAGAACATCCATAATGAAGACTTTAACTGAGGATTATTTCATTCAGTTAGTCATTTAATTACATTACTCTTACATCTTTCAAAATGGGGCATGACAGTCGCATGCATGAACTGCCTCAATTCCTATTGTTATTGGACCATGTTTGGGAAATAACAACAATTTTTTTCAAATTCTGCCCACTTAGATACCTGATATCACCACACTCCCTGTAAAATTAGGACTTACACTTTGTTTTACTAAGATTATAATTTGTGTGTGTGGGTATATATATATATATATTTTTTTTTAGGGTTAGAACCACTTTAAGATCATCATTGTACATACCGTAAATAAATAAGACATCCCCTGAAAATAAGCCCCAGTGTGTTTTTGTAGCCAAAATTAATATAAGACCCAGTCTTATTTTTGGGGAAACACAGTATGTACATTGTTTATTCCTGACCATTGCACCACACACACCTGTCCCCTGCACTCTGAATGTTACCTACTCCTTACCACTGCACTCTGTACTTTACATACTCCTGACACCTGCACTATGTACATTACACACACCTGTCCCTTCCACCCTTTGTGTTACTCGCTCCTGCCCCCTGCACAGCGTACATTACATTATCCTGACCCCTGCACCATGTACATTACAGACACCTGTCCCCTCCAGTCCGTGTGTTACGCACTCCTGACCCCTGCACTCCTGTACATTGCACACACTTATCCCTTTCACTGTGCATGTTACCCACTCCTTACCCCTGCACTCTGTACTTTACATACTCCTGACACCTGCACTAAATAACTACTAGTAAATTACACACACCTGTCCCCTCCACTCTGTGTGTTACCCACTCCTGAACCCAGCACTTTGTACATTACACATGCCTGTCCCTTGTGTGTTACCCATTCTTGATCGCTGTACTCTGTACATTACATTCATTACATTCTCCTGACAGCTGCACTATGTAAATTACACACACCTGTCCCCTGTGTGTTACCCACTCCTGACCCCTGCACTTTGTACATTACATTCTCCTGACCCCAGCACTTTGTACATTACATTCTCCTGACCCCAGCACTATGTACATTACACACGCCTGTCCCTTGTGTGTTACCCATTCCTGACCCCTGCACTTTGTACATTACATACTCCTGATATCTGCGCTATGTAAATTACACACTCCTGTCCCTTGTGTGTTACCCACTCCTGACCCCTGCACTCTGTATATTACACACTTTTCCCACTCTGTTTATTAAATACTTTTGAACCCTGCGCTCTGTACTTAGACTCAAGTTTTAGGCCCCCTTGCACCATTGGTGTAATTTTGCCACAGTATGATGGGTGCGCCTCCTCATTTTTCTCCGATGGTTGCCTGTAAGCCAAGAAAAGGGTTTGGCGGGTATGCTGGAGGGGGATTGGGGCCCTGTCAGGAAGGCTCTGTGGGGCCCCACCATTACAATGATAACCAGGACAAACAGAGAGGGTGAATCACCTCAGCGGGGAAACAAACCCCATTTAAACTCTTGGCAGGGGTTCTAACCCTTTAAAATGTTTTGATTAGAGATAAACTTTAACACAATGTTTTCCTCTTTGCTCCAGCTCTTGAACTTCTCAGCAACAAATAACACAGTATTGACATAAATAATACATATGTGGCTGCCTCTTCACTCTCCTCGGCACTAGACTTTATTCTCCATGCATACAACAAAAATGTAATATGTTGCAGCTTATCAGTCCTTACAGGATCCTGCCAATTATACACTTTCCATGCCAGGGTGACAAAACTCACTCACCATACTTGGGAGGAGCAGCATTGTCACCCTAGGCTGCTCTCCTGTTTGGATTCCATACTTTTCCTCCTCTCCTCATCTCTATTACATAAGGAGGAAGTATTTTGTAGTTTAGGATTTCAGCTCAGTGCATAGGGATTTACAGGGACACTGGAAATCTGACAGGATCTACAGGTATTCTGCTGTACTTGCAGAAAATGTTCTGGAAAAAACAAAACAAATGCAGCAACCACTTTTAAGGACTAGTAAGATGTAATATATCACATTTTTTGTTGTTGGGTTTAAATATCCTTTAACCTTAGTGCTATAGCAAGACCCACTTGCCTTGTGCTCTTATGTACTGTATATCTTCTGATGTTATACTCTTGTGTTCAGGTTCTCGCTATAATGATGGACGAGTTCACGGACGTGGAGATTTTCTGCGACATTCTGGAAGCAGCTAATAAAAGGAACGTATTTGTCTACCTGCTCCTGGATGTCACCAAACTGCAAAGCTTCGAAGAAATGTGTGAGAAACTGCAGGTTGAAGAGATCCATCTTAAGGTATGGGACATAGGCTTCCATCATTCCATACAGGGGGTAAAATAACCTCCCCTGACCTCCCTCTCCTGAACGCAGGAGAATCGCATTCAGGCCGCAAAGCGCACAAAATCTTGCTGCATTTTGCCTTTTCCTGCGGCTGGCGGTCAAAGTAGTTCAAGTGTACATGAAGCCTAAAACTGTGTACAATGCGGCTGATAAGGCAGTACAGCCAGCCCTCCTGTAGTGGGCCCGGGCCCCATCAGTTCAAAAGGGGGGGGGGGGGGCATGGCACCTGCTGAGCAGGAGGGTCAGCTGTACTTCCTTACTGCAGACACCGATCCTCTTCTGCCTTCCCCTGGCTTCTCTTCTATTCCCTCCCTCCAGCTGTGCTGCAGGGGGATCAGTTCTTGCATCAGTGCCCCCATCCCTCCGCTTTCCAGGGCCCCCTGTGCACCTTTTTTCCCCCACAGCTTGGCTGGCTTCCCTTCTTTCCGGCCGGCAGCTGCTGAGGGCACACAAGGGGATGTTACAGGATGGACAGCGGAGGAGGGGGGCCAGTAAACATGTCATATAATAATGATTTTAGTATATTTCTAGTGAAAATATAATTTGATATTTTCTGGGGGGGGGGGGGGGCTGTCAGGTAAGCAGTAGGTGGCCCCATGATTTATAACAGCAGCCCTGACTGGGTAATATGAGGACACAATCAGGGCTGGGACAAGGGGTGGGCAGGAGGGACGGCTGCCCTGGGCACTGTGGTATCATTTGAGGTGGGGGGCACTGCAAGGTGATTGGGGGAGGGGATTTGTGTTGGAAGTGGGAGATTTGGAGGACAGCCAGCGGTAAGAATTGTTCTAGGAGGGGAAATTTGGGAGTGGGTGCTAGGAGTGATGATTTGGGGGAATATGTGTTGGGAGGGGGGTGGGAGAAGAGGATTTGTGCTAGAAGGAGGGATTTTGGAAGTTTGTGCTAGAAGTGGGCATACAGCAGTGGCGTCACGGGGGGGAGGGGGGCTTTTGGGGCTATAGCCCTGAATCTGGGGCCCATAGCCCTGAGTCTCTCAGAGATGGCCATGGCCTCTCTGCAGCCAGGCCACGAGTGCGGCGGGCAGCACTGAAGAGCGTGCAGGCAGCAAGAAAGAGCCGGGCGGGCTAGAGAGCAGAGAGCTGACATCATCTCTCACCGCCCGCTCTGCATCACCGCTGTTCCGCTCTCACTGTGCAGCCTCAGGCAGCAGAGAGATGACACCATCTCTCACTGCCCGCTCTTTCTCTGGTGACCCTGATGTAAGGAGCGGCTCTGTGGGGACTCTGAGCTAAGGAGGGGCTCTCTGGGGACCCTGATGTAAGTGTGGGGGGCTCTCTGGGGACCCTGATGTAAGGGGGTCTCTCTGGGGACCTTGATGTAAGGGGGAGGCTCACTGGGGACCCTGATGTAAGGGGGCTCTCTGGGGACCCTGATGTAAGTAGGAGGGGCTCTCTGGGAACCCTGATGTAAGGGGGAGGCTCACTGGGGACCCTAATGTAATCAGGGGCTCTCTGGGGACCCTGATGTAAGTGGGGGCTCTCTGGAGACCCTGATGTAAGGAGGGGCTCTCTGGGGACCCTGAAGAAAGGGGGGCTCTCTGGGGACCCTGATGTAAGAGAGGGGCCCTCTGGGGACCCTGAAGTAAGGGGGGGCTCTCTGGGGACTCTGATGTAAGGGGGCTTTCTGGGGACCCTGATATAAGAGAGGGGCTCTCTGGGGACCCTGAAGTAAGGGGGGCTCTCTGGGGACACTGATGTAAGGGGGGCTCTCTGGGGACCCTGATGTAAGAGAGGGGCTCTCTGGGGACCCTGAAGTAAGGGGGGCTCTCTGGGGACTCTGATGTAAGGGGAACTCTCTGGGGACCCTGATGCAAGGGGGAGGCTCTCTGGGGACTCTGATGTAAGGGGAGGCTCTCTGGAGACCCTGGTGTAAGGAGGGGCTCTCTGGGGACCCTGATGTAAGGAGGGGCTCTCTGGGGACCCTGATGTAAAGGGGGGGGCTCTCTGGGGACCCTGAAGAAAGGGGGGCTCTCTGGGGACCCTGATGTAAGGAGGGGCTCTCTGTGGACCCTGATGTAAAGGGGGGTCTCTACGGTAGAGGAGATTTGTGCTAGGAGGGGAAACTTGAGGGGTAGAGGATTTGTGCCAGAAGAGGTGATTTAGGGGGGATAGGGGGGCAAAGATTTCTGCTGGGAGGGGGGATGTCAGCAGGAGGGTGGATCTGTACTGGGGGGAGGGGGAATTTATGCTTAGGGGGTAAGCATGTAGATTAGTGTGTAGAATGATCTGCCCCCAGATCAAAACAAACAGGCCTAGCTCACAGCATAGGCCTGCTTAAATTTACCTGTACTGGCAGCGTACAGAAAAAACTTTACACTTAGCACCTACCTACCTACCTAAGGTAGAGGGTGCTACACAAATGTCTGATGCTCTCTTCCTTCCACTAACTTTACAGCTGGCAATTCAGGAAGCTCCTCTCCACACTTACCGGATTTTAGAGAGAAGCCTTTTAAAGTATAACTAAAGACAACATTTTTAAAACAGTTTAAAAAAAATTGCATAGGGTGGAAGGACCTTTATGTTTTTTTATTGCTGTCTGCATAAAACAGTTTAAAAAAAATTGCATAGGGTGGAAGGACCTTTATGTTTTTTTATTGCTGTCTGCATCCCTATTAGGGAGATTCACCTTCTATTGTTGTCATTTCTACCATTATCACTGAGAGCGAAAGTGAAATTAAATTCCAAATTTTGGGTTGTCACCAGAACAGGAATAGAGGAGAAGTCTTCCAGCGGGGACACTGGTTTTAGTGACAGTGGGATTTCCTAACTATGAAAGGATTTCCTCTCACTTCCTGTTTTGGCTATGGAACAGAAAGTGAAGGGAAATCTCCCCAATGGGACACAGATGGCAAAAGAAAAAACTGACAGGGAGTTATAATGTTAATTTCCAAACCAAAAATAAAACGTTTTAGCATTAGATACACTGAAGCATTAATTTATAACACTGTTACTATGATATACATTTATTTATAACAAAGACATAACAATATACTGTATGACATTCAATTATAACACTGAACACTGAAGCGGTTTCAATTATTTTGAGATCATTAAGAACAATTCAAGCTATTAAGAACAAATGATTATGCTGGCCATTGATGTTCAAATATTAACGTAGCATTAATATTATGTTAAAATTATAACATTGTTATGACAGACCTTTATTTCAAAAGTTTGGGGACCCCTGTTCTAAATAAAGGGCCAGTTTACTGTTCTTCATACTTTAGGGGGGCTGGACTTGTGACCATTTGGAGTAGAAAATGTTCTGGGCCCAGCATTAGGGAGAATAAACATGGCCTCAGGGTTGGAGGTCAGTAGGATGAGGAATAGTGCCCCATCATTGGTGTCAGTGGTAGGAATAGTGCCCCATCATTGGTATCGACACTACCTGCCTGGAGTTTGCATGTTCTCCCTGTGCCTGCGTGGGTTTCCTCCGGGTACTCTGGTTTCCTCCCACACTCCAGGGGCATGCTGGTAGGGTAATTGGCTTCTGTCCAAAAATTGGCCCTAGTATATGAATGTGAGTTGGGGACCTTGGATTGTGGGCTCCTTAAGGGTAGGGAGCGATGTGAGTGTGCAATGTATGTATATGTGGAGCGCTGCATAAAATTGATGGCTCTATATGGGTACCTTAAATAAATAATAATATAATAGATGAGCATCTTAATGAGACACAATGTGACAGGGATAGGGACAATTGTAGACACCCACACTCACTCAGGTTGAACTGAATGGACTGGTGTCTTTATTCAACCTTACTAACTATGTAACTATATGTATCAGTGGGAGGAATAGTGCCCCAAAATTGGTGTCAGTGGGAGGAATAGTGCCCCATCATTGGTATCAGTGGGAGCAATAGTTCCACCATCTTTGATATCAGTGGGAGCAATACTGCCCCATCATTGGTATTAGTGGGAGCAATAGTGCCCCATCATTGGTGTCAGTGGGAGCAATAGTGCCCCATCATTAGTGTCAGTGGAAGGAATAGTGCCCCATTATTGATACTAGTGGGAGAAATAATGTTCCATCATTAGTGTCAGTGGCAGGCATTATGCCCCCTCGGGCCACAGTTTGGATTCATGTGTTGCTGGCCACTTTTATGTATTTGTATTAAAAAGATTATACATTCCCTTACTAACTTACTGATTTTGGCATTTCCAGAATATAAGCGTCAGGAGCGTAACTGGTGATGTCTACTGTGCGAAATCCGGCAAGAAATTCTTTGGTCAGATCCATGAAAAGTTCATCATATCGGACTGGAGATGTGTCCTATCAGGGACATACAGGTGGGTGCAAAACTAACATTGGTATGAGTAATATATACTGCAAAATGTGTTCTATACTATACAATACCAAAGGTAGAGGACATAACTTGGGAATTCTAGGACTTGACTTTGTATTAGGGTCACCATACACCTTCCCACCTGATCCTACAATCTTTGTACGATCAAATTTGGTTTTAACCAAACTATATAATACAAGGATCTACCTAATCCATCCATTCAGGGTGTGCCCAACCAGAAAGGCCCTTGGCTCTACATAGTTGACTGTAGATCTAAAGAAAATTGTACAATTGGATCCCAACATGTGTAGTGAGCTTTAGACTCTTGTAATCCCGAGCCCGGGATTGGAGATACCTGGTTTACCTTTGGATAAAGGCCCTGACCGGGTTGTAGGTCACAAGCTCCATTAGCTTGCTTTTCGGCAAGCTTGCATTTCTTATGGTGGTCACATTTTTGATGCGGTGGTGGATTTGTCACGGAATTACTATTTCATTATATTCTGAACACTTTTGCATTTTTTCTGAACACTTGATTTATGAATTTAAACTGTTGTCATGGAGGGAGGAATCAATTTATACCTTCCCATCCAAGGATTTTTTACTTACACGATTCACATATATGATTGTTTTTTGTTCAAATTTTTATACACATATCTTTTTATATATAATTAATTTATGTATATATTTTTTTCTTTTTAATCCTTTTCAGCATTTGGTTTGATCAATTGATCTCATTATTAGTTTGAGCAATTCATTATTATTATTTATTTTTTGTGTTATTACACCTTTCAGGTATATGTTTAGTATTTAGCACCAGTGGTATTTACTTATCACTTATTCCTTATCCCTAGCTCTGCTACATTTCTTTTATTTACTATTTGTGTGTATCTCACTTCTAGCAGCTGCTTTCATATTTCATTTGATTTTTGGTATAGCGCGGTATTTCAATTTTTTTTAATTTGTTGTATGTCCTGCCTGATGAAATTAGGCCTTAATATGAAAGTAAAAACAGAGTGAGATTACTTACTTGCTAAAGTGTGTTACACCCTCTGTAATATGCGGGGTGTGGAAAAAAAACGTGAAAAAAATGTATAGTATAATGTTAATGGTATAGTGATGTGTGTGGGGGTGTAAATCCTCTAATACCATACAATATTGGTTAATCCTATTGTATGCCAAACAATATGTGTGTTACAGTGTCTCAGTGCATAAACATGCGATCATAAACAGATATACGGCAAAACAGAATAACTTAAAAATGATATATAGAATATAAAATTTGCACCCCACTATATAAAACAGAGGTAGACGTGAAAAAGCAAGTTCAAAACAATATATAATTAGTCCATCAGTCCAATGATGAATGAATAAATAAAGTGACTTGTGCTCAAAAACAGTGTCCAGTGCCTGATCAGAAAAATGCTGTTTGTCCTTTAAAGTGACAATGGTGCCGGTGATATTATCCATGCTGGTAGTATAATTGCACTCAGCAGAAGGCCTTACCCCCCAGGGGCACTGCATGTTCACAGTGTAAGCCACTGTGTAGCTCTCTGGAACCAGTTGGGCAATCTATAAGTCACATACTGGAATTCCACTTGCCATAGAGATCCATCAGCCAGGGAAGATCACTAGAGAACCCCAGATGGACATGACCTCTTTAGTTAAAAAGAAGGTCATAACAGGCTGCGTGTTATATATAACTGTGGGCTTGCTGGTCTGTCAGTGGATCTGTAGCTGGAAACCTTTAAGATCCTCCTCTCCACCATAGGTGTACCGCTGGGTTACAGAAGCTCCTTTCCTTTCCAGGAGCTTCTGTAACCCACGATTAAGTCGGTGTGACGAAACATGTCGGGGCGTGGCTGTACGGCAATCATCAGAGCTAGCATGTGACGCGTCAAGCCGAACCAGGAAGCGGAGATCCAAGTCTGAGGAGCGAGTGGGGGTGAGATAACATCCGCAGACCTCGGGTCCGCCGTGACCGCAATTCACCATTTTTTGGGCACCTATTGGAGAGTCTTGCTGTGTCATTTTTGGTTTGCTTTTAAAGGAAATTGATGTTAGTGTAATGGTTGAAGTTTGCACAGTGTTTATTAAACTGGTTTTACATTATTACACTATCAGTGCACTCTTTATTATTTACATGTGGAGAGTGCAATAACGTAAAACCAGTTTAATAAACACTGTGCAAACTTCAACCATTAAACTCACATTAATTACCTTTAAAAGCAAAGCAAAACTCTCCAATAGGTGCCCAAAAAATGGTGTATTGCGGTCACAGCGGACCCGAGGTGTGCGGATGTTATCTCACCCCCACTCACTCCTCAGACTTGGATCTCCGCTTCCTGGTTCGGCTTGACCCGACACACGTCACACGCTAGCTCTGATGATTGCCGTACAGCCATGCCCCGACATGTTTCGTCACACCGACTTAATCATGGGTTAAAGAAACTCCTGGAAAGGAAGGGAGCTTCTGTAACCCAGCGGTGGAGAGGAGGATCTTAAAGGTTTCCAGCTACAGATCCATTGGCAGACCAGCAAGCCCACAGTTATATATAACACACAGCCTGTTATCACCTTCTTTTTACACGGCTGGATTTTGGAGAGTCTTTTAAACCCTTTCTGTGAGGTTTATACGTCTTTTTGCCAAGCACGAGAGTGTAATGCCTCGTACACGCGATCGAACATTCCGACAACAAAATCCATGGATTTTTTCCGACGGATGTTGGCTCAAACTTGTCTTGCATACACACGGTCACACAAAGTTGGTCGGAAATTGCGAACGTCAAGAACGTGAACGGTGACGTACCGCACGTACGACAAGTTGAGAAAAGTGAAGTTCAATAGCCAGTGCGGCTCTTCTGCTTGATTCTGAGCATGCGTGGAACGTTGAGCGTCGGAATTGTGTACAAACGATCGGAATTTCTGACAACGGATTTTGTTGTCGGATAAAATTGGAGAACCAGATCTCAAATTTTGTGCGACTGAAATTCTGATGGAAAATGTCCGATGGAGCTTACACACGGTCGGAATTTCCGACAAAAGGCTCCCATCGAACATTTTCCGTCGGAAAATCCGACCGTGTGTACGGGGCATAAGGCATATCAAGTTGGTGAGTGTGTTATCTGACGGGAGAGGAATCACTGGCACACTGGTGTGGTGGATGAATAGAAAATTACTACACTAACCCAACTTTACTGGATCAAGCTTATGGATTTTTTTTGCTATTAGATTTTATTTTTCGCATTTGTCACAGAGTGATTTTGATTGCATTAAACATTTTTCTTTATGTTTTCATATGTTTGTTTAGATTCATTTAGACATTCATTATATCACTTGAGCATTGTGATTTAAGCGCCGCTTATTTTTTGCATCTGATTTTGATAGAGTTTTAAAAAATACTATTCACATTCTTATTTAATTGATTCATTTTTTCCAAGCAGGATTCTGCAGCAAGTGCAGGTTCATAACACTTGGTTTATATCCATTATCATTAATTCTAACTAAAAAAGGGAATAGCGCCACATCTACACTTCTTTATCAATTTTCTTTGCTCCACCTTGGTGGTAGTAATATGTAGAGGCGGCAATTCCTTCTTTTTGACCACCAAACATTCTTTATACCTATTTCACCTCACTCTCCTGGTTTTTATACTTCGTGGCGCAGTATCACACATAATTTCTTAAACATTTTATATTGTTTTCGATTTGAATGCAGAAAAATGAACAAACAAAACAGTTATTTACTAAAGGCAAATCCACTTTGGACTACAAGTACAAAGTGCACTTGAAAGTTCAGTCGCTGTAGATCTGGGGGGACATGCAAGGAAAATAAAAAACAACTTTTTTGCTTGCACATGATTGGATGATAAAATCAGCAGAGCTTCCCCTCATTTTAGATCCACCCCTCAGATTTACAGCGACTGCATTTCCAAGTGCACTTGTAGTGCAAAGTGGATTTGCTTTTCGTAAATAACCCTCAATGACTCTTTAAATCACCTTTGGCTTAACAAAAACAGCATTATTTTGAAATGGTACTCCAATAACACACATATGCCCCGTACACACGGTCGGACATTGATCGGACATTCCGACAACAAAATCCTAGGATTTTTTCCGACGGATGTTGGCTCAAACTTGTCTTGCATACACACGGTCACACAAAGTTGTCGGAAAATCTGATCATTCTGAACGCGGTGACGTAAAACACGTACGTCGGGACTATAAACGGGGCAGTAGCCAAAAGCTTTCATGTCTTTATTTATTCTGAGCATGCGTGGCACTTTGTGCGTCGGATTTGTGTACACAGGATCGGAAATTCCGACAACGGATTTTGTTGTCGGAAAATTTTATAGCCTGCTCTCAAACTTTGTTTGTCAAAAAATCCGATGGAAAATGTGTGATGGAGCCCACACACGGTCGGAAATTCCGACAACAAGCTCCGATCACACATTTTCCGACGGAAAATCCGACCGTGTGTACGGGGCATTACAGTCTTTGATTTCAGCAATACATGTAGTTAGAATTCGACTGGAGTTCAATGTAAAAGTCGATTCGAATTTCAGTCCGAATTTTCCAATATTCGGACAAATTTAGTTACGTTATTCGGAGAATTCTGTAAAATTTGTTTATATTGTAATTCGGATATATCCGAATCTCCGAACAACGAAAAATTTGTCCAAATATTAGTTCAGAATGAAACGAACCGCAGATGTCTACTGAAAAACATGTTACATGTGTTTTTTGCGCAATCCCATTAAAGTGTAATGCCCTGTACACACGACCGGTTTTGCCATCGGAATAAACTCTGAAGGTTTTTCCGATGGAATTCCGCTCAAGCTGTTTTGCATGCACACTGTCACACCAAATTCCGACCGTCCAAAACGCGGTGACGTACAACACATACGACGGGACAACACGTACGACGTCTCGTACTTGCTTCAGAGTATGCGTCATTTTTTGGTACGTCGGAACAGCATACAGACGAGCGGGTTTTCCGATAGGAATTTGTTCCGTCGGAAAAGTATAGAACATGTTCTCTATGTAAGTCCGTCTGAATTTTCAACGTAAAAAGTCCGATGGGGCATGAACATGGTCGGAATATACGATGAAAAGCTCCTATCGGACTTTTTCTGTCGGAAATTCCGACCGTGTGTACGCGGCATTACTAAACCCACAGCAGTAAAATCAGTCTGTATATGCAGTAAAGCATGCTTGTTATACTCACTGTGGAACCTAAGGGGTTAATCCTCTGCATTGTGTATAAGGGCTGTTTGATCCTGTCTTCTCTGATCCTCCTCTTCTTTAACTTTTACTGGTAGAACAGTAACAGAGCATTAGGAGTCAGGCTGCACATGCTCAGTTTGGTGTGTATGGCTGGAGAGTTTTTTTTTTCTTGGGAGAGTGCATGTGATCAGCACAGGGCCAATCAGCACTGTCCAGACAGAGGATCGGGAGAGAATGAAAACTCCTCCTACAAGCTTTAAGCAGATACTGATACAAGTCACAAGACTGCTCTAACTGCTGATGAGAAAAGGTATTTAGCAGTTTATATTTACTAAAACTTTTGCATTTCCATGTTCTGTGCACCTTGGGAGTCCAGATATAGTGAATGCAGGGTCCTGGGTTTAGTAATACTTTAAAGTAAATGGGGCCTGAGAACACCGTATTCTGTTTTAAAAGTATCTCATGTACCTTTTTTGCTTTAGGCATTGAGCTACAGGCTCCTGAAAAAACTCAAATGTGAACAGGAACAACTTGAAAGCTTGGGATTTGGCTTACAACAAAAATGACAGGTGCCACTCAAGGCTCCAACAGTTCAAGCAGTGGCAATGCGGCGCCGGAGCCAATGCGCGTGGCCGGCGACCACGCCGTTCTGTGGCCACCCGCGATCTCTCCGCAGAGAGCCAGAACGGGGATCTGTCAGTTTAAACAGACAGATTCCTGTTCTGACAGAGGAGTAGAGAGAGATCTGCTGCTCCTACTAGTGATTAGGAACAGCGATCTCTCTCCTCCTCCAGTCAGTCCCATCCCCCCCACAGTTAGAAACACCTCCCTAAGGAACACTTAACCCCTTGATTGCCCCCTAGTGTTAACCCCCTTACCTTATCATTCACCTCCTCACAGGGTTTTGTTGTGATGTGTGACTTTTAGGACTTCCTTTCCCTACTAGATGGTATTTGGCTTGTTGAGCATTTTGGAGATTTGAACTTTGGGACTACAAAGCGCTTAGGTGTGATTGAGGGCTTATATGTATTTTATCTGTGTATTTAGCCATCTGCCTGGAGCTTTAAACCCCAGGTGCATCAAAATCAAAAAGTGTACAGCCACACCTGGAAAAGCCTGTGCCCCTGCCAGCAAGCTGTAGAGAAGGACCCCTGCTATCTGTGGGAAAGCAGTGGTCTCTCTCTGTCAAAGTCTGACACTCCCCCCTGCTAAGTCAGACCTATAGTTCTGCATCATCAAAGCTCATGCTTCCCTATGATTGCAGAACTCTAGGGGGAGTGTCATGACCTCTACAGAGAGACCGCTGTTTCCACACAGAGACTTTGTTCACCTTTTGCTTTGAAACATTTCAAATGTATTTAGTTGATTGAAGCTGAATGTTTATTTTAGTTTTATAATGCTCCTTTCACCACTTGCCGACCGCTGCACGCCGATCTATGTCGGCACAATGGCAGCGGTGGGCAAATGGGCGTACCTGTACATCCCCTTTAAATGGTGGGGCTAGTGGGCGCGTACTGCGTGACCGTGCCTGCAGGACCCGCGGACTCGATGTCCGCCAGTCTTCCAGCGATCAGAGCGGCAGAACGGGGAGATGTCTATGTAAAGAAGGCGTTTTCCCATTCTGCCTAGTGACATGACAGAGATCACTGCTCCCTGTCATCAGGAGCAGTGATCGCTGTCATGTGACTAGTAGCCCATCCCCCCTACAGTTAAAACCACTCCCTAGGACACACTTAAACCCCTTGATCGCCCCCTAGTGGTTAACCCCTTCCCTGCCAGTGTCATCTACACAGTAATCAGTGCATTTTTATAGCACTGACTGCTGTATAAATGTCAGTGGTCCCAAAATAGTGTCAAAAGTGTCCGATGTGTCTACCATAATGTCGCAGTCCCAATAAAAATTGCAGATCTCTGCCATTACTAATAAAAAAAATAGATAAATAAATATGCCATAAAACTATTCCCTATTTTGAAGACGCTATAACTTTTGCGCAAACCAATCAATATACGCTTATTGCGATTTTTTTTTACCAAAAATATGTAGAAGAATACGTATCGGCCTAAACCGAGGAAAAAATTCGTTTTTTTATATATTTTTGGGGGATATTTATTATAGCAAAAAGTAAAAAATATTGCTTTTTTTCAAAATTGACGCTTCTTTTTTTGTTTATAGCGCAAAAAATAAAAACTGCAGAGGTGATCAAATACCAACAAAAGAAAGATCTATTTGTGGGGAAAAAAGGACATCAATTTTGTTTGAGTGCAACGTCGCACGACCGCGCAATTGTCAGTTAAAGCGACGCAGTGCCGTATCGTAAAAAGTGCTCTGGTCAGGAAGGGGATAAAATCTTTCGTGGCTGAAGCGATTAGAAAATATAATACTCTTATGCCCCATACACACGGTCGGATTTTCCGACGGAAAATGTTCGATGGGCGCTTGTTGTCGGAAACTCCGACCGTCTGTAGGCTCCATCGGACATTTTCCATCGGAATTTCCGTCACACAAAATTTGAGCTCTGGATCTCTAATTTTCCGACAACAAAATCCGTTGTCGTAAATTCCGAGCGTGAGCACGCAATTCCGACGCACAAAGTTCCACGCATGCTCGGAATCAAGCAGAAGAGCCGCACTGGCTATTGAACTTCATTTTTCTGGGCTCGCCGTACGCGTTATACATCACACTTGACGTTTGCAATTTCCGACAAGATTTGTGTGACAAGTTTGAGCCAACATCCGTCAGAAAAAATCCATGGATTTTGTTGTCGGAATGTCCAATCAATGTCCGATTGTGTGTACGCGGCAATATTTTATAGCAGATGCACATTACTGTACACAGTCCTGATTTTGGACCTCTGTTCTGTTTCAACTAACAGACTAAACATTAGTTTTATGCCTTGTACACACGTTCTGAATATCATACGACCGATCGTACGGCCGTTCTCGCCTAATAGTCGCAAGTAGAATAAATAAAGTCATGAAAATTCTCGTACGACAGACAAAAAAATCGGAAGTGATGTCATGTATTTGTATTGTATTTTCGGACGACAACTATACTGACTAAAAGAAAATCGTACGATCTGGAATCGTACGAGGAAAATTTTCGTGTATGTCCGATCGAATAATATCGGATGAACGGTCGTGATCGGCTGTCGAAAGTAGTGTACACATGATACGAAATCCTTCTTCGGACGACTGTTTTCGTACGATATTCAGATCGTGTGTACGGGCCATTACTATAAATATGGTTTCCTTCTTTGTTCTTTTTTTTTTTTTTTTTTTTTTGAGGACAGGTACAATTCATGGTCATGTCATGGCGTGATAAACCTGAAATATTATATAGGACACCCATGCTCCAGTTTGATACATTTTGTACTTTTTATAATTTTATATCACCTGTAATTATTTATTTTATAATGTGTTTATCTCCCATCTTGTCTATGTAAATAGCAAAAAAAATGTTTATTAGATGAGGGCAAAGCCACATTGATGTGAATAGAGACTTCAAAGCTCGTGCATAATCTAGAACTAATAAACACAGGAGTTTTCTTGTTCCTTTTTCTGAGAATCATGTATAATTAATGAGACAGGTGGAGGTGTTCTCTGCCGCGGGCACAGGGTGTGGGATTCAGGTGGGTTGTGCCACATGCTGTGTTTGTATAACCTTCTGTTCCCCCAGTGCCGGTCATAAACAGCAATCAGTTGGCAGAAAAATGTTATTTCAACTCTCTAAAAATTTGCTATATTCTCCATCAGTTAAAGAATTACGGATTGATCTGGGAAGCTATGATGTTGAAGTTTATAGTAAAAAAGCCGATGGGTGAAAAGATGTGAGGACACAACATTTTGTGTACAAGCTATTCAACTCAAAATTTGGATGAAAGTACTTAACCACTTGCCTACTGGGCACTTTAAATCTCCCCCCTCCTGCCCAGGCCAATTATCAGCTTTCAGCGCTGTCATGCTTTGAATGACAATTGCGCGGTCATGCAACACTGTAGCCATATGAAATTGTGAGAAAAAGAAAAGCCGATAACTTGTGTTTACATCCGTGATCAGCTGTCATTGAACACAGCTGAATATGTGGTAGAGGGCCGCTGTGATTGGGTCTGAAGGACTCAGCGATCACAGAACGCCGCCGCCAATGCGATTCTAGGGGCGCACAGGCAGTGCAATCACAGGAGAACGTCCATGTACGCCCCCCTGAGAAAAGTAAGTTGGCACTGTAGCCGTCTTTCGGCTATAGCGCAGGCAGGAAGTTAAATATGCAGCTGACATACATACAGATGATGGCGTTGTTTTACTTGGCTAATGCCTCATACACACGATCAGATTGTTGGCCAACAAAACCGTGGAATTTTGTTCGAAGGGCGTTGGCCCAAACTTGTCTTGCATACAAACGGCAACACAATTGTTGGCCAACAATTAAGAACGTAGTGACGTACTACTTGGTTTTTGAGCTCTTTAGCGCCACCCTTTGGGCTCCTTCTGCTAATTTTGTGTTAGTAGAAGTTTGGTGAGTGTTGATTCGCGCTTTTCAGTTTGTTTCTGAACAGCCGTTCATCAACCAGCCATGTTGCGGAATCGGAGGAGATAACGTGTTATTTATTATTTGCCTTGAAGTTATTGCTTTGACATTATTTTTTGGTTGAATAATAATGATTTGATTTGGTATATTTCCATATTTTTGGATGCATAGAATGCACTTTTTGGTTAAGTTCTATTGGCAGATAACATGTCTAATTTTATTTGTTTTCTTTTTTTAATGCACAATAAAAAAAAATTGTGTAGAATAATACTTGGCTATGTGTTTTACTTCAAATGACAGTTTGGGAGTAGGCAGTTACATTTAAAAAAATACAATGTAAAATTGACAAGGGACACCAACATAGTTGTATCTTTGATCTTAAAAACTATGGGATAATGGTGTTGTGGTAACTTGCCCAAATTAAAAAAAAAAAAATAATAATAATAATATTATTCTTGATATCACTAGAAAAAAAAAAGCCTTTGAAAATGTGTTTGCCATAACTCCATCAGTATCACCAGCAAAGCAGCTTCATTATTATCCCATTAAAGAAGAAGAGAATTGTGCGCTGCATTTGGAGATTTCATAATTTGCCATGTCACGAATGTTAATTCTCCATTACGAACGCTAGTTTACAAGACCGACTGCTTCTGCATCCGAGCATACGTGTTTGTACTTTGGACTTTTGTCCGATGGACTTGTGTACACACGCTCGGAAAATCCGACAACAACACACATTTGTCCGTGGAAAATTTGAGAAAATTTGAAAAAGAAAATTTGAGAATTTTATTTTTTATTGGCAGAGCTGTTTTAACATATAAATTTAGGTCACCCCTTTGAACTTTAGATAAATAAAACAGAGCAAATACAATGTAACAATAATGTGGTAACATTGTATTGCTAAATAAAGAAAAGTGTTTTGGAACCTAATTCGGGTTTGTTTTACACAGCAATGGCTGTAGCTTGCTCATTTTCCCACTTCAGCTCTGGAAGGTTTTACTCCTTTTATGACCAGGCCATTTTTTGCTATTTAGCACTGCACTACTTTAACCACTTCAATACGGGGCACTTTCATCCCCTTCCTGCCCAGGCCATTTTTCAGCTGTCACACTTTGAATGACATTTGCGCGGTCATTCTACACTGTAACCATGTGAAATTTTTATCATTTTCTTCACACAAATGGAGCTTTCTTTTGGTGGTATTTAATCACTGCTGGATTGTTTATTTTTTACAAAACAAAGACCAATAATTTAAATTTTTTTTTTTTTTTAATTTCTTAGTTTCTGTCGGTAAATTATGTAAATGAGTAATTTTTCTCCTTCACTGATGATCAGTGCCCTGATTACCTGCCCTGGTCTCCCCTGTGAGGAAATGCCACTGATCGGCTCTCCTCGCCAGACACTCTGTCAGTGTGAGGCGAGGAGAGCCGGTTACCGGCATTTCCGCATTTACATGTGAGCAACACGGCGCTGCCGCGATCGCCGCGCTGCGCACCCCCACGGGCGTGTGAGAACGGCTGTTCTGGGGAGCCGTCATATGAGGTCCTCCTAGGACGAGAGCTGCACCGCTCCTCCATCATTTGACGGTGAGCGAGCAGCAAGTGGTTAACTGGTAATTGCGCGGTCTTGCAATGCTGTACCCAAACAAAATTTATAGCAATTATTTTTCCAAACAAATAGAGCTTTATTGAATTTGATCACCACTAGGTTTTTTGTTTTTTTTTTACTTTTCTGCTTTAAAACATATCCAATAAAAAAAATCAAATTTCTTCATAAATTTAGGCCAAAACTACATGTCTTTGATAAAAGAAATCCCAATAAGTGTATATTGATTGGTTTGTCTATTTCTTTCTTTCTTGTAATGGCAGTAATCAGGGACTTATAGTGGGACTGTGATAGAGCGGAAGGCAATCTGACATAACTGACGCTGCGGAGGAACTGACGCTGACATCATCAGTGACATTAATATAGTGATCATTGATACTACTATACACTGAACTAACGGCACTGGCTGGGAGGGGGTTAACATCTAGGGGCGATCAAAGGACTAACTGTGTGCCTAACTATGTGTAATGTGTGTATTATGTTCTGCTTTTTACAAAATATCAGTTTCTTCCTTCTCCCGGCTTTTCAGGGAGGAGGAAGAAACAGATCTTTCCCTCTAAACAGAGCCTTGTGCGGTTTTTCAACACAGGGCTCTGGGCTGCGATTGGACACAGCTGATCAGCAGGTCCTGGCTATGAATCATTGGCTGATACCTGCTGACAAAATCCCACTATGTCCAATCACAGCAGGAGTTGGCAGACGGAGGCGTACACCCCTTACCCGGAAGAGACCAACGACGTGCAGATACATTGTGGGCAGGCGGTCCTTAAGTGGTTATATGAGTTATATTAAGTGGTTATATGAAGCAAGTCCTGCTAGTCAGCAGGATTTGCTGACAAAAGCAGCAGGGGGGGGGGGGGGTGTAGTAGGGGGAAGAAGGACAAAGGCGTATGGTGTGTATTTCTGTGACGTGTGCAGTTTGCAATGCACAAGAAGCTCACAGTGTGCAGTGAAATCAGAGTAAGCAATTCTAGTACAGGAGAGGTAAGGTAAGGCTGGAGCTTAGCTTTGAAGCTAATGGAAGTTTTTACACGATAAACTATTTTCATACAAGGGAACTTTTTTTTTTTTTTTTGTGTGGAGCTCTTTATAGTTTATATCCTCCAATCAAGTATTTAATATGTGAGATACATTTTTTTTCCTGATCCGAAAAAAATTATACCGTAGAATTCCATAATCACAAGCCCTAAAGAGATGGATTAAAGGACCCATAATGGATATAATGACAGGATGGTGTAACATTGGCATGTTAAGGTGTAATTTGGGAAAAGCTGTAAAATTTCACCTTTAATGTTGCTTAATCAGGTTCTGCTGAAATAGCCTGGAGTGAGCTAGTGCTGGTTTGTGAGACATTGAATGCAAATATTAACGTGTACCAAGAGAGGACATATAGAGATTATTATTATTATTACAATACAGGATTTATATTTTTTTTTAGCAGTTTGCGCAGTGCTTTACAGTATACTGTAAAGCGAGACAGTACAGTTACAATACAGTTCAATACAGAAGAATTAGATGAGCCTTGCCCATGAAACTTACAATCTAAAAGATTGTATAATGAGTAATGAATGTGTAAAACAGTATAAGTGGATAAAGAACCTTAAAGCCCAAATGAGGTTGAAATAAAGCAGGTAGATAGTGTGCACAAAGGTTATATTAAAAATGAATTTACTGTACTACTTAGTAGTTACATTGCTCTCAGCACCAGACCATATTTCATGGCACAGGTAGCAGGTTGCAGTCAAGGGCCACTGTGTGTAAGCAGTGGTCCCTCTGCAGTGGTACAACATGCCCCCTCTGCTAGTCACAGCTAGAGCTCTCCAATCAGAAAAACACACATTCTGATTGCAACACTTTACCTGTGACTAGCAGGAAGGCACGTTGGACTGCTGCAGAGAGACTGCGGCTTCCACATGTTTTTTTTTTTATGAATACTGTTTCTTTACAATCAGAGTCTTCCAATGGCTATAGTTACATAGTAGGGGAGGTCGAAAAAAGACTCAAGTCCATCAAGTCCAACCTATGTGTGTGATTATATGTCAGTATTACATTGTATATCCCTGTATGTTGCGGTCATTCAGGTTCTTATCTAATCGTTTCTCGAAACTATCGATGCCCCCCGCTGAGACCACCGCCCGTGGAAGGGAATTCCACATCCTTGACGCTCTTACAGTAAAGAACCCTCTATGTAGTTTAAGGTTAATCCTCTTTTCTTCTAATTTTAATGAGTGGCCACGTGTCTTGTTAAACTCCCTTCCGCGAAAATGTTTTATCCCTATTGTGGTGTCACCAGTACGGTATTTGTAGATTGAAATCATATCCCCTCTCAAGCGTTTCTTCTCCAGAGAGAATAAGTTCAGTGCTCGCAACCTTTCCTCATAACTAATATCCTCCAGACCCTTTATTAGCTTTGTTGCCCCTTTTTCTACTCGCTCCTTTTCCAGTACATCCTTCCTGAGGACTGGTTCCCAGAACTGGACAGCATACTCCAGGTGCGGCCGGGCCAGAGTCTTGTAGAGCTGGAGAATTATCATTTTATCTCTGGAGTTAATCCTCTTTTTAATACATGCCAATATTCTGTTTGCTTTGTTAGCAGCAGCTTGGCATTGCATGCCATTGCTGAGCCTATCATCTACTAGGACCCCCAGGTCCTTTTCCGTCCTAGATTCCCCCAGAGGTTCTCCCCCCAGTGTACACAGTATACAGTTCCACTATACTGTAAACTTTTTTTGAGTGTATGTAGCCACATTTTTTATACTTAGGGATAGAGTAGGGAAGGGTGTAAACCCAGTCAGTTTGTTTTGTGTGGTCTTTGTTAAGACTTTCCTTTACTTCCTGTTTGGAAATGCAACAGGAAGTGAAAAAAAAAACTCAAACAGGGAAGGGAATTCTCCTCTTAAACAGTTGTCACAGGATCATGTGTTCCCACTGGAGGATTTCCCCTCACTTCTTGTTCTGGTGACAACTGTAAAATATTGGGCAGTGACTGTGGTCAGTGGAACAAATCGAGAAGGTGAATCTGCCTAGCAGAGACACAGACAGCAATGAAAATTTAGCAGGGGTTCCGGTTACTCCTTATTCTATCCAAAACTAAAATAAAAGTTTTGGTTATGGCTGATTTAACCAGTTCTCATCCGTCCTATAGACAAAGGACAGCTGGGCAGGACATTCGTCGTTCTGGGTGGACTTCATATGACGTCCACCCAAAACGCGCCCAACAGGCCATGCTGCGGCGCAATCCACTGGACACAGCATAAAACTGGTCAGTGTAATGGCTGGTGCCGGTACCATATGATCTCTGTGACCAATGACGTCAGATCACATAACAATTGTACACAATGAATGTCAGATGACAGAGTCAGGATAAGTATAGAATAAGTATAAGTATGGAATAGGAATAAGAATAAGCATAAGTATAGAAATCTTGAAAATGTGGATTCTTCCACAGCGGAGTGTGGGGTGAGGTAAACAGGGATCCACCAGTCTCTGTCCTCCGAGCTGCCTCCCAAGCTCTAATGGTAGAGGGCATGGAATTTGTTAACGGCGGCTGTGTGTTTGAATGGATGCACACAGTGTTCTAGCATGGAGCTGGCCGGGGAGTCACCCCATATCCAGAAAATGGTGACAGCTCTCAGAGAACCAGGACATTCACCAGGAAACAGAAACTTCAGGACATCAAGGAGCAGATTAAAGTGTATTCATCAGCAAGAAAATGGTTTATCACTTTAAAGAGGAACTTCACCTGGCTATGGGCATATTAAAAGTTGGTATCCAAAGGTGATATTTGGGAAGGGAACTCGGCGAGGGAGCGTCATCCTTGCCTAGGTGAGGAATGATTGAGTGGGAGCGAGAACCACTAAAAAAAGGTACTTGCCCCCCCTAAAAGAATGCTGCAATTATGTAATAGGATGGGGAAGAGGAAGAGAATGATAGCAAGGTTTCTTTTCGGGGGAAGTTTTGCTATAAGTCCTTCAATCCTGATAAAGACTACATGAGCTTCTCCAGCCGTCACAGCTTCAGGGATATATATTTTCGTTTCAGAGAATGACGTTACATAAACTAGGTGATCGTTTCTCTACTATCTGCTGCAGAGGGGTCAGCAGAGCCAATGTCAAAATCGGAGAATTACACTGGAAATCTGTCAGTTGCATTCTTCTCTCTCGCTTGGAACCTGGGGCTGTAGCTTACAGCTTATAAAACTGGTTATCTGAGAACTTCTTCTTGACAGAGACAAATGGCCTCCGAAATAGGCTGAGGAGCTTGGGGGGAATAACAGTTACATTTTTTCAAACTTGGATAGTGAAGGTTATGTGTAGGCGATAAAATGGATTAGTCAGTGACCATTAATATGTAACCACCTTACTAATACTGTTGGGTTTGATCAAGAAGGATGTTGGGTTGTGTAGACACACCTGCCTTTGTTTTATGGAACAATATACCAAGTCTGGAGATTGAAGAGTCAGACTCAGGTCATATCAACGAATGCTGACTAGTTCACAGTCTAGAGAGCACTCAATCAGCAATGAACTGAAGTGTCTTCTTGGATAAGTAATAAAGTGTCTTCAATATTTTGGAACAATCCAGATGAATCTGACTAATAGGTACTACCAGCTTTCCCATGACCTGGATAAATAAGACCCTTCACAATCAACAATGAAGTTTTTTTAAAAAACAAAAAGAGGGGTTTGGGACTTTAAATGAGGTGTGTGGGATCGCACATCTCTATCCCTAAATCTATATGCAAGAAAGAGAGGGTTTGAGACTTTAAATGAGGTAGGTCTAGTATGGCTCAAAAATGAGTCAATATAAGAAGACATAACCACTTGCCGAACGCCGATATACGTCCTCAGTTTGAGGACGTATATCGTTGTTATGGCAGCAGCTAGCTGCCATAACCCTGGTATCCCCATGTTCGGCCGGCGGTCGGCTACAAGATAAAAGTGGTCTCTGTGGCAGATTCAGCGATGGGAGAGGGCCCCCCTCCCGCCGCGCTCCGGTGCCCTCCACCGCTTACTGGAGCTGCCGGGCCTCTCACTCGCTGTGCATGGAGACGAGTGAGAGGAAGATGGCCCCCACCCGCTTCAATGACACTGCAGGGCAGAAGCGACGTCAAAACGTCACTTCCGCCCATAGCTCTTAAAAGGCCATTTTTTTAAAATCATTTTTTTAAATGACAATTTTTTTTTTATTGCATTTTAGTGTAAATATGAGATCTGAGATCTCTTTGACCCCAGATCTCATATTTAAGAGATCCTGTCATGCTTTTTTCTATTACAAGGGATGTTTACATTCCTTGTCATAGGAATAAAAGTGACACATTTTTTTTTTTAAACAGTGTAAAAATAAAAAATAAAAGGTAAAATAAATAAGAATTTTTTTTTTTATTTAAACGCGCCCCGTCCCGCCTAGTTCGCATGCAGACGCGAACGCATACGTGAGTAGCGCCCACATATGAAAACGGTGTTTAAACCACACATGTGAGGTATCGCCGCGATCAGTAGAGTGAGAGCAATAATTCTAGCCCTAGACCTCCTTTATAACTCAAAACATGCAACCTGTAGAATTTTTTAAACGTCGCCTATGGAGATTTTAAAGGTTAAAAGTTTGTCACCATTTCACGAGCGGGCGCAATTCTGAAGCGTGACATGTTGGGTATCAATTTACTCGGCGTAACATTATCTTTCACAATATAAAAAAAATTGAGCTAACTTTACTGTTGTCTTATTTTTTCATTCAAAAAAGTGTATTTTTTCCAAAAAAATTGCGCTTGTAAGACCGCTGCGCAAATACGGTGTGACAGAAAGTATTGCAAAGACCGCCATTTTATTCTCTAGGGTGTTAGCAAAAAAAATGTATAATTGTTTGTGGGTTCTAAGTAATTTTCTAGCAAAACAAACTGTTTTTAACTTGTAAACAACACATCTAAAAAAGAGGCTCGGTCCTTAAATGGTTATTAAAAACATGACATAGCAAAATGAGTACATGCATGGTAAACAAGCATATCAGTCACATATTATTAACCAGATATTCATGAAAACAATCATAGTAACTTCGAGATGACATATTGAGGTATAAAACAATCGTCCATCATAAAGAATCGCTTGAAAAGCAACATGCTGGGGTAACTTGGGTGTGGATGAAATAAAAACCATCTTAAAAGAAAATGGTGCACCAAAATTGACCCGATGCACGTTTTGTGGTTTCCTACCACATCATCAGGGTCGAGTACACCTATGTCTGTAAAGAAGCATAAATAAAACTATATGGTCCAATGTTACACCCAAACATTCGTTTTTTATGCTGACAGCTTGTCTTCTTGTCATACAGTAGATCTGATTGAAATCCTGCTAAGTATGTTAGATACACATACAGAGCATGTGGGTAAGTAAGTGAGTTGGTTTCCTTAAGTGCCAGCCTATTGTGGTTTTGTACATAATTTCTACCCACTGAGCTTTTTCACTCCTCTCTCCTCAGTCATGTGTTGTAAATGTCCTCTTTTTATCAATCAATAATAGAAAAAAAAAAGATTTTGTTTTCTTTCTTTTATTTAAGAGGAAAAGGTTTGCAGTCCACCTTTCGTAAACAAAAATCATAAATGCACCTATATTCATTTAAAGAAAAAAATAATTGCATTTTATTTTTACATAGTACCCTGGAAAGCATTGCACCCATGATCAGACTCTTTGAAGGTTACAGGGCTGCAAGAAGTGTCCATGAACTATGAGTTCATTCCATTGAGGACAATGAGTGTATTTGCGGTGTGGTGTGGTGGCAGACAGGACTTGTAGGTTTTTTTAATGTGAATGAATAACCAATTTCAAGTTTGTCTGGAACCGACAAAGAGAAGATCGCCCAACTGCTCTAAGAGGGTGGCCATTTTGAGGGTAGAAGGCTGAAGACTCTGACACTAAATAGGATGTAACTTGAAATATTCCCAGCAAGATGGAGCTAGCCTTTAAGGTTTTTTAGAGTTCCTTGTGCTGCAAAGATCTCCAGCCTCTGAAACTATTATTTAATGTTATTCGATATGCTTGTTTTCTGAAGGAAAGCTTGATGCATAAACTGAATTAAACAAATATAATAAGAATGGCTTCATGTTGCCCACTTAAACAACTCTCGAAAAAAACTTTAAGCAGGCCATGCATGGGTCGAATTCCAAAATAATTTTCTTCTGAAAATCATAACTAAGAATTTTCTTTTGAGTTTCGCACCATCAGTGGGCTGCAGCAACAGCCAATTTTCAATTTTCATTTTATTGATTGAATTGAGTGATCGGGCATGTTGGAAAATTTTTGGAAAAACAAATGAATTTCTAATCAATGATGGGAGAACCGTGCAAGAAATATAATTGAAAAAAAAAATGTACATGAGCTGTGACCTGAAAAGTAAAGACCACAAATTATTTTCTGTAGCAACATGAGGTGAAATTGAAGGGTTGGTTGGTTGAATCTCAAAATCAATGGTAGCACCATTGGATCATAAAACATACGAAATTTCTTTTTTGTCAGAAGAAGATTTGTTCGGAATTCGACCCATGTATAGCCGGCTTTAGAATTTAAAGTGGTTGTAAACCCACGAACAAAACATACAAACAAATAAAAAAAACCTGCAAGACAAAGGCATAATGAGCTAGTAAGCATAGCATACTAGCTCATTATGTATTACTTACCTTAGATCGAAGCCCCTGCAGCCGTCCTTGTTCACTGCTCTGGCCAGGGACATCGCTCCTGAAGTTACTTCCAGGTATCGCGGGCTCCGGCGCTGTGATTGGCCGGAGCCGTGATGACGTCACTCCAGCTCATGCACACGGGAGCCGCCGGTAACGGCACAGTCTAACTGAAGCAACGCCACTCACGTGCCGTTGCTTCAGTGCTCATGTGCCGATGACGTTGGCACATGCAGATACAGGGGATATCTCCTAAACCGTGCAGGTTTAGGAGATATCCGGGGTAGCTACAGGTAAGCCTTATTATAGGCTTACCTGTAGCAAAAAGTGGTTGTAAAGGGTTTACAACCGCTTTAAACGTTAGTGCCTCACCAAAATGTTGCTTTCATACTAATTTTGTTTATTAACGTTTGAAGGAATAAACACAATATGGCACAGTTATGTAACTATGGTTCAGGGTGTGTTGGAAATAATAAAAATAAGTATGATGTACAAAAGTTATTACAATTTGTCAATTTAGGCATGGAGGGTACAATACAGCAGTATAGTTTGGAGTGAGTTATCACAATATCATATAGTGAAAGAATAGGGTTGTAAGTCACAATCGTAAAATAATAATTTGGGGTGCCCTAAGCCTTGAGCTACCAGGTGGATAGGATCAAGCAGAGAGTAGGGGATTGATAGGATCTCATATCCATGTAGATTATGGATGTAGGGGCAGTTGAGAGGGGAGATTGGGGACAGGACAGATGATTCCTATGGACACACTCCCTCTCAAAGGACCAAAAGGTCTTGGTCAGATCCTGCTTGGAGATATTAGGTGACCCAGGGATGCCAGATGGACAAATAGTTATCTTTTTTACCAGTCAGTTTAGCTTCTAGCTTTTTTATGTAGCACAGTATTGATCCTTGACTTAGTTCCAGTCAAGGAGAGGATAGGTATTTTTGGCAATTGTTTGCTTGGCTGCTGTTAGAACATGTAGTAGTAATTTGAACTGAGTTCTGAGTAAAGACCAGGGGGTTTGAAATGCAGAGGCATAGCCTAAAGCTTGTGGGCCCCGGTACAAAAGTTGACCTGGGGCCCCCCCACTACCACCTGTCACCTCGCGTCAAAATACTCCAAGTGGCTAAACAGTTGTTTCAGATCTTTATTTACATATTGAGAGGGTAATTGAAAAGAATTGGAGAGGTATGTCAAAATGTGGACAGTTTCTCCAAAATCATTTGAATACACTAGAGCAGGGGTAGACAACCTTTGAGAGGTACCGATCTACCTGAACATGAAAGAGATTAAATATTATCGGGGTTCAGCACCTTTTTTAAGAAATTATCCAGCAAGCCCTAACTAAACAGTAAGGAAAACTTTAAAACATGTCACTGTAAAAATATAAATGTATCAGTCAGTAGAGCAGTGGAAGGTGTCAGTAGGGCAGTAGATGGTGTCAGTAGGGCTGTGGACGGTGTCAGTAGGGCAGTAGATGGTGTCAGTAGGGCTGTGGACGGTGTCAGTAGGGCAGTGGACGGTGTCAGTAGGGCAGTGGACGGTGTCAGTAGAGCAGTGGACGGTGTCAGTAGAGCAGTGGACGGTGTCAGTAGGGCAGTGGACGGTGTCAGTAGGGCAGTGGACGGTGTCAGTAGGGCAGTGAATGGTGTCAGTAGAGCAGTGGACGGTGTCAGTAGAGCAGTGGACGGTGTCAGTAGGGCAGTGGACGGTATCAGTAGAGCAGTGGTCGGTGTCAGTAGAGCAGTGGACGGTGTCAGTAGAGCAGTGGACGGTGTCATTAGGGCATTAGATGGTATCAGTAGAGCAGTGGATGGTGTCAGTAGGGCTGTGGGCGGTGTCAGTAGGGCTGTGGATGGTGTCAGTAGGGCAGTGGATAGTATCAGTAGTGCAGTGGACGGTCTCAGTAGGGCAGTGGACGGTGTCAGTAGGGCAGTGAATGGTGTCAGTAAAGCAGTAGATAGTGTCAGTAGGGCAGTGGACAGTGTCAGTAGGGCAGTGGACGGTGTCTATAGGCAGTGAATGGTGTCAGTAGAGCAGTGGACGGTGTCAGTAGAGCAGTGGACAGTGTCAGTAGGGCAGTGGATAGTGTCAGTAGGGCAGAGGATGGTGTCAGTAGGGCAGTGGATGGTGTCAGTAGAGCAGTGGATGGTGTCAGTAGAGCAGTGGATGGTGTCAGTAGAGCAGTGGATGGTGTCAGTAGAGCAGTGGATGGTGTCAGTCAATAGAGCAGTGGAAGGTGGCAGTAGGGCAGTGGATAAAGAGAATATGATTACTTATGCACTAACCAATACCAACTAAGATGACAAAAAACAGCCAATGGCAGTTGCCAACACTATAATGTGTCCCCACACTTACTAAAAATAAAAAGTGTGGCGCTATCCCTAATTCAATAAAACAAAGTGTAAAAATGCATAACACAAAAAGACCTATTGGGTACTAAATCAAAACCCCAGTGCTGCAAGAGGTTCAGATGAATGTACAAATAAGCAAATAATGTAAGAAACATCAATAACAGAGATCAATAATACTCTACTGGATATTACAACTAAAAACACCAGTGCTGCACATAATTAAAAATGTGCAAACAAAGCGGAATAAATAAATAAAAAATACCATATATACAGATCAAATTCATCAATGAAGTTCAATTGAATGTGCAAATAAATAAGACATAAAAATCAATAGTACACTGCTGGATATTGCAACCAAAAGCACCAGTGTTGCAAATATTAAAAATTGTGCAAGCAAAGCAAGATAATTGCACATGCAGAAAAAGTTCATTAATGCGGTAGCAATATCCAAATAAGATGACCCTACTGGGTATTGAAACCAAATGCACCAGCGCTGTAAGAAATCAAAATATGTGCAAATATAGTGAAAAGGAAAACCAAATAAATTTCATAGGATAATAAAGTTCATCAATAAAGTGTCCTTTTTTGTGTTTCACATCCCACATTAATGTGTCCAAGTAAATAAATAAATCAAACACATCCCAGTGGTGATAGACATACATGTATGAAGAAATCCTTAAGACCCGTTTCACACTGGAGCGTTTTGCAGGCGCCTGCAAACCGCCCTAAAACAGCTGCTCCATTCACTCCAGTGTGAAAGCCCTCTCACACTGGAACGGTGCGCTGGCAGGGCGTCAGAAAAAGTCCTGCCAGCAGCTTCTTTGGAGCGGTGAAGGAGCGGTGAACTCACCGCTCCTCCACCGCTGCTCCCCATTAAAATCAATAGGGCAGCGCTGCAATACCACCGGCAAAGCGCCGCTCCGGCAGCATTTTGCAGGCAGACATAACCCCTTTTTGGCCACTAGCGGGGGGGTTAAAACCGCCCCACTAGCGGCCGCACAGCGCCGCTAAAAGGACAGTAAAGCGGCAATAAAAATAGCGCCGCTTTACCGCTGACGCCGGTGGCGGCACAGTGTGAAAGGGGTCTTAGTGATGGTGAGATCTGCTAACAGCTCACCTCACATCAAGGCCCTTAATTTTTTACAGCACTGGTGCTTTTGGTTGCAATATCCAGTAGGGTACTATTGATTTTTATGTTTTTATATATTTATTTGTCATTTGGACATTCACCTGAACTTTATTGATGAATTTGATCTGTATATGGAATTTTTCCTTTTTTTATCTATTTATTCTGCTTTGTTTGCACCTTTTTAATTATGTGCAGCACTGGTGATTTTAGTTGTAATATCCAGTAACGTATTAATTATCTCTGTTATTGATGTTTCTTATGTTATTTGCTTATTTGTACATTCCTCTTAACCTCTTGCAGCACAGAATTAGGGAAAGGCACACAGTCACTACAAGTCCCAGCATGTCCAGGACTCTCCCCTCCCCCCATGCTGGGTTCCTGTCACTTCCTCACATATGGGATGTTCCCAGTACAGGGGGAGTTTAGAGAACTCCCCCTGATGAATTTGCTTGCAGTATCTCCATCTCCTAATGGCTCCAGCTTAAAAGCACGTATCCCCAGCCAGGGGGGGTGAGGGGGGCGCCGGGGGAGGCCATGAGCGATGAGGATGGTAAAGAGAGATAAGCACACTGGACTTGCAGTGAGGGATGTAAGGGGTGGAGGGGGTGGAACCAGCTCACAGAGCAGCAGGGACAGGGAGAACACCCACGCTGCTTGGAGGCAGCCGAGATGCGATGTTCTGTAGAAGGGAATGGAGAGCTGATGGCTCACCCATTCAACTCAGAAGCCCTGTTCCACCTGACGCTGGAGGGGAGTGGTCTGTCACATATCATTCCTCACGTAAAGGCTTCTCAAGTGACTCCGCCGCCCCCCACACAAGCACAGCGGCATGAAACTTGATGTGTCAGGGACCCCGCACAGGCCCCCCTGAAGCAGGGGCCGGGTCGCCATGGCAACCCCTGCGATCCCTGACGCTACGCCCATGTTGAAATGTAAAAGTTCATGTTGGGCTAGAAAAGAGATTATGAAGTCCATTAGTTCAGGGATCATCTGGAAATGTTTTTTCCAGGAAATTCTATGCTACACAACAGGTCCACCTCATTGTATTTGGAGAAAAGGTTTCCATCCTTCCACACCCTCTGAAGCAAAGCAGTGATTATTCAGGTACATAATGAGCAATTTGGGTTAGTACAAAATACCGTGTTATATATTTATAATTGTTCTCGCTGACAGTGTATTGTGGGTGCAGGATTTGATTATATCCCATATTTAGTGACCAATGTTGTGCATCCAATTCTAGCCCAAATTCTGCTGACCATTTTTTAATATAAATGGGGGAAAGTTGGGAGGAGGGAGCTACTAGCATGGTATACTAGAGTGATCATCTCCGGTGCGTGGGAATCTGAATGGCATCTTTGCTCAAATGGGGTAAGGGAACCTTTTGGTTTGGTAGCTTTTGTAGCCAGGTGTCGGGCTACTAAGTGATGGAGGAGAGGGGACATTATTGAGTACACAACAGGTTGATTTTTTTTCTCTGCAATGTTTGTGAATAGATTATTGCATGATCTTCCTGCCTCTAGAGGGAGGCCACTTTTCTTGACCTTGAAAGCAAACGACTTTGGGACTTGTAGTCCCCCAGCTAACACTTCCTGAAGAGTGAAGCCGTCCAGAAACTACAACTTGCATGGGAGTCAGAGTAATATTGAATTCTATAAATTTGACTTTAATGGTGGGCTCGGGGCTCTTGCCTTGGGGACGCAGGAAAGTTCAGTTGGATGCTGAACTTGCTCTCTCTCACTGTGGGAATAGAGAGCAACACAGTATAGCCGTATCTAGCACCCCAGTAAGGGTTCTGCACAGGCAGAATTTTAGTAACACCTCCTATTCAAATGTTAGATAACTAGTGCCACAGTCTTCTTCAGTGATCTGAAACCCAGAGACATCCATACCGATTGTCATCTGTGGTCTCCCACCATCTACACTGCAGCCACTATGCACTCTTCACATTATCCTATTGCTGCTCCCAAACCTGCTCATTCCCTTCTTCTACATCGGAGCCTCATTTTCAGCTGGGATTGGCGAGAGGGCAGTTGCCCAACATTAACTCTATCCCTCTCTTAGGGACACTGCTAACAGACATCTTTACCCTTTCTAGCTTTCACTGCTAGCAGACACCTTTACTCTCACTTCAATTAGGAGATCTTATTACCCCCCCCCCAATTTACTGTAAGCAGATTTATGCTCAGATCATACTTATGTTCATCATTGTCCCATATACTTCGACTGTTAAAGGGCCCCAATGTTTGCCGACAGAAGATTCATCTTCAAACATGAACTGCCCCTTCTTGATACATATATCCAGCAATGACTCAGGGGTGCCTTCCTCTTTTTATCCACTTTGTTAAGCATAGAACTACTCGTTCCATAACTGCACCGTATATATAGCCAAGGCTTGGAAGTCTCAGGTGTGCACCTGCAGCCATGTGGTGCCTGTATGAATTAACAGCAGATCTTCTGTTGAGCTGTTGTTGTTGTTGTCTGAGCTGCATTCTGGAAAACCCTGTTACAGACTACGCTGCTCTACCTAGTAGTTAATTGCTATTTGTTTCAACCTAGCTAATTGTCTAATATCAATTGACTGTGTATTGCTGCATATTAATTGCTTCCACTACTAATCTGAAATGCTTTAAAATGTTTAATATAATAGTGTTGACTAAACTTTAGTTGCCTTGCCCTGCTTACAAGGTCAAGGCAGGTAAAGAGGACAGGTATCATTGCGCAGCCATCACAGGAGTAGAGCTACACTTGCAACCTGAGGGTTCTATTTCCTGCAGTAGGATCAGAAATGATTTAGCCCTTCTTGTAGTAATTTATGTGGTATTGGTATAATTAGAAGTAGGTTTCCAAATATATTTAGGCGGTACCTAGAAATATATACTGAAAATAGTGGCAAGTATTTCTGTAGCTGTAAAGACAATCATTAGGTCTTCGTTGTGATAAACTTCCTAACCAGTTGGGCCTGTGATAAGTTTGCTCTCAAGGCAATAAAGCACTGTCTGACTGTACACGATGGAAGCTTCTGTAGAGAATTTTGTTCAAAAGAAACCTGCTTAGTTTTTGCCATGATAGAGCACGTACACATTTGGTTATTTTCATTCATGTGACATCAAAGCAATCATCAGATCAGCAAGTCAGAATCCCCTCCAGTATTGGGTAGGCTATAGACGGTGCCACCCGTGGTTGCAGGAAAGAAATTTGCACGATTCCCCCATCAACGCAGACAGTGCTGACAGGGGAATCCCAATTGCCAAGATATTGTCTGCTCCCGGTGAGTGGGGGGATCAGGTGGGCAGAAGAAGCCTTCCTTCCCGAGAGAAGACAGTGATTATCGTTAGCCGCTGGCGATAATCGCAAGAGAATCCAGAATCCGGCAGGCTGGTTGTACTCAAGTTGATTGATCAATAAACTTGGTACATTTAGCCTGCGCTTTTACAGTTCGAACCTTGGCCTGCTGAACCAGCTGAGATACGAACCATGTCTCAGTCACTGGTATTAACCTGCCTATCAAGGGAGAGATTTAACTGCTATGAATGGAAGGATGATGGAAGGAATGGCATAAGAGAGAGGACAGAGGAACGTATGCACATACATAAAAGGCACATACAGTAGGTGCATCTACTGTATAGATTGGACATATAATGCTGGATGGGTGGAGTGCTTATATGTTTGCTAAGTTAAACTGAAAATAAATTAGTATTCTGAATGGGACTTATAAAGCATCTTATTTTATTGTCTATTTTGTAAATATTCTGTTGTACTTTTCATCTGTTGCTGGGATCCAATAAAAGCAACATTGTCTGTAAAAGAACCAAGGTTGCCTGGAATTTGATTGGAGAAGGTTGTGTTCTACACCTGTTTTCACCACACAACGAGAATAACAATTAATTGATTATTATTTATTAATGTAGACAACCCTTGGTAATCAGGTGGTACACTTGGACAAGATCCCTGGAGATGAATTCATTGAAGGACAAAGGGGTATAAAATCCTGGGAGAAATTTAGGATTATGAGTGGTGGGCGTAAGGGGTTTGTATCGTGACTGGAGGCTTGTGTCCAGATTTGTATTGGGAGTTTATTGTTGGGGTTAGTCAGAAAATGTCTATCAAGAGGGTTGAGGCAAAAGATGTTAACTTTAGAGGGTTGCATTCTATTGACTTGAAGGCCACCCAAAGGGGTGTCTCGTGTGTCGCATGGAACATGGGAATTTGGGCCAATTGGGCTGCATAATAGTATTTATGCAAATGAGATTGGAGGATGCATGTTGAATGTTGTTTTATCCAAGAAGTTGACCTATATGACCCTTTTTTGATGTCATGTAATGTCCGGTGTGCAATATTGTAGAGAAGGGATATTAGGGAAATACAGGGTTTACCGGAGATTTAGTCACCTCTCTCAATTTGTCTTTCTATCTCTAGTATATGTTTAATTTGACTTAATTTACATTTTATTTATTCCTCTGTATTTTGATTAACATTAGTGCTGTCATGGAATAATAGAGTAGAAGAATTTATATTGGCTCTAGTTCTTCTTAAAAATGTGTTTTTTGGAACAAAGCAGAAGCTTCGGTGCCAGAACTGGGTGCTGCCTGCACAGCTGTCATCATTATCTATCACTCTTAAACAAAACCTTATCTAATGTATACACACATTCAGCTTTAGCCGTATCCAATGCTAGTCATTAGCGGTGTGATCGGTCCGGTACTTACTAGCAAAAGTGAGCATACCATCTGAATTAATTCAGATATGACCAGGATACAGCTAACTTGGGGAACTAAGTAACTTATTTGATATACATTTTTATGTTGCTATTTTTTGCGCCTTTTTTTCTAATGTGTAAAAAAAACTAAAATAACAACAAAGTCCATCAAAATAGGTAAAAAACGTTTTTTCATTTTTTTCAAACTTGTATTTGGTTTATTATTTTTGTTGTTTTTTTTTCATCATGAATGATCATGGTCACTGATAATGCATGATGTGATTTCAAAAATAAAAATATAACCAAAAAAGTAATTATGTGTCCTTTCCCTTATGTTTTTTTTTTTTTTTTTGGTTATTTAAATCTTTCTAATCAAAATTTTAAAAAAAATGTTTTATTAGTAGTATGGTTTTTGCACCATGTTTTCCTTCTGTGTTAAAAAAAAAAGCTCCACCGAGAGAAACAACACTAAATCTATTTAAATTGTTTTGGATATTCTTTATTTTTGTAAGCACTTTGTGCATGGTATTGCGCAGGCACTTGGCTGTATGATTGTTGGCAGACTTTGTATAACTGACAAGTCAGTTGATCGTATATCTGTTAGAAGAGTAAGTTTGGAAATGTTCCTCCTTTGAGTCATCAAGCTTTGGGTGTTACAACACAGCTTAAGAAGGATAGGGTTCTTGCCAACGTTAAACTCCTGTTTGATACAATTGGTTATTGTGATGCAATAATTTCACCAATAAAATGTATGTCAAGCATAAAAAAAAAATAATTCTATTTAAATTAGTTAAGTTAAATAAGTTAAATTAATGTAGTCAAATCTCTGCCAGGTTTCTACTGCTATTTGGAGCTCCGCTAAAGAGATTTACCCTCACTTTCTGTTCTGCTTACTCAGAAATAAAAATCTGATAGGAGTTCTAATCTCTTCCTACTCTACTAAGGAAAACCATTTTTTTTTTCTCTCTGTGTTGCTGTTGGAAAGTTCCCCTCAGTCCCTTTCTGTCTGCTATTTATTTAGAAGTTAATTAGAATTTTTTTTTTCCTGACATTTTAACGAAGCCCTAGATAGCAAAAATAAAACTAAACAAGGGTCCTAACCCTTAACTTCTCTATCCAAACCCCACAAAAAGAAAAATGTTTTGGTTGAGTAAAAACTTTAAAAATACAAAGGTAGCAATGCCCCCTTGGGGGTAGCTTAGAATTGCATGTTCCTCTGTGCAGCCTTAACCCTGTGAATTTTCAAGCCCTCCTGACACTCTAGGTTCAGACATGTTGCATATACCTTTAAATAACACACTGACACAACGCAAATAGTTTTATCTCTCTCAGATTTACTTAATCAAGAGTAGAGTCTCAAAGAGGGTATTACTCAACCAAGTCCTGGATTGACAGCCAAGATCCGGTTGAAATAGTCCCAAATGCAAATAAATGACAGTTAGAAATAGCAGAAAAATTATATCAATATACACAGTAACAGACAATAAGTGAATAGATTTCTCAAGAAGGTTATTAGGTGCTGCAAATATTACTACTGCTAAAGAGGGACCCCAGGCTGGCCTATTATACCCTAATCCTAATTAGCGAGAAATGATATAGGTTTTAGTGTAGTGTCCCCTTTAAGAGTACTAAAATAGCAATGTTCAGAACGCAAGGCCTTGCAATATCTTCACCAGCAGTTGGAGCTCAAAGAAACAAGGATTCCTAAGTGTGGCACAGTGGTAAGCAATCAAGGCAAAGCAGCTGGGTCTGACCAGTAGCAGTCCTTAAGGCAATTGTGTTATTATACAGTTTCCATCGGGATGTGTTCGTGACTGGGAACTGGATTTTTGGGCAGGTGCCCTCTCACCAATCTTGGGAACTTTGTAGTAACTTCCTGAGGAGCAATTCAAGTAGATTCTTCCTATTGCAGGTGGGTTGAGATGGCGATTTGCCTACTGGAACAGTTTCTGCGGATTTCAGCGATGCTGCAGTAGTGTCCCTTGTGTAGCGGGTGATGTATGACCTGCTTGGGCTGGAACTGCAGGAGCTGTATACCGCATGGTAGGCCGCAGTCCCGTCACACAGCGGCAAACTGATACCTGATGGGTCCTGGGAAGCAAGAGAGCTGGGCCTGGTCCGCCTATCCTTTTATAGCTTCTCCCATAATTCTCCCCCTGGAGCAGATGGCTTGCTGGAAGGCGTAGTTCATAGATAGTTCTGCAGTTCAGTGATGTCTGTTCAGGAGACTACAGTTCCCACAATGATCTCTTCTCGGCTCAGGAGTATGATGCATGTAATCTGAGCCCAGCACTAGGGGAATATAGAGACAGCCTGGAAAGGTGAAGGGCAGGTCTGCAATGTTAGATAACTGTAGCCCACTCTCGGCTACACAAAGAACATCAGTTGATGCAGGGAATATCCGATTGCCTCTTTGGGGATCAGAAAATGATTTTTTTCCCTTGCTGGAGCAAATTGGGTCATACTTTGCTGGGGGGTTTTGCCTTCCTCTGGATCAACTATGGGTATTGGACTGTGTATGTAGGATTGTACGTCTGATAGAAAAGGCTCTTATGTTACCGTCACATGCAGTGTGAGAGTGATTGGACTCATGCCTTCCGGCTGTTTGCTCTTTGACAGCTGGAAAATAACCAATAAGACAAGGAAACTGCACCTATTGTCAGTGAATGTACTCAGCCCAGTGGGAAATGACAGCTGGAGAAGATCGACATACCAAGCAACTATTGCATTAAGGGTGTTCTAATTATTCCCTTCATGTATCTATAGGTTGACTCCGCAATTAAGCTGTCACAATATTAAGGCAGGATGATTATATCAGTGATGGGAAAAAAGGGACAGAGAGGTAGAAAAAAATTGTCACAGATCATTGAACTTCTTAAGAGGAATGAACATATTTTTTTTTTAATGTATTTTCTTTCTTTGCTATGTTATATTTTCTTTATAAATTCTGATAAAATTAATTGGTGTGCAGTTAAAGTAGAACTTTAGGCAAAACTTTTTTTTCATTTTAGAGTAAGGGAGGGTAAGGTTTATTTTTGTCGTCTTTGTCCCATTGGGGGGATTTCCCTTCATTTCCTGTCCCATAGCCAAACAGGAAGTGAGAGGAAAATCTCTGCAAATTAATGGAATCTCTTGGGGAACCCCCAGGTCACCAGAAATAGTGTCCCCATTGGAAGATTCCCCCTGGGGAATCCCCCTGGGGACAACCCAAAATTTGGGATTTTCTTTTACTTTCACTTTCAATGATAATAGTAGACAGGACAAATAGAGAGGGTGGATCTCCCTAACGGGGGAACAGACAGAAATAAAAACTGACAGGAGGGGGCGTGGCCTAGGCATGGCAGAGTGAAGACGCATCTTCACAGAGCTCCTGGGCCGGCGGATTTTCTGCAGCCATACAACAATCAATCACCGAGCATTACCCGAACCTGCCTGCCTCCTCGGACATCTGGGGAACCCGACCGCCATCCGTCGGCTCCTGAAACCAGTATGGACTGCTTCTTGCGGCCACTTCTGCCGGCGGCCTCCACACCATCAGCCGCCAAGATGGCGCCAGCCCGCCATGCAGCTACAGACACAGTGGAGGTGTGCCTAATCCTCCTCCACGGACAGCGGATGACCACACAATGCCGCCCTTCTCACCCCCAGTGACCTCTCTCCCTAAAAAGAGGTCACTGGGGGTGACTAAAAAAAAAAAAAAAAATACACAAAACATTTTAAATAAATCTAACCTCCTCTCCCTTGCATGAGTTTTTTTTTCTTTTTTTAACACACTAGAAAAAAAAGGAGGCAAAAACATTTTTTTTTTATACTACTATGTACAGTATGTACCTTTTTTTTAAATGGACTTGACTAACAATTTAAAGCTGAACTCCAGCTAGCATTCTTTAAAGAAGATACAGCAACAGTGTTTTTTTTCCCTTTTGGGATAAAGGTGTACATAAATAATAGAAGCTGATGACCCCTGTCAGTGGTAAATGGTTTTGCCCAACCCTCTAACTATCACTTTTGCTGGCCAGCTTGGTCTGTTCTTGGTCTGGTCTGGTCTAAAGTGGTAGTAATTCGCTGAAGAAAAAAAAAAAGAAGAAAAAAAAAAACCCTGCAAGACAATGTCATAATGTGCTAGTATGCATCGCGGAGCCCGGCGGCAAATTCAAAAAGTACAAAAAACTTAACACATACAGTACACTGTAATCTTATAGATTACATTATTGTATCAAATCATTTCACATCCCTTTTGTCCCTAGTGCTAATGTCCGGTGCCCTGCATGCAGTTTTATATTATATATACTGTTCTTTCTGCCTGGAAGCTTGAGATTGCCCATAGCAACCAAAAAGTGTCCCTTTACATCAAAAGTGGTTTTAGACCAGCTAGAAAACAGCGATAGTAAATTAGAACACTTGCAGAATTGAGCAATGAGTGAGTGAATCTTGGGGAAATTCATTTTATTATTATTGTATTATTATTTTTATAATTATTTATAATTATTTATTATATTATAATTTATGATTTCGTGTTTCAAACTTTATCATACCCGGGATATCTACTAGACTCTTGCTTGGACAGATTTAAGTGCGTTATTGCTAAGAATTACAGGCCTACAATATAAAACCCCAAATTTTCATGCAAAACAATTGTACCGCTTTGAGATTAAAAAATCTGACATAATCATACTGCCAGGGCAGTGTTAATTTTGGAACAAATTTCAATTTAGTTTTAGTCTTAGTATTAGGAATAAAATGGCATTTTAGTTTTAGTCTCATCTTTGTCTGCTGCAATTGTTTTAGTTTTAGTCGTATTTAGTCGACTAAATCTCCAGTACATTTCAGTCAACTAAAACTCATTTTAGTCATCTAAAATCTAATGGGTGTAATTAAATTGTAATGCATCAGTTAACATTTCTCTACAATTTCCAAACTCATTATATACTGCTGGAGTGAAAAATCTCATATATTATTTAAGGTATTGAGGTATGAACATGCACTACGGACCAGTGTTAATATTGATGTTAAATTTCAATTTCGTTTTAGTCTTAGTCTTTTGACTAAAATGCCATTTTAGTTTTAGTCATATTTTAGTCGACTAAAATAATATTCATTTAGTCGACTAGAATGTTTTAGTCGTTTTAGTCGACAGAATTATGACTGCGCCAGGGACGCTACAAGAAGGTTAAAAAAATAAATAAAAAAGACTTACTGGCCAGATCACCAGGTGAAAATTAAATGAAAAAGAACAAAAAGTTGCAACATAGAAAAATGAATGCAGCCATCACATCTAAGAATTGGTAAGCTACAATATATTGAATTTTTGTTTTTGGGTTTATTACTGCTTTTACCACCAATCATCGTATACTACACTAAATCTGCCTCTGAAATTCTGAATTCTATATATTATTTAGAAAAAAACTGAGTAAAAAAAAAGAATAGTGGTGAAAAAGGCGCTTGTGGGTTAACCAGCGATCTTTTGTGTAGTAATTCTTCATAGTTTGCATAATTAGGGTGCGGTGGGGGCGTCCTTTCACAGAATGTTGGGATATATGCGTTTTGTCAAGCTGATTTGGAAGTCTTTCTTGTAGTACTAAGTAGCCATATGCAAGGATCACATTTGCTTATTGATTTATTTACCTGGATAGTAATCCTAGTTTATGAAAAGCATTTATGTACTCATTAGAGATATCAAAACTGTTGAGATCAATTACTTTTGAATAGGATAACAACTGTATTAACTTTAAACTGAAACGATGGATGGAATAAAAAAATCACAAATTCAGTGCAGTCTATCACTTTCATTAATTAATTCATCATTCGTTTTTGTTTTTCTAAGTCCCCCCGTAGCATAGTTATATTACCTGTTGAGGCTGCCAATAGATCCAATATTTTTCCATGAGCTGTAACAAGCCAAGGTGTCCAGCAATAGTTGTAGTTACAGGGGTTTGGAACAATATAACACTGGCAGGGTGCTTATCAGTCAGCATTTGGCTTAAGGCTCGGTTCACACTAGCCGACTCCAAAGTTGTACGTTTTTCAGTGCAACTTTTGAGTGTGACTTTGAATAGACTTTGATAAGACTTTTACACTCTCTGGCATTGAAGTCATGTCAAAGTCAGATCAAAGTAGTGCAGGAACCTTTCTGAAGTTGCGAGTTCAGTAGTGTCAATTGGAACGACTCTCATAGAGATACATGGCATTTCACATGTCCTGCAACTTTGGGTCTCTCAAGCCGGATCCCAAGTCGCAGGAGTGTGAGCCAAACCTAAACCTTTATTCCAATCAGTATGGAATGCCGTCTGCCATCCACCGCTTTTTGGTGTTGATAGTATCTGGCTGTTCCTTCCTGATAGTGACACGCACACGTCACTCCCGGTCGCTGTAAAGTCACACTGACGCGTTTCGTCATCACGACTTCAACAGAGAGCGTGTTTTTTATGTGGTGTGGACTTTGGTGGACAGTATATGCCTATTAATGATTAAGTTGAATCCTTCACCTATCCTCAGGAAGGATTTACTGGAATTGGAGCGAGTACAAAGAAGGGCAACAAAGCTTTAAATGGGTATGGAGGATATTAGTTATGAGGAAAGGTTGCGAGCACTGAACTTATTCTCTCTGGAGAAGAGACGCTTGAGAGGGGATATGATTTCAATATACAAATACAGTACTGGTGACCCCACAATAGCAATAAAACTTTTTCGCAGAAGAGGGTTTAACAATACTCATGGCCACTCATTAAAATTAGAAGAAAAGAGGTTTAACCTTAAACTACGTAGAGGGTTCTTTACTGTAAGAGCGACAAGGATGTGGAATTCCCTTCCACAGGCGGTGGTCTCAGCGGGGGGCATCGATAGTTTCAAGAATGACCACAACATACAGGGATATACAATGTAATACTGACATATAATCACACACATAGGTTGGACTTGATGGACTTTTTTTCAACCTCATCTACTATGTAACTATGTAATTGAACTGTCTCATCACCTATTAAAATGCTACTGATTTCTCATATGGTTTTCACATGTGAATGCTGGTCGTATTTCATTTATTTGATTGGAGCGCTGCTTTGAGTATTGGACCTTTGTCTATATGGACTAAGGACTTTTTTTTTTTTACTTACATGTATATTTATGTTTTATGTACATAGTCTTATGTCATATACATTATATATATATGATTTTTTACATATATGATCAGGAATAACAAGAAAACAATACTGCGCTGGTGTAAATAAACTAGCAAAAGCAGCAACAATAAAATGTGAGATATAACACAGTAAACAACAATGAAACAAAGACAGTTGTGCTAAAAATTCTAAATAACAAACAAAAGTCCAAACTGTGCTAAAACAGTCCAAGTGACAAAAATAGAATTCTATAGAGTAAAGCAGTTTGAAGTTGTGAGTCAAGTGCTTGTATATGAACAATCCAAACGAATCCTCCACCAGGTGACGTCACCAACACTGAAGTTAGTATGTGCCCTTACCACAACCGGTGGACCCTCTATTATGGAAGGTCAAAACCGCAAAGAGGTGTATCAGCCGTAGTGTGTCCCGGGAGCCTGAAATATAGATGATGTCTGTCTCTCTGGCCGTCTGTCCCACACTCAGTACAAATCATCTAGGCACCCAGCAATATCCAAAAATAACAAAAAAAAGGCTCCAAATAGTGTAAAAATCTTTAGGGTATATTTATTGAAAGAGCAATGCACTCAAACAAAGGATAATAGTTGGTGCTTAAAAAAAATGAATAAAAAGCTGCAGCTCAATAATAAAAGATTTGCGGTGAATGCTCTGTGTATCCTTGCCTGACCGGTTTCGTCATGATTTGACTTCTTCCGGGGCTCCTGGGACACACTACAGCTGATACACCTCATTACGGTTTTGACCCTCCATAATAGAGGATCCACCTGTTGTGGTAAGGGCGCATCCTAACTTCAGTGTTGGTGACGTCACCTGGTTTAGAATTTTTAGTGCAACTGTCTTTGTTTAATTTTTACATATATGTTTTTGTGAACTTCATTTTATGCTGAGCGGTTCAATAAGGACTTTGTAGACACTGAGATTATAATTTAAAAAAATATTTAAACATTGCAGTTTACCTTTTTAGATGCTCTATTCTGGACCCTCTATCAAGACAGAATCCTAGGTAGTTCTCTTTAAACCCATACACACTATTAGATTTTCTTCAGATTTACCAAAACCATGTAGTGCAAGGGCCTGCCTGATTGCATGCAAATTTAAACTCTTGATCTCATATTATATGGTTTTGGTAAATCTGAAGACAAAAATCTGCAGAAAATCTAATAGTGTGTATGGGGCTTTAGTTTGTAAAGGGGTTGGACAACTGTAATTGTCATAGTTAACTTTGTCTGTAATGTGCAGGCAAATCTTCATTATCATTTGTATTGAGATTTGAACCCCGTCTGTCTTAACAAAGAGTCAAAGGATTAGAACCTGGGCTATGTATGTTAATGAGGACAGACCTGGGACAGGCTTGCTCTAATATTGTTCAAAAAACCTTGCAGTCAGCCATGTCACCTTCTCCTGATAAACATCTAAAAGGTAAGAAATATTTTTAAAAAATCTTTAGGCATGCCATGTAAATGGAAACTAGATATGTGTGATTTGTTTCCCTATAAATCAAATTCTGACAAAATTTTCATTATTCAAAGTATCTGAATTTCTGAATCACAATAGTAGTGAATTTCAACGAATCTGAAATTAAATTATAATGAAATGAATTATCAGAATTCAAAAATGAATTTGAATTTGAAAAATGAATTCAAATTTGAAAATGAATTTGAATTTGAAATGGAAACCTATTGCTATAAATACAGTAAGGTATAAAAGTGAAATAAGATGATGATTCCTACATAGGCTGCTTTATAGAATAGAACAGATTAAAACAGAATAGGGTAGAATAGAATAGATTAGAATAGAAAATAGTATAGAATAGAATAAAACAGAATAGAATAAAGTAGAATAGCATAGAAAATAAAGCAATAGATGATAATAAAATAGAATAGAATAAAACAGAAAAGAATAGAATAGAAAAAAGTGGAATAGAATAGAATAAAAAGGAATAGAATAGAAAACGATTAATTGATTAGAATAGAATAAAATAAAATAGAACGAATAAAGCTGTCTTCTGAAATTCCGAATCGATTCGAAAATAACAAATATACGAAACGAATCCGAATATACAAAACATATTCCCTCCCAAAAAATCATTCTAACATAACGAATAAGATGAAACTAAATTATTAACTTAACAAATAAATACAAAATGAAACAAATTTTTGCATTGTGCACATCTCTAATAGAACACACAACACATATTGTGGGGTTTTCTCAAATTTGACTACAGAAGTGAAAATATGCTTTAAAGTCTATTTAAAGGGGTCATAAACCCTCGTGGTTTTTCATCTTAATGCATTCTATGTAGACCTTCTGTAGTGCAGCTGCCCCCAGAGCCCCCATTTTACTTACCTGAACCTGATCGTTCCATCGACGAGGACGAGCACAGCAGCTCCATTCGCTGTCTCGGGTCTTACCGTCGTTTTAGCGGCACTATTCGGCCGCTAGCGGGGCGGTTTTAACCCCCCCGCTAGTGGCCGAAAAGGGGTTAAATCACCCGAAAAACGCCACTGGAGCGGCGTTTTGCCCGTTTTATCGCAGCGCTGCCCCATTGATTTCAATGAGGAGCAGCGGTGGAGGAGCGCTGAGTTCACCGCTCCTTCACCGCTCCAAAGAAGCTGCTGGCAGGACTTTTTCTGATGCCCTGCCAGCGCACCGCTCCAGTGTGCAAGCCCTTGGGCTTGCACACTGGAGTGAATGGAGCGGCTCTTTTAGGGCGGTTTGCAGGCGCTATTTTTAACGCTATAGTGCCTGCAAAATACTCCAATGTGAAAGGGGTCTTAAAGCATTCTACAATTGTGATCACGCTAATGTACCCCAGACTCAGACCCTCAGATCTGAAAATATTTCAAGGGTTCATCCGAGGTAAAAAGGTTGAGAAAGGCTGGCTTAGTGATTTCTTATTTGCATTTGTGATACACCTGATCTTTATCAGGACAGTATATATGTGTTTGCCGTATGTGTGTGGTCTTACACATCTAATATGTTTTCTTGAACACATTTTGTTTTGTATGTGTTTAGTTGTCACTGCTTAGGAAAAATGGGTGCTTCTTGGTTTATTGTACAATCAATTGCTTAGAATTTTCTAAAAATAATAAAAAAAAAAAAAAAGAATTTTCTCTTACTGTGTCCTGTTAGTTTCAGGTTTATTACAAACTGGCTAATTTGCGCCTTTTGTTTTTTAGTACTATTTGTGCCTGGCAAAAATAGAAAATAAAAATTGGGTTTGCTTCTGTATTTATCGGCGTATAACACGCGTCGGCGTATAACACGCGTCGGCGTATAACACGCACCCCAAGTTTAGGAGGGAAGTTTAAGGAAAAAAACTTACATTTGAAGTGTGTATCTGCAGCCTTGCCCAGTGTCCATCTGCAGCCTTGCCCAGTGTCCAGCCTTGCCCAGTGTTCATCCGCAGCCTTGCCCAAAATTGCAGCATTATCGTTTAATCACTGCGCCGCTGGTCTAAACACTGGTCTAGATGCCCAAATGCATTGAGTTGCTGCCATGTGATGACTGATTAGAAATTTGTGTTACCAAGCGATTGATCAGGTGTACCTAATAAAGCAGCCAGTGAGTGTATATATCAGCATGGTTAAACCCTTTCCATTTTTTGGAAAAGCTTTGTGCTTTCCCATGCTCAGTGGAGTCTCCAGCTTTCATATTTAGGGGGGGCACATGGGGGGGACATGGACAAAAGTAGGGGGGCAACGATAAAATGCAAATATATATATATATATATATATATATATATATATATATATATATATATATATATATCCTGGGGCCCTTTACTACGATCCCACAACAGGCCCTTTCACATGTTCTGCAGTGATCTCCCTTCCTACTGTATTGGGGCCCCCCAGGGTGGCAGAAAACAAGAGATATATGTCACCAGCATACCAAGAAAATATAAGGGTCCAAAGCAGTGGGAAAACTATCAGGGTTGCAAAGGTTGTCTTGCCACCGGGCCCTGGTGTTCTGCCACTGTGGGGTTCCCCAGCCTCCTCTTGCTGTCCTGCCCCTGCTATTGACAGCGCTGGTCTGGCATCTCTTGGAATTTACAGGCTGGTTCTCCTGTCCTAAGGACGGGAGAAATCAGTCTGTTTTTTCAGTAACTGAGAGTCCTGGTGGAGTCCTTCCTGCAACTCGCTCTTCTCCCTGCCAATGAGGATGCAGGGGAAGGAGCAGATCGGGCGGCCATGGTTGTGTGAGCGCTCGCATTATGCAGTGTCAGCAGGCAGAGGGAGGGGGGGTAATCACCCGCAGGAGCTGACTGGGGATGCTCTCCCTCTCAATAGAGAGAGAGTGTTACTCCAGCGGCGGCCTGAGTAAGATGCGGCACATCCGCTACGAATGCAAATAAAAAGACATTGCCTTTTTGTAAAGAAAAAAAAAAAGAAAAAAATTTTTTTTTTTTAAATTGGGGGGCACATGGTGGGGCACAGCATAATGTTGGGGGGGTCAGGGCCCCCTCTGCCCCCCCCTAGTTACGCCATTGCCCATGCTGGACCAGCAAACTTCATCTTCCATTGAGATTTTCACAGTTCTTTGTGTTGAGAAGATATCTAGTTTCCAAAACAATGTCATTTTTGTACGCTTGGCATCTGGAGTCAAGCTTGATGCATAAACTGGATTCCACAACATAACAAGAATGGCTCCGGCCCCCACTTTAACCGACAAGTCTCAACATAGCATTATACAGATCTTTTTTTTTTCCACCTGAAGATTGATTTATCCAAGAAATTGCCCTAATTGTCTTGTTTTGGTGTTGCGGAATGTTCAGTGTTCCGTACTTTAGAGAACTAATATTAAGCAAATACAGGGTGTTTTATGTTATACTGCCGATTCATTCCCCTCCATACATAAACCTGCTTACACTTTATTTTATATTCCAGTCTAAATGATAATAATAGATCTCAATTTGTTTTCCTCTTTCCATCATCATTCAATCTTAGTATATTTTTAATCTGACTTCATTCGCATTGATTTATTCCTCTGTGTTCTGATTTACATTTTTGCTCTCACAGAATAGAAGAATTTTGGACTGGCTCTGGTTTCTCATGTGTATTTTGGAACAAAGCAGAAGCCTTGGTGCCAGAACTGGGTGCTGCCTGCACAGCTGTCATCATTATCTATCACTCTCACATAAAACCTCATCTAATGTATGCACACAGGTGCACGGAGCATTCAACGCACAACCCAGGCGGCAAAGTTCATTCAGCTTTAGGACCTTTTAACCACTTAAGCTGCGGACCATTTCACTGGCCAAAGACCAGAGCACTTTTTGCGATACGGCACTGCGTCGCTTTAACTGACAATTGCGCGGTCGTACGACGTGGCTCCCAAACAAAATTGTCGTCCTTTTTTTCCCACAAATAGAGCTTTCTTTTGGTGGTATATGATCACTCCTGCAGTTTTTATTTTTTGTGCTAGATACAAAAAAAGAGCGACAGTTTTGAAAAAAACGCATTATTTTTTACATTTTTCTATAATAAATATCCCCCCAAAAATATATAAAAAAACGTTTTTTCCTCAGTTTAGGCCGATACGTATTCTTCTACATATTTTTGGTAAAAAAAAAATCGCAATAAGCGTTTATTGATTGGTTTGCGCAAAAGTTATAGCGTTTACAAAATAGGGGATAGTTTTATGACATTTTTATTAATAATTTTTTTTTTTTACTAGTAATGGCGGCGATCAGCGATTTTTATCGTGACTGCGACATTATGGCGGACACATCGGACATTTTTGACATATTTTTGGGACCATTGTCATTTATACAGCAATCAGTGCTATACAAATGCACTGATTCCTGTGTAAATGACACTGGCAGTGAAGGGGTTAACCACTAGGAGGCAGTGTAGGGGTTAAGTATGTCCTAGGGAGTGATTCTAACTGTGGGGGGCGTAGCTACGTGTGACACATCACTGATCTCTGCTCCAGATCACAGGGAGTAGAGATCAGTGACACTGTCACTAGGCAGAACGGGGAGATGCTTGTTACATTAGCATCTCCCTGTTCTTCCGCTCCGTGAGGTGATCGCGGGGTATCCCCGTGGCGATCAAGTCCGTGGGACCCGCACCCTGACTCACGGAGCTCCCGGCCAGCGTGCACGTGCGCCACCGGCGACACGCACGCAATGGCACGGCGGCAAATTTAAAGGGACGTACGGGTACGCCCATTTGCCCAGCCGTGCCATTCTGCCGCCGTACGTCGGCGTGCGCCGGTCAGGAACCGGTTAACAGGGATGTCTTCTGGTTTATTCAGCAGAGGAGGCATGAGCAGATTCCCTACTGAACTGGAACAGAACAGGACAAATGTCATTTTTGTAAAAATGACCATTGATATTTTTTTCCTCCATGTTGGAACCCTTTTGTGGACCCATGTTTGATCTATGGGTGGTCGGAAGAAAACAGACTTGTGTCTGAGTACATCAGGTTACCTCTGATCCATCACGTTTAGGTCTGGATAAATGAATAAGGGTCCAGTCTTTTACTATTTCTTTTTCCACACCTGGATGGATGCACAGAAAAGTGGATGTAAACAGACACATGTCTGTTTACATCTGCTTGCCTAAAGAATTACGTGGAGCTTCTCATCAGGTCCACCTGAAAAACTGATAGAGGAACCTGTTTGGAAATCCCTTGTGAAAGGACCCTAAGGGGTTGATTTACTAAAACCGAAAAATGCAAAATCTGGTTCAGCTGTACATGGTAGCCAATCAGCTTTTAACTTCTGCTTGTTCAATTAAGCTTTGACAAAAACCTGGAAGCTGATTTTTCTATGCAGAGAGATTTTGCACTCTCCAGTTTTATTAAATAAAGGTGTTTATTAGTGGCGGCTGGTGCCCAATATTTTTTTGGGGGCGACAAACAAACCTGACCCCTTCACCCACACTACCGCCACCCCCCCCCTGTTGGAGACCCACAGGAAGATGGCGATCAGTGGCCTTACCTTAGGAGGCCGATGACGAGGTGGTGCTGGGTCTAGGGCTCCTGGAAGCTTAAAGAGGCTGTTGCTGCCCCTCCACCTGCTGCTCCATGCTCCAGCTTGCTGAGGGAAGAGCCAGGGCCGTTGCTTCTCCTCCCGGCCAAACAGGAAGTGGGTCCTGTGACCCGATTGGCTGGGAGTCCTAGAACTCCCTGGCCAGTCATGTCTCAGGACCCGCTTCCTGATTGGCCAAGAGCAGAAGCAGGAAGGCATTAGCTCTGCGCCCCGAGCCCACCTTTTTTTGAAGCCAATTAGCGCCTCAGGCTCTAATCATGTGCTTAAAAAAAAACCCCATTGTGTCCGGTGCCCTGCATGTAGATTAGGGGCCGGGTGCATGGATTAGGGGGGTGACGCTCCTGTGTCCCTAATGGAGCGGCCGCCACTGGTCTTTAGGTCTTTATTGTATTCAATGTTAGTCAGTAGTAGTGTGAATGGTTAGGTGGCTACTAGCAAAAGACAGCACACCACCTGAGTTGGTTCGAATGTGACCGGGATACAGCTAATTTGGAGGCTGAATTGAAAAAATGGACTGGATTTTTTTTTTTTAATACTATTGTTGCATTTTTTTTTCCTATTGGGCAAAAAAGACTTAAATAACACAATAAATAATCAATAACAATAACACTACTAATAATCAAAAAAGTACAAGACAAAGGCATAGACTTTGTTTTATTTTTGAAACTGTTTTAAATAATATTTGTATTTTTTTTTAAAAAAAGCTCTTATAGCTCCATCAATTGGTTGGAAATGGAAAAAATAAAATATTCACATGTAATGTTTCTTATCAACCTGATCAAAAACAATTAAATTTTTTTAAAAAAGCCTTTTACATTTTAAATTCCACACATATTAGTTCCCTTTAAAGTGATTCTAGACATGGTTGCCCCATACACCCTATGAGTTTTTGTTTAACACCCCCCCCCCCACCTTGTAGTAGAGCTGCACAATTAATCGTTAAAAAATTGTGATCTCGATCTCTATGCAGAATTTCCTGATTCATTCATGTAACAAGTATAGAAAGTTCTCTGCTCACTCAGCTGTCAAAAGAAAAAAAAAATGGGCAATCTGCCAAGTTTTTCACAATATTCTTGGCACTGGTAGAGAACTATAAATATTGTAACTTTTCGTTCTTAGATCAAAGGAATGAATGTCTGTCTGTAAATGAGGGAATTTTAACCACTTAAAGTCGAAACCTTTTTCTGACACTTGTTTCTTACAAAGTTAAAATCAGTATTTTTTGCTAGAAAATTACTTGGATCCCCCAAACATTATATATATATTTTTAGCAGAGAACCTAGAGCAGGGGTGGGCAACCTTCTGAGCACAGTGTGCCGAAAAATGTTTTCAAAGAAATTGAGCGTGCCGATTTTTTAACAAAAAAATGTCAACTCCACACTTTTAATCATGAAAAGGATTTTTTATAAAGTAGATGCTGTAAACTACTTGAGTATTAGTAAGTAATTAACATCCGGCTCTCTCACGCCTCAGATTAGCCCCAATTCCTGCAACACCCTGCACATCTGCCCCACCACTGTAACCCCCTGCACATCTGTCCCACCACTGTAAACCCCTGTACATCTGCCCCACCACTGTAACCCCCTGTACATCTGTCCCACCACTGTAACCCCCTGTACATCTGCCCCACCACTGTAACCCCCTGTACATCTGCCCCGTCACTGTACCACCCTGCTCTTCTGTCCCACCACTGTTAACACCCTGCTCATCTGCCCCACCAATGTTCCCCCTTTCTCATATGCCTCACCACTGTACCTCTCTGCACATCTGCTCTACCGTCGTACCCCCATGCTCTTCTGTCTCACCGCTCAACCATCTTCTCACCTGTCCTAACACTGAACTTATCTGCTCATCTGCCCCGCCACTGTAACCCCCTTTTTCATCTGCCCCACCACTGTACCTCCTGTACATCTGTCCCACATCTGTTCCTCCTGCTCTTCTGCCCCACCACTGTAACCCCCTGCTCATTTGTTCCACTGATGTACCTCCCTTCTCCTCTGCCCCTCCACTGTTCCCCCTTGTACATCTGTACCACCTTTGTACCCCCTGCTCTTCTGCCCCAACACTGAACCCACCTGCTCTTCTATCCCACCACTGTAACCCCCTTCTCATCTGGCTCAACACTGAACCCCCCACCCCTGCTCATCTGCCCCACCACTGTAACCCCCCTGCTCATCTGCCCCATCAATGTACCCCTTTTTTCATCTGCCCCATCATGGTACCTCTCTGCACATCTTCTCCACCGCCATATCCCCATGCTCTTACTACTGAATCACCTTCGCATCTGTCCTAACATTGAAACCATCTCCTCATCTGTCCCATCACTGTAACCCACTTTCTCATCTGCCCCACCAATGTACCTCCTGCATATCTGTCTCACTTCTGTACCCCCTGCTCTTCTGGACCCCAGAAGAGGAGGATCGGAGATGCTCTGTGAAAAACCATCGCACAGAGCAGGTAAGTATAACATGTTTGCTATTTGCAAAAAAAAAAAAATTGAAAATCCTATAGAATCACTTTCAAAATATTTTGCTGACAAGGGACCCTCTCCAGTGCTAGTATGGGCAGCTCCAGCCTCATCATGTCTTTTTTTTAGCTGAAATATTAGCCATCAATAAATGCACTATGGAATAATGATGTTGTTTACCCTCAAGGGCGAATTGGTGAAAAAGCCAAGTGAAGTGTCGATATAATAATCCGAACTCCAGCTGTCTGTGTCTCTACTTGTTCATAATTACCGAATGCTGTCAGGACATATGCCTTCTGAAGTGCATTCTTGTTGTTAGTAGTCATTGTTTGCAGTATGGGGGACTGCTGTCATGATCATGCTGGGAATTTTTTTTTTTTATTGTATTTTAAAAGCAGTTTTTAAGTATTGGGAAATCTTAAATTTACACCAATCTCAAAATAATTGTGACTGTTCAGTATGTTTCCTGTATCCCTATTCTTTTTTACATAAAGAATTAAAAAAATATTCTATTCAAGTGTGCATTCCTAACTAAAAAAAGGCCCCTATTATTGCTTTCAGTCTCCTCCAAATTCCTTTTTTTGTTTGCTGCGTGATCTGACTTCCTATTAGAGGGTGGCTACATTCTTTCTCTATGGTCACACTTTATGTAAGAGTGTAGGCACCGTCTCTTGCTCACGCCTGAGATGGACAATGGACTATGGGATTTGTAGTGAGCATAGAGCAGTGTACATGACCACAACTAATGTGTGCAGCATAGCTCAAATCTAGGCATTAGGTCTTATAATTTCCGTTGAAAAAATTGATCACTGACTAGCAGTGGCGGCCCATCCATTAGGGGCACCAGGGAGTTGCCCCCTCTCTCCATGCCATCCCCCTATATGCAATGGATAGATTCATGCATAGCATGAATCTATCCATGGCTGCCGCCACCCCATATTCATGCATCCGCCCCCAGAGGCTCTAATAGGCTTCAAAATAGGGTGGGCTCAGGTCGTAGAGAATGCGCTCTGATCTCCCCCAGGTGTGTTATAACAGCAAATGAATATTCGCTGTTAAAAACACTGATCCTTAATTCGGCCAGTCAGAAGAGGGTGTGAGACACCTTTTCCGATTGGCCAAAAAGAGAAGACTCCCGATTGGCCGCCGAGGAGGAGGGAGGAAACGGAAACCGCCGCCGCTGTGATGACCTGTGGAAAGCAGGAGAATGGGAGGCCGCCAAGCAGGGGAAGCCACCGGTGATGTGGTAAGTGCTGGGGGGGCATTGGTTGGCGGCATACTGTTTGCCACCCCCGAAAAAAAAATTTTGCCGGCCACCACTGCTGACTATACTGATCCTCCCATTTAGGATCATGTGACCTGTGCCTAGGCACCAATTGAAGGGCAATGCTTCACCCAGAATTCTGCACTGAGATTTAATTCAGTCTACAGGCAATATTTTGCACGAAATACAGCCTTCCTGGGAATGTTCTTAGGATTTGGGATCTTTGGTTCAGACACAGAGCTAGGGGTGCAGAGTTTTTTCATACAATACAGAACATATTTATGTAACTCTAATAAAGTCTCCCCACCACTACAACCATTTATGCTATGACTCAAAGTGGAGGTCCACCCTGAAAAAAAAAATGCTCGAAAAAATACCTAACAAAATGGAGGAAAAGAAAAAAAAAATTTTTTTTACTTACATGAAATGGCTGTTGCTAGGCAGTCTTCCTAATCTGCCTCTTCCTACAACGCGCTGATCTTCAGTCTTCTGCTTCCTGCGCTGTCTTCTGGGGAATGGGGCGCGGTGTGTTATGGGAACTGTGTGTGTCCCACAACACATCGCGTCCCATTCATAAAGCGCTGCGCAACTCGCGCATGCGCAGTAGGAAACTGGCAGTGAAGCCGCAAGGCTCCACTGCCTGTTTCCCTTACTTAGGATGGCGGTGCCCGGATCCGAGAGCCGAGGGACGGGTCGGCCTCGGGCGGCCGACATTGCAGCACCCAGGACAGGTAAGTACTTATTTAAAGTCAGCAGCTACAGTGTTTGTAGCTGCTGACTTTTATGTCTTTTTTTTTTATGACGGAATCCTGCTTTAAATAAATGTCTACCAACCATTAATTTAGAATTTTTTTAGCAAGTGCAGTGGAATGCCATGACCTTGAAATTTTCACTTAATTTGTTTGATTTTTTACATTTATACACTTGATATGTTTTAAGTTTTATATATGTTTATTTGCTATATGTGTACAATCCTTTTTTGCACATAAATCTTTCATACATGACAACAGATTTTTAGAGCACTATGGGTTATCTAAAGGGAAAGCACTGCCGTTTGGATTGCTTTATCTGACTTAAACTAATAAGGGATATACTGCTCTGACACATTTACTTGTGTAAGGTCATTTTTGAGCTATTGAACCTGATAAACACTTTTCTTTTTTATAATAAGTACAGTAGTAAATAAGTTGAATGGAGTTGAATAGAAAATTACAAACCTTTATATTTACGCAGCTAAACAAAATGATTTAAATAGGCCTTAAAGTAAACCTGTAACAAGCATGGGTAATACAACTGAAATATTGATAAAATATGAAGAAACAGGAGTTAATTTTGGTGCAAATAACATATCAAAAACATCAGTAGATGCAGAGATACAGGCATCTACATTTTACATGTAAAGTTTGACTTTTTAGATTTGGCCTAGCCTTCGAAGCCTCCACATTTGTGCTTTACTAAGCAATCGGTAGCCTTAGGAGATAGGAAGTCAACCATGACCTTCGGAAGAAAATTTAAAATTTCTGTGCAATTTTACCTACTTATTTCTCTGGATCTGCTGACTATTTTTATATGAGGTTTTGTTTTTTTACATTACATGTTCAGCTTAATTGCTCATGTGATTTTCTGGATTCTTCGTTGTTTGATATTGTAGAATAGAAGCCTGTATTTATTTTGCAGTTTTATCTGAGTAGCCCCTCATAGGTGTCTGTCTTGAAGGCTGGGTAATCTGCTAAACATATCCGTTTCTTGTTGTAATGGTCTTTTTCATTTAGAAGAAACACTGAGGAGCACTTTGAGAAAACAACTTTTCCAGTGAGAATTAAATCTGTCTAAGAATGACAAAAAGGAATTCTGGCTATTGTAATAATTGAAATATTCTCAAATGAACTCTGGACTTGTTTTGAAAAGTTTTGTTGGATTGGGACAGTCTATAAATCAAGGTTATACTTTCTAACAATACTCCTCTTGTCTTTTCAGCTTCACGTGGCTTTCTGGGCAAGTCCACAGAAACTTTTTGTGCAAGTTTTCTGGACATGTGGTGGAGTTATTTGATGAAGAGTTTAGACATCTATATGCCACATCCAAACCCGTGATGGGATTGAAGTCCCCAGCTCCAATGGCGCCAGTCTTAAAAAAGGATAATGAGAAAGGGGCAATGTCAGAAACCAGCAGCCAGGAGAGTAAAAACACAACTTCAGAACCTCTTAGTGGGTCATCCAGTATTTCCTACACATCACAACCACCTTTATCTCCTACATCCATCACTCCAGTTCACACCCCTGTGCTATCTCCAGTGACATCCCCCGTGCTATCTCCAGTGACAACCCCCCTGCAGCGCATTAATTCTTTCCATGGCTACTCCTCTCTTCGAAATCCCCCAACACCAACCAACTACCAACCGAACTACTTCCAGAGAAGCTACCAACCTGAGTCCCAAACCCATATGTTCAACAATAATAACAACATCTACCGCTCATTCAGGACTCGCAGAGAAGACTTTTTGAGCTCCAGGTTTACCCAAGGGTGGAGATTTTTTTCTAAACCCACAATGACCTAAAACTTTCTGTTACTTGCTATGCACTGGTACAAATAATGCACTAAACAACTACAAACTCCAGTAGTAAAAGGACAATTAATAAGTAGGGTGTAACAAGTATGAAATGGAAAATGAAAAAAAAAAATGTTTTTATTAAAAAGGGAACACTGTACATGAACAAGTAGGTAACATTTTTTTCAATGTTATAACTCGCCCTACTAAACAGGGGCCCAACCATGACCTCTGCTTCTCTAATAAGTGCAGTAACAAGGAAAACTGTTGGCCATTTGCAGCTTTTATAAGTAAAAGTCCTGAGTAAGAGTAAAAACGACAAGACTCCTACTCATATCTTTGTTAGATGGGCTGTTTATGCCTAAGATTGCTCAAAATTGTGAGATAAAAATCTAAACCTGACAGTTTCTCAAACCTGCTATACAGATAAAAAACCTTCAAAACTTCTTCAATCACTTATTGGAAAAATCAAAAGCTGCCCCTTCTACTCCATACTTTTCCATTACTGTGATGGGCAATCTCATCGACCACCCACCTAACTTCACCAGGAATGTTGTTCTGTTTCAAATGTCGCTTTATACATTGACATACCGCCTTAGACCCAGTCTACCTGGACAGGTCCTCTGCAGACTTGGCGCTGTCCACAGGCAGCTTAACTCTTCAATAAGACACAGAAGCTGAATCCAATGCATTTTAACTTCAGCTAATTGCAGTAGAGATGATGTTTTTCCAGTCCTTTGAAGTGTAAGAAGATAATGACTTTCCTAAGCCCTGTCTCTTCAAAGTACTAACCTTGACTGAGGGAACATGGAAGAAATGGAGCAGGTCTAGGTAGAACTGAACTAACTAGCACTAAACAGAAAAAGTGGGACAGAACAAATGTGTATGTTTTTGGAGCTCCTTGTGGCTTACTAAAATGGTTGTAGGTGTCTACAGGAACCTTAAGGTACTTGTGTTTTATAATTGTGATTATTTAAGCAGTGTTGAGACACTGACAAGTCTAGTTTAATAGCAAGCTATTATGGTTTTTGGCTATTTTTAATGTTTACAAGTGTAGAAACTGATCGTTATGATTTTTTTTTATTGCTTGTATAAATTGTTTATGATACAAAAAAACACCTAATACTGGGGGCATTCGTGACATTTAGGTTGCAAAGCATATTGGGCTATCTAATAAAAAGCCCAGTACTGTCAGCAAACTTGTTTATTGCCTTTATCTAACTGAAAATCCATACAGGTTTCTTTGAGCTAGTAGACAAGGTGTGCAATGTCTCCCTCTTCTGACTCATTCATCTGTGTGTGTATCGTAAAAAGATCTGTATAGCAGAAGATGAAGTTACACAGGCTAGTCTGACTATTCACAAGTAAAACCTGCAGCTTCACCAACACCTGTTGTAAATATTAAAATATTAATATCCAGTTTTTTAATGTAATAAGATTTAAAATGTAAAAATCTAAATTTTTTAGGCCCAAACAAAAAATGGAAAAATGTATTAAAAAAACATGATTCCCTTAATTCCCCTAATTCCATAATTAGCATACAGTATATGCAATGCTCTTGTACATATTAAGCAGTTAATCAATTGATTTTACCAGTTATCTGGAGTTGAAACTTGAACATTTAATGAACCCTGTGTATTGCTGTTACACGTTGTAAGCATTCATACTATGGCATCAGGAAGTATTGTGAACTGACTAGTAAAGTTACTTCTTTTTGTATTTTGTATAACGCACATTTGTTTATTTGCTAGGAGTTTACGGCATTACCGATTTTTTTTTGTTCTTTCATTTAAGTCCGTTAGCGTTCTGGGTCATGTTGTAAACAGTGTAAGATTTTATTTTTGCTGCTTATAGGATGTTGATGGTCAAGGGTCTCCACACAAGGGCTAAGAGTTACAAGTGGTGTATCCAGCCATGGTATAACTTGCAATGACTACCTGTCCATACAAGGTATGTCCAGTGAGTTTTACCCCATGTTGGCCATCCGCATTTCTATGGATTTTGGGGAAAAAGACTATCAATTATCTTAATTTTTTAAATCTACCAAGTTGGAGGATAGAGTACTACCTGAACGGCCAAAAAGCTGAGGAAAAAGCGCATATCTTACTACTCCTCATTTGTCAATAACATATTTGACAACAAAGCAACAAGTTCTCCTAAATGCCACCCCTCCAGCTGCATGTGCTTACCTTTACTTTGCCTACCTGTTGCTCTCTTAGCCCCTTGAAGTGATTAGAAAAGCCATGCATAAGCTCCAGTTCGCTGTGTTTGGAGTTTACTCAAGATTAAGGACTATCTCCCCACCTTCATGTGTCGAGTGGTGGTCACTCAAGCACACAGAGCTGCATCATGGAAGGAAGGGGAGTGAGTAACATGTATTTCATAAAGGGAAGCAACGCTGTATCCTGGCCTAGGCCGACAAGGCCAAGGCCTAGGACAGCACTTTGCAGGGGGGCAGCACGGAACGAGTCCCCGTTGGCTTGCGCTACACTAATATTGTAGCGCCAATCTTATGGGGCAGAATGGGCTGAGAGGCAAATATTAGTCTAGCGCCCCCATAAAGCGGCCGCACTGCTTCCGGTATGGGGCCGGCCGGCCGGCATTCCGCAATTGTGGGAGGGAGGGGGGGGGGGCGCCGCTTCTAATTTTGACTGTCCTATCATCCTGGACCACAAACCTTCCTCACTGTGCTATATGTTTTCTGCTGCACCATTGACATGGTTATATCTTCTTAGTCCTCTCCAAAACATTATCCAAAATTTGTGCTTAAAGTAGAACTACAGGCAACACTTTTTTTTTTTCATTTTGCATAGAATAAAGGAGGGTTATAGCCCCTGTCAGTTAATTTTTTTACCATCCCTGTCCGATTGCAGAGATTTCCCTTCACTTCCTGCCCAATAGCTAAACAGGAAGTGAGAGGAAATCTATGCAAATTAAGGGAATACATTTCCCCCCAGGCCCTCAGAAAATGTGTCCCCACTCGAAAATTTCAGGGCGGGTCTTAAACAGCAAGGGGTGTGGCCTTGACAGGAAGGGGTGGGTCATATTTAAATTAGAGGGTGCACGAGTTTAGTCCGGGTAGGGCAGCACAAAACCTAAATACACTACTGAAGGGAAGTAACATGAATTTCACTTTGCTTGAAGGGCTACGCTGGGGGAGGGGCAAAATTAAGGTAAGTAACTCCAGGGGCAACAGTTAGGTGGACCCGTTGCTTTGCACTGCATGTACACGGCACACGTTCACTTACCAAATGTGATAGCAGTTCTCCTGGTGATGTACTATGTAGTTTACTGTTCTGTCTGTAAATGTAATAGAAGGTGAAAACTGAACATGCTGAATGGCTGCACTGACAATGCATTAACTGTTGATTATTTTTAAATAAAATGTACATATTATATAAATTACCAGATTTGGTGTTTTTTTTTGGTGAGGGGGGCATTAAGTAATTTGTAGATGCAGATACGTTGTTAAAAAATTGTCATACATTTATAGAAAGCACAGTGTTGGCCCAAAGGCTGATTTCAAGAACACCAGAAAGTGAGTTTAAAGGTAAGTACCACCAACTACAGCCATCGTGAAGTTGCCTGCCTTTCCCTTTATTTTATTTCACTGGAAAACAATGCAGGAGAAGTAAGAGTTCTTACGAGATCTCATTGCTGGAGTACCCAATATAAATTATTATATAAATTATTAATATAAAAAGCAAGTGAGTATATCAAAATACTAACATCTATGAGTGGCCTTTTTCAACCTTTTCAACACAAAGGAACCCTTGAAATAACTTTCTGATCTCAGGGAGCCACTGCTAAAAATGACTATATCTACAGCTCATGATACATTAGTGTGATGGTCAGTGGGAAAAATGCTCCTTACACTTGTGGTCATTAGGAAGAATTACTCCCTTACAGATAGCTAAAAAGATCAATGGTGCCAGTGGGAACTAATGCCGGCCATAGATGGTTTGAATCTCAGCTGGTAAAGCAGGAACTAGTTGAGAATCGAACCATGTATGGGCAGGCTGCCAGATTTTACATGCGGTTATCGCTAGTGGCTGTTATAGCAGCTAGTAATAATCACGGTGTTGTCCCAGCAGGGATGGTTTCCCCCATCGGAAGAAGACAATTGCTCGGTGGGAGGGATTCCCCTGTCAACACTGTCTGGTTGCAGGAAAGAAATGTGCTCCGTCTATCACTGGCCTTATCTGAGAGGCAGAAATGTCTCATTGCTCAAGGCACCCCTAGCAATGTTTGAAGGACATGGAACCCTCAATAGACAATGGAACCATGGAATCCTGGTTGAGATACCCTGGTTTAGATGATGTCTGTGAATGGGGCTTATTTAGTACATCATCTTTAAAGAGAAATGTCTTTATTGGCCCACACTAACCAATCCGATTTAAACCTGCCCTGATAGGTAACTGTTGGTTAGGTAAAGTGGAAGGTCATACCAAGGGGGTGATTTACTAAAGACGAATACACTGTTCAATTTGAAAGTGCAGTTGCCTTTTGTTGATTGTCTAGGGTCACCACCCAGGGGAATTATCCCCAGTTCTTAGTGAATGTGGTGAAATTTCACTTTGCAAAGAATACCCAAACACGTGCAAGGAAAAAAAAAAAAAAAAAAAAACAGCATCTTTGTTTACTCATGATTGGATAATAGAAGTCAGCAAAGCTTCACCTCATTCACTAAGCTCTGGAAAAACTTTAACTGAAAAGTGTAACTTCCCTTGATTGAACAGTCTATTTTCCTTTAGTAAATCAACCTTGAAGTGTCATATTTAGGTTTTTGGTAAACTCCCTTAGTGAGCTAAACCATCTAACATAGTCTGACATCTCTCAGGGATACCGGTGATGGGATTAGAACATACTAGATGGCTCTGTGGGACATCAGTGCCTTAATAAGGTAGTCATGTACTCCTTTATTGGGCTATGACATAATTTGAGGTGGAGATCCCTGTGCCTTTCAACTTCTTTTTAGGGTGAGAGCAAGGTTGGGCCTCTCTTGGGGATTAGTTTGACCCTCTGTGATTACTGTCCACTGGAGTTTCGGCATTTGACAGTTGGATGACAGGGAGTGGGCTTTGGAGCAGAGCAGCCCTTGCTGTCTGGGGCTTGGATCCAAAAAGGCTATTAAAGGATAGGGATGAATGAAACTTAGATTTTACATCTCCCAAACGTTTACAAGAAATTTGGAGAGTTTAGTCAATATTGAGGGCAAAGCTACAGTGGTTTTGTAGTTTTAATAGGTTAAATGGGATTTAAATGGCTTCTGAGGTTTACAAAAACAAAATAACCTATGCTGGACCTGTTGTTGTACCAAAAAACAGCCCCTCCTCAGCCTTATTTTTTTTAATTCTGGAAAAATACAAAAATTTAGAAATAAATAATTTCTCTTCATAGATTTTGACCACAATTTTATACTGCTACATTTCTTTGGTAAAAATAACCCAAAATCACTGTATATTATTTGGTCTTTGTGAAAGTTACAGCATCTACAACTATAGTGCCAATCATTGAAAACTGATCACACCTGATGGGCATAGGCATACTTGCAACTACAGTCCAAAACACATTCTGCTACTCCTCCTAAGTATAGCGATACCACATATGTGAGACTTTTTCACAGCCTGGCCACATACGGAGGCCCAACATCCAAGTAGCACCTTCAGGCATTATCCACTGTAGCCACCCTGGCAGTATGATTATGTCCGATTTTTGAATCTCAAAGCGGAACATTGTTTTGCATAGAAATTTTGCGTTTTATATTGTAATTCTTAGCAATAACACACTTAAATCTGTCCAAACAAGAGTTTAGTAGACACCCCAGGTATGATAAAGTTTGAAACACAAAATCATAAATTATAATATAATAAATAACTATAAATAATTACAAAAATAATAATATAATAATAATAAAAATAATTTCCCAATAATTCACTATAGCTCAATTGTGCAAGTGTTCTAATTTACTATCGCTGTTTTGTAGCTGGTCTAAAATCGCTTTTGATGTAAAGTGACATTTTTTGATTGCCATGGACAATCTCGAGTTTCCAGGCAGAAAGAACAGTATATATAATATAAAACTGCATGCTGGGCACTGGACAAAGCATTGGGGACAAAAGGGATGTGAAATGATTTGATACAGTAATGTAATCTGTAAGGTTACAGTGTACTGTATGTGTTATGTTTTGTGTACTTTTTGAATTTGCTGCCAGGCTCTGCCCCCATGCGTTGCGACACTCGCAGGGAATGGAGCCCTGCACACAGGGCATCAGACGGAGCACACAGCCCATAGACACAACACGGGGACATCGCAGGATCCTGGTGACAAGGTAAGTAACCTGGACCAGGATTCTGCAATACAATCCCGAGTGTGGCTTGGGGTTACCACTAATGGTACTGAAATTTAACCCCGGGCCACACTCGGAATACCACCAGGGAGGTTAAGACCAGGCCTTCTTCAGATACTTTTTGTTTACAAGTAAAAATTTGTATTTTTGCTAGCAAATTACTTAGAACCCGCAAACATTATACATTTTTGTAGCAGAGGCCCTAGAGAATAAAATGGTGGGTTTTGCTAATTTTTATGTCACACAGTATTTGCGAGCAGTTTTTCAAACACAATTTTACACATTAACACATAAATACATTGCAATGAATTTAATTGCACACAGAGAGAATATAATACCCACATTTTTGGTCAAATATAAAATATAGTGTTGCGCCGGGTAAATAGATACCAAACATGTCACACTTTAAGATTGCACATTCTTGGGAAATGGCGCCAAACTTCGGTAGTGAACAATCTCCATAGACGCTTTATAAGTCTTTATTGGTTACAGGTTTAGAGTTACACAGAAGGTCTGGTGCTAGATTAATTCCTCTCACTCTGACGTTCGCGGCGATACCTCACGCGTGTGCGATTGCCGTTTATGTATGCATACGGGACCAACGTGTGTGCTCGCCTTTGCACATGAGCCCGAGGGGGGGACGGGGGTGCTTTAAAAAATTCTGTACACTTTAACAGATGTTGATTGTCCACCAGTGGACACAGACAGATGTTGATGTTGCAATGGAGCACTATTGCACTGTTGCAGATGTTTTTGTGCACTGGTACAGCTGTAGCTGGGACACTGTAACAGATGTTTTGTGCACTGGTACAGATGTTGATGAGACACTTGGACAGATGTTAATGGGACAGGGACAGTGGTGACAGTGGTACTTGGTGTACTGTGTGGGGATGGCTGCAGTCTGTGTGATCTGTAACAGCTCTCTGGGTAAAATCATCCTCAACACAGAGCTGTCAGGACAGGCAGCAGAATCCCCCCGTCGTCCCACACCCCCCCCCCCCCCCGCGCACTAAGATGAGCAAGAAGAACTGACACAGAGACACGTGTCTCTGTTTACACTGTGAAGGATGTGATTGGACACAGCCATCATATGATCGGGAGGGCCAATCACAGCGCTCATATCCTGATCTGTGTTTGGCTGTGTCAGAAGATCACAGCCATCACAGGGTAGTGCTGCTGAATGGCCTCCTATGCTGAACAATGTACTGGTACGTCAACTCAAAACAGTGGGAAGCAGTTAAAGTTAATTCTGAATATTGGACTTAAAATTATTGCTTTCGCTCCAGTATGCATGATGATATGTAACATGCGTAGCACAATCAACATTTTCATGCATAGATGTCCCCAACACATGGTTCTTTAACCAAGGTCTAAAAGACCCCTGATATCTCATCTGTCCTCCAGTGAAGCTGATGTAAGGCAGGGTAGTTTGGTGAAACACATGAGCAGAATAAAGGAAAAAAAATTAAGGCAAATTTATTTCATAAATTAACTATTTTTGCTACGACTTTTCCTAAGCTGTAAACGTTTAGGTTACTATTGGGCTCTAAGGACATAAACAAGAAACAGCTGCCCTGTCCCTACTTTCTTCAAGATCTCCCTATACTGTATATAAATCAGATGTGTAATGAGCAATGGAGACCAATCATGACTTTGAGGAAAAGCCATTTGTATTTTTAGTGACTTTTCTTTTCTGTCATGAAAATTGCGTATCAAATCTGGAATGTGATACAGCGATAGTGTTTATATTGTACAGTCATCTTTAGTTTACTGATCTCAAATGGCTCTTTGAGATATCTCTGAGCAAACAGAGCTATAATCACAAAAAAACGTCATATACAGCATGGCATTCACCCCAGTGTATATAATAACAGAAATGTCTTAAAGGGAACTAGATTAGAGAAAATATTTTTCTTTACAGGAGAAAACTATGCGCTGTGTTCCTTCCTTTTAGTGTTGGCCATATATCTGATGGCCTAAAACAGTGGTCTCCAAGCTGAGGCCCTTTTTTAGCCTTTATCCAGCCCTTAGGGCACTATTCTTCCCACTGACCCCAACAGTGGAGCATAAAACCTGACATTGACACCAACAATGGGGCACTATTTCTCCCGTTGACACCAAAAATGGGGCACTGTTCGTCCCATTGACACCAATGATGGGGCACGCTTCCTCCCATTGATACCAAAGATGGAGCATTTTTTCTCCCAGTGATACCAATTATTGGGGTACTATTTCTGTGGTGTGGCACTATTCCTTCTCCTACTGACCACAGGCGCTGTGTAATTTATTTATTCCCACTGACCACCAAGCCTGGGTTATGTGTATTCCCACTGAATCCAGGACATTTTCCTCCCCACTGGCCACAATCCGGCCCCCTAAGTCTGAAAGACATTAAACTGGCCCCTGACCTAGAAAACTAACCAAATGAACTTTGATCAGTCTTCCCTTAAACAGAGAATACATGACTAAGGCTTCGTTTCCACTTGTGCAACTTGTCCTGCGATTTGGGACTGCAAAGTCACATGACAAGTCATACCCCATGATTTCCAATGAGTACCTTTCATATCTGTGCGAATTCAAGTAGCAGCGACTTCAAAGTAGTTCCTGCACTACTTTGGTCCGACCTTGATGCGACTTGAGGTCCATAGACCTCAAGAATACACAGGCATTGCTTCAAGTGTGACCTTTTGTCTTGTGGGTGTGCACACCTGTGGCTACTTTGTTCTTAAAAAAATTTAATTTTATATAATCTGCCCATTATCTCTATGTATTTTTGTATTCTATGTTCATCATTGAAGAAATTTTCATTATTAGGTGAAGACCGCTGTCTGCCTTATCCTTTGTCCTAAATCTGAACTTTATGAGTCTTTCCCCTTTTATTTTCTCCATATGCTTTTTGAGTTCAGGGCAAAAGGAAAATGCGCCACCCACACAGGGTGAGTTGGTATACCTATATCTATGTGTTTTGAATGCTGGTGTCATTCAATACATTGGTCCTTTGATTTGATATGAAATCCCCCTCTTTTTACATTGGTTCAAGTCACATCAAAATCACAGCAAAAAAAAAAAAAAATGCCCTTCCTCCCTTTAACTTAATCTTATTCCAACTCAAACACCCCTCACACAGTTGTTAACTTACTTCCACCTGCCAGAGGCCTGAAATCTTCTCCAGCGCTGCCTGCACCTGCACCTGCACGGTGGGTCTCCATGGACTTCAATAGGGGCCATATCCCTAGCACAGAGTTAGTCAACTTTGACGCTCTAACTGTAGTGATATCCCATCATGCATCTGCCTATAGAAGTCATGTCTATGGCTATAAGTCTTGCAATGTCTTATGGGTTTCATAGTTTCACCGTAGCTGGAGTGCTGAAGTTGCCTACCCCTGCCCCTCTAGTGTAGTAGAACAACCCATTCAAATTTATGTGAAATCACTGCACAGGCATAGTAAGCACCTGAGAAGATTTCAGACTGGAGCAGGCCGTCACCGTCAGACAGAGCTAAGTAAGCACCTTAGTGAGGTTTTATATACAGTATATATATATATATATATATATATATATATATATATATATATATATTTGCTCTTCGTTTTCTCTAAACATTTTAGTATGGATCCCAAATTTAGTGATACCACTAAAGGCTGACCCTAGCCTTCCTCTGGAGACCAAACAGAAAGAGGAGGCAAATACATTCAGAGTAACCAGACAGAGGTTCTCAGCCCTCTCCACTCAACTTTTTTATTAATGTCAGGGCCCCACAGGAGATATTTTGCAAACTTACTTCATGAGCACAAAGGAAGTGAGGGAGAATCCCCCTAATGGCTTCCCCATTCTGGCCAAAAAGTTTTGTTTTAAACATGTAGACAGTCAGGTATAAAGAGGAACTGTTTTAATTGAATACCCAATTGGCTATTAGCTTTACAAAGGGTTTGTGGTCCAGGACAAAGTCCATGTCCATACCCTCCTAGTCATAGGTTTCCAGTCCTTCTCTAATAACAGGTGTAAAAATCCAGTGTTTTTACTATTTTCTTGTATGTTGGCAAGTCTTGGTCATGTTTAGTCCTGGGTAACAAACCCCCTTTCATCACATTGCTGGTATAACACTGTACACTGTTACTGTATGCAAATTGATATTTGACCACGAGATAGCAGGGTTTAGCATCTCAGCTCATCATACTCCCACTCCCAATACAGAAGTACAGAGACTGCTGGGATTTGTATGATAGAAGCAACATTTTTCCTCACAGTAAAGCTGAAACTAAACTACAAAGTCCAGAGGCAGTCACCAGGGGGCAGAAGCAGATAAAAGCCCAGGAACGCCGAGGGGAGTTGAAGAGATATTTGCTGGTATAAGGAGGTGTGTGCGAGAGGCGTGTGGAGCCACGCGGGCCTAGACCAAATCGGGAAAGGCTGGGAAGCCGCATCTGACACTAAGAAGTCGGGTATCCTGTGAACTGGTGGTGTGAACTGGTGGAGACTTGTTCGCTGCAGGATCACAGAAGTCATCATCACCATCACAACCGCATCTTCAAAGAACAAGGGGGCCCCCCAGCCGGACGCTCATCGCTTCGCCTTAAATGACACAAACACCAGGTGAGAGGGCTCCTGACTCACCTAATGCTAGCCTTGTTACAAATGTTTATTGTCAATCAAGTTCTTTCAGGTTCAAGGACACTCTTCAGCATAGGCCTTTGCAAGTAGGACATATGCCAAAGCCCCTTTGAGTGCTGCAGTTTGCCATCACTAACCTTTTAAAGAATACTGCCTGCAATGCCTGCAGGTTACCTGACTAACCCCTGATAGGCAGATTTCTGTAGCTACTATTAACTGAAGTTTAAGCCAGCTAAAGGAAGGAGTTTACCGCGCAAGTTCAACTTTGTTATTTAAAGGGAAATATGTCCTACATCCCCCCCAAAAAAGTGACTCTTGTTTTCAATCCCATATCTAAAGTGATCCTCTCCCATTTTTTCACCAAATATTAAGGAGAACTCTGTAAATGACATTTGCTGTCAAAAAGGGAATTATCCTGTTTCTTCACATCTTAAAGGGACCACACCTTTCACTGATGACCAACTTAAGGGTCTCAACTAAGCCGGCTCAGAAACCAACCTGACAGTTTTTTTTTGTGCGTAGGAGATTTGACAAATTTCCTAGTATGTAAACTTAGATCCTTCTGACTGAAGGCCTACAAGTGAGTTAGCCTTGGTTTCTTGTTATTCCTTTTCATATCACTTATGGAGTATCTCCCAGTCTGAAGACTATTGTTTAAATTCTCTGTCCTGCAAGACAGATAGGCATGCCCTAATAGGGTACTGTACTGTATTGCATTGTTCCTGTGCATTGTTCCTGTGCTGAAGCATTTTTTTAAACTCTTGTCATCTGTTGAATCACTACTGTACACATTATTGATCTCAATACGACCTACTTATTTATTTTATAACAGTGTGTGCGTATTCTCCTTGTGTGGCAGCCGGGAGACTCTCTGGACAAAATATTTTGGTGGTGTCAGCAGGGATAAAGCTCAGTCTAGGGCCTAGTGATGAAAAGAGGACCCAAATATACTGTACTAGCAGCTTCTGCGGGGGTAGCACTGCACTGGTTTCCCCAACAGTGCCACTCAAACAATAGTATTACTAACAGTCTGGTTATAGGAAAATTGTCTTGAAGCAGCATAAGAACACTCCAGTATTTATGGTGACATGTTCATCTGTAATTTTTTCGTGTCTTTGTTTTTTGCCGAAATGGTGGAGTTATATTTCATTTTATGTCTTTAGGTTATCTTTATTTGTCCTGGAGACGGACTATTTCCCTGTTCATAATCATAAGGCCATGCTTGGTTGAGCGCAGAGATGAGTTTCGGTGGATTTTCTGACTTCCTGCTCCCGTGAAACATAAAAACAAAACGGTTCCATCTTCATCAAATAGATCTCACATTAGATATCCCTGCCAATGATAAATGATAATCACAGACCAGAGACTCATATTTACAGCTATCTGTACATGTTCAAGAAATGGCAATCACTTTTTTAATGCTAAGCAAAACAATAACATGACTGTTGAGAAGTATGGCATAATAACCAAAATCTGTACCAAGAAAATATACCTTGCCTGTCATCCACCCAGCAAAAACAGATGTTCAAGGCCATGGCTTTATTGCAATAAAAGTATGCATTACGTTATAGAAGAAAAAGGTGCTACTACCCCGAATTATGTAGAGATCCTCCTGAGCTGTCGGATTCAGGATGTACAGTCAATCAGCTGCTAACGAAGTAAATTGATAGAAGACAATCCGCAACTCCATACATGCTTCAGTAAATCCAAATTTATTGTAACTCCATAAAAGATAAATATGTACAGCAGAAGTTAATGCGTTTTAGCCATAATAGCCTTGTTCTTTGGCCTGCTGTACATATTTATCTTTTATGGAGTTACAATAAATTTGGACTTATTGAAGAACATGGATGGATGGAGTTGCGGATTGTCTTCTATCTATTTATTACATTATATGTTTTCCAACATTAACAGCAAACCAATTATGACAACAACAAATCCCCTCATCTGCCTGATATTTTCCACCCCACCCCGCCCAGTGCCGTGAACTTGTTGATGCCTCCTGGGAGATGTAGTCCAGGAGGATGGCAGGTCAATAGAGGAATGCAGCTGCAATGAACACTGGGGGATGTAGTTTGCCAGAAGTCCTGAGCCACGGGAGTGAATGGGCTGCAAATTTCAAGACCCACAAATACCAGCAACAGATAAGGAGGAAGAGAAAGTTTCCTGGGCATTCAGTATGAGCCGGGTCTTTGCTGCTGGGAACCTCAGCTATATACATCGGTGTCTTGGTGAGAGCCGGGACTGAACATTGTAAAGAGCAGACAGATGTTGATGTTGCAATGGAGCACTATTGCACTGTTGCAGATGTTTTTGTGCACTGGTACAGCTGTAGCTGGGACACTGTAACAGATGTTTTGTGCACTGGTACAGATGTTGATGAGACACTTGGACAGATGTTAATGGGACAGGGACAGTGGTGACAGTGGTACTTGGTGTACTGTGTGGGGATGGCTGCAGTCTGTGTGATCTGTAACAGCTCTCTGGGTAAAATCATCCCCAACACAGAGATGTCAGGACAGGCAGCAGAATCCCCCCCGCCTCCCCCCCCGCGCACTAAGATGAGCAAGAAGAACTGACACAGAGACACGTGTCTCTGTTTACACTGTGAAGGATGTGATTGGACACAGCCATCATATGATCGGGAGGGCCAATCACAGCGCTCATATCCTGATCTGTGTTTGGCTGTGTCAGAAGATCACAGCCATCACAGGGTAGTGCTGCTGAATGGCCTCCTATGCTGAACAATGTACTGGTACGTCAACTCAAAACAGTGGGAAGCAGTTAAAGTTAATTCTGAATATTGGACTTAAAATTATTGCTTTCGCTCCAGTATGCATGATGATATGTAACATGCGTAGCACAATCAACATTTTCATGCATAGGTGTCCCCAACACATGGTTCTTTAACCAAGGTCTAAAAGACCCCTGATATCTCATCTGTCCTCCAGTGAAGCTGATGTAAGGCAGGGTAGTTTGGTGAAACACATGAGCAGAATAAAGGAAAAAAAATTAAGGCAAATTTATTTCATAAATTAACTATTTTTGCTATGACTTTTCCTAAGCTGTAAACGTTTAGGTTACTATTGGGCTCTAAGGACATAAACAAGAAACAGTTGCCCTGTCCCTACTTTCTTCAAGATCTCCCTATACTGTATATAAATCAGATGTGTAATGAGCAATGGAGACCAATCATGACTTTGAGGAAAAGCCATTTGTATTTTTAGTGACTTTTCTTTTCTGTCATGAAAATTGCGTATCAAATCTGGAATGTGATACAGCGATAGTGTTTATATTGTACAGTCATCTTTAGTTTACTGATCTCAAATGACTCTTTGAGATATCTCTGAGCAAACAGAGCTATAATCACAAAAAACGTCATATACAGCATGGCATTCACTCCAGTGTATATAATAACAGAAATGTCTTAAAGGGAACTAGATTAGAGAAAATATTTTTCTTTACAGGAGAAAACCATGCGCTGTGTTCCTTCCTTTTAGTGTTGGCCATAAATCTGATGGCCTAAAACAGTGGTCTCCAAGCTGAGGCCCTTTTTTAGCCTTTATCCAGCCCTTAGGGCACTATTCTTCCCACTGACCCCAACAGTGGAGCATAAAACCTGACATTGACACCAACAATGGGGCACTATTTCTCCCGTTGACACCAAAAATGGGGCACTGTTCGTCCCATTGACACCAATGATGGGGCACGCTTCCTCCCATTGATACCAAAGATGGAGCATTTTTTCTCCCAGTGATACCAATTATTGGGGTACTATTTTTGTGGTGTGGCACTATTCCTTCTCCTACTGACCACAGGCGCTGTGTAATTTATTTATTCCCACTGACCACCAAGCCTGGGTTATGTGTATTCCCACTGAATCCAGGACATTTTCCTCCCCACTGGCCACAATCCGGCCCCCTAAGTCTGAAAGACATTAAACTGGCCCCTGACCTAGTAAACTAACCAAATGAACTTTGATCAGTCTTCCCTTAAACAGAGAATACATGACTAAGGCTTCGTTTCCACTTGTGCAACTTGTCCTGCGATTTGGGACTGCAAAGTCACATGACAAGTCATACCCCATGATTTCCAATGAGTACCTTTCATATCTGTGCGAATTCAAGTAGCAGCGACTTCAAAGTAGTTCCTGCACTACTTTGGTCCTTGTATGTTGGCAAGTCTTGGTCATGTTTAGTCCTGGGTAACAAACCCCCTTTCATCACATTGCTGGTATAACACTGTACACTGTTACTGTATGCAAATTGATATTTGACCACGAGATAGCAGGGTTTAGCATCTCAGCTCATCATACTCCCACTCCCAATACAGAAGTACAGAGACTGCTGGGATTTGTATGATAGAAGCAACATTTTTCCTCACAGTAAAGCTGAAACTAAACTACAAAGTCCAGAGGCAGTCACCAGGGGGCAGAAGCAGATAAAAGCCCAGGAACGCCGAGGGGAGTTGAAGAGATATTTGCTGGTATAAGGAGGTGTGTGCGAGAGGCGTGTGGAGCCACGCGGGCCTAGACCAAATCGGGAAAGGCTGGGAAGCCGCATCTGACACTAAGAAGTCGGGTATCCTGTGAACTGGTGGTGTGAACTGGTGGAGACTTGTTCGCTGCAGGATCACAGAAGTCATCATCACCATCACAACCGCATCTTCAAAGAACAAGGGGGCCCCCCAGCCGGACGCTCATCGCTTCGCCTTAAATGACACAAACACCAGGTGAGAGGGCTCCTGACTCACCTAATGCTAGCCTTGTTACAAATGTTTATTGTCAATCAAGTTCTTTCAGGTTCAAGGACACTCTTCAGCATAGGCCTTTGCAAGTAGGACATATGCCAAAGCCCCTTTGAGTGCTGCAGTTTGCCATCACTAACCTTTTAAAGAATACTGCCTGCAATGCCTGCAGGTTACCTGACTAACCCCTGATAGGCAGATTTCTGTAGCTACTATTAACTGAAGTTTAAGCCAGCTAAAGGAAGGAGTTTACCGCGCAAGTTCAACTTTGTTATTTAAAGGGAAATATGTCCTACATCCCCCCCAAAAAAGTGACTCTTGTTTTCAATCCCATATCTAAAGTGATCCTCTCCCATTTTTTCACCAAATATTAAGGAGAACTCTGTAAATGACATTTGCTGTCAAAAAGGGAATTATCCTGTTTCTTCACATCTTAAAGGGACCACACCTTTCACTGATGACCAACTTAAGGGTCTCAACTAAGCCGGCTCAGAAACCAACCTGACAGTTTTTTTTTGTGCGTAGGAGATTTGACAAATTTCCTAGTATGTAAACTTAGATCCTTCTGACTGAAGGCCTACAAGTGAGTTAGCCTTGGTTTCTTGTTATTCCTTTTCATATCACTTATGGAGTATCTCCCAGTCTGAAGACTATTGTTTAAATTCTCTGTTCTGCAAGACAGATGGGCATGCCCTAATAGGGTACTGTACTGTATTGCATTGTTCCTGTGCATTGTTCCTGTGCTGAAGCATTTTTTTAAACTCTTGTCGTCTGTTGAATCACTACTGTACACATTATTGATCTCAATACGACCTACTTATTTATTTTATAACAGTGTGTGCGTATTCTCCTTGTGTGGCAGCCGGGAGACTCTCTGGACCAAATATTTTGGTGGTGTCAGCAGGGATAAAGCTCAGTCTAGGGCCTAGTGATGAAAAGAGGACCCAAATATACTGTACTAGCAGCTTCTGCTGGGGTAGCACTGCACTGGTTTCCCCAACAGTGCCACTCAAACAATAGTATTACTAACAGTCTGGTTATAGGAAAATTGTCTTGAAGCAGCATAAGAACACTCCAGTATTTATGGTGACATGTTCATCTGTAATTTTTTCGTGTCTTTGTTTTTTGCCGAAATGGTGGAGTTATATTTCATTTTATGTCTTTAGGTTATCTTTATTTGTCTTGGAGACGGACTATTTCCCTGTTCATAATCATAAGGCCATGCTTGGTTGAGCGCAGAGATGAGTTTCGGTGGATTTTCTGACTTCCTGCTCCCGTGAAACATAAAAACAAAACGGTTCCATCTTCATCAAATAGATCTCACATTAGATATCCCTGCCAATGATAAATGATAATCACAGACCAGAGACTCATATTTACAGCTATCTGTACATGTTCAAGAAATGGCAATCACTTTTTTAATGCTAAGCAAAACAATAACATGACTGTTGAGAAGTATGGCATAATAACCAAAATCTGTACCAAGAAAATATACCTTGCCTGTCATCCACCCAGCAAAAACAGATGTTCAAGGCCATGGCTTTATTGCAATAAAAGTATGCATTACTTTATAGAAGAAAAAGGTGCTACTACCCCGAATTATGTAGAGATCCTCCTGAGCTGTCGGGTTCAGGATGTACAGTCAATCAGCTGCTAACGAAGTAAATTGATAGAAGACAATCCGCAACTCCATACATGCTTCAGTAAATCCAAATTTATTGTAACTCCATAAAAGATAAATATGTACAGCAGAAGTTAATTCGTTTTAGCCATAATAGCCTTGTTCTTTGGCCTGCTGTACATATTTATCTTTTATGGAGTTACAATAAATTTGGACTTATTGAAGAACATGGATGGATGGAGTTGCGGATTGTCTTCTATCTATTTATTACATTATATGTTTTCCAACATTAACAGCAAACCAATTATGACAACAACAAATCCCCTCATCTGCCTGATATTTTCCACCCCACCCCGCCCAGTGCCGTGAACTTGTTGATGCCTCCTGGGAGATGTAGTCCAGGAGGATGGCAGGTCAATAGAGGAATGCAGCTGCAATGAACACTGGGGGATGTAGTTTGCCAGAAGTCCTGAGCCACGGGAGTGAATGGGCTGCAAATTTCAAGACCCACAAATACCAGCAACAGATAAGGAGGAAGAGAGAGTTTCCTGGGCATTCAGTATGAGCCGGGTCTTTGCTGCTGGGAACCTCAGCTATATACATCGGTGTCTTGGTGAGAGCCGGGACTGAACATTGTAAAGAGCAGAGCATTATGACAGAGCCACTGAGGACCAGAAAGCTGGAGCTGAGCCTGAGAGGACCTGTTTGGGAGAATCCAGTTACCAGGGACCGGGTTCTTGAGGACAACAGGGCAAGCTTCGCTGGATACGTGGACTGGTTATCAGATTCAGCTGTGCTTATTCCACCACCATTAGCAGTTCAGTACAATAGAAGACTGCCCTATTTGCCTAGAACAGGGATCCTCAAACTACGGCCCTCCATCTGTTGTGGAACTACACATCCCATGAGGCATTGTAAAACTGTGACATTCACAGACATGACTAAGCACGATGGGAATTGTAGTTCCTAAACAACTGGGCCATAGTTTGAAGACCCCTAGCCTAGAAGCATAAGTTGTTCACTGCAAGCAATCTTAAAGAGACGGTAAAAAGTGCTCCACTGTACAGACTGGGCCCCAATGTTAGCCAGCTTAAGATTGAAAGTTGGGCACCAGGTACTACACAAGTATCTTCCAGGAAAACCTACGTTTTACATATACAATGGGGATGAAAAGTATTCAGACCCCTTACATTTTTCACTCTTTGGTATATTGCAGCCATTTGCTAAAATCATTTAAGTTCATTTTTTTTCCTCATTAATGTACACACAGCACCCCATATTGACAGAAAAACACAGAATTGTTGACATTTTTGCAGATTTATTAAAAAACAAAAACTGAAATTTCACATGGTTCTAAGTATTCAGACCCTTTGCTGTGACACTCATAGATTTAACTCAGGTGCTGTCCATTTCTTCTGATCATCCTTGAGATGGTTCTACAACTTCATTTGAGTCCAGCTGTGTTTAATTATACTGATTGGACTTGATTAGGAAAGCCACACACCTGTCTATATAAGACCTTACAGCGACCTTACAGCTCACAGTGCATGTCAGAGCAAATGAGATTCATGAGGTCAAAGGAACTGCCTGAAGAGCTCAGAGACAGAATTGTGGCAAGGCACAGATCTGGCCAAGGTTACAAAAAAATTTCTGCCGCACTTAAGGTTTCTAAGAGCACAGTGGACTCCATAATCCTTAAATGGAAGACGTTTGGGACAACCAAAACCCTTCCAGAGCTGGAGGTCCGGCCAAACTGAGCTATCGGGGGAGAAGAGTCTTGGTGAGAGAGGTAAAGAAGAACCCAAAGATCACTGTGGCTGAGCTCCAGAGATGCAGTTGGGAGATGGGAGAAAGTTGTAGAAAGTCAACCATCACTGCAGCTCTCCACCAGTCGGGGCTTTATGGCAGAGTGGCCCGACAGAAGCCTCTCCTCAGTACAAACCACATGAAAGCCCGCATGGAGTTTGCTAAAAAACACCTAAAGGACTCCAAGATGGTGAGAAATAAGATTCTCTGGTCTGATGAGACCAAGATAGAACTTTTTGGCCTTAATTCTAAGCGGTATGTGTGGAGAAAACCAGGCACTGCTCATCACCTGTCCAATACAGTCCCAACAGTGAAGCATGGTGGTGGCAGCATCATGCTGTGGGGGTGTTTTTCAGCTGCAGGGACATGACGATGGTTGCAATCGAGGGAAAGATGAATGCGGCCAAGTACAGGGATATCCTGGATGAAAACCTTCTCCAGAGTGTTCAGGACCTCAGACTAGGCCGAAGGTTTACCTTCCAACAAGACAATGATCCTAAACACACAGCTCAAATAATGAAGGAGTGGCTTCACAACAGCTCTGTGACTGTTCTTGAATGGCCCAGCCAGAGCCCTGACTTAAACCCAATTGAGCATCTCTGGAGAGACCTACAAATGGCTGTCCACCAACGTTTACCATCCAACCTGACAGAACTGGAGAGGATCTGCAAGGAGGAATGGCAGAGGATCCCCAAATCCAGGTGTGAAAAACTTGTTGCATCTTTCCCAAAAAGACTCATGGCTGTATTAGATCAAAAGGATGCTTCTATTAAATACTGAGCAAAGGGTCTGAATACTTAGGACCATGTGATATTTCAGTTTTTCTTTTTTAATAAATCTGCAAAAATGTCAACAATTCTGTGTTTTTCTGTCAATATGGGGTGCTGTGTGTACATTAATGAGGAAAAAAATTAACTTAAAATGATTTTAGCAAATGGCTGCAATATAACAAAGAATGAAACATTTAAGGGGGTCTGAATACTTTCCGTCCCCACTGTACCTAAATCCCGGGGTATATACACAGATTGCACTCCGGGACACTTTTTTTAAATAGTTGTTGCAAAAAGTTACTATGAGATTTTCATTGTCATTCACTGTTTATGCTCTTTTTTATCAATGCTGTATATCAGGTTAACTTGGATTAATATTTTTGTGGTCTAGGTTAACTGCCATATCATAGCCTAGTATTCACGTCAGTTATTTACTGCATCATAATGGATTTTCTACCCGTTCATTAATGTTGACTCATTGCCTCTTTACTTTGCCTTTTTGACAATATACTTTCATTATTTTCAATCTAATAGCTTGGTGTTTATTTCCTATATGTCAGTAGTTGTGGGTACTGTTCTAATACCTGAGCTAATATAGGTCTTTGCAGCATGCTATTAGGTAACCAGGTGTGTCAGAGGGGACGAAGCAGTTAACAGAGTTGTTACTTCCTGGCTGGGGCAGCATTAACCACTACCCGCCTACAAGACTCTGAAAATATCCTACCCATAAGGTCGGGATCAACCCAAAGGCCTGGACCGACAGCTGGCTCAGCATCTCAGCGAGGCCGCTGAGAGCCTGAGTCAGCCACTCCCGACCCCTTGACAGCCCAGCGCTCCAGTGAGCGCCGGAGGGGCAGAGCAGAGAGCAGTGACAGAAGAACAGAAGAACAAGTTGATCAGCAAGATCTTGACAAAAAAATTAAATAAATTCAACCATATCTAAGAAACTAGAGCTGAAGCAGTTTAGCTAATGCAATTTTCAGTTTTAGCTTGTCTTTCCAGCTCCTATGCATATTCTGATATATGAGAAAGACCCATAGGAGGAAAATTTTATATCATCCAAAATCGGTTTTCCTGATTATGTGAGAAGTGGAATTACGCGCATATTGACCACTTTTAATTAAGTGGTCACTGGTGAGTGTTTAGAACTTATATATTTCACTGGGTGTCATAGCACGGTGTGGAAAGAAAACCCAGACTGGAAGCAGTTTATGGACTTTATTTGCTTCTTGGACAATTCTCTTAGACTGATTTTTGCACAATGTTTGATGGCACTCACTGGTTTGGTGTCACCAAATTTACGATATGTTTAATTGACAGCATCTGTAACTTATAGATTTTTGATCACTATTGTTTCACTTTTGACACACATTGATTTGTATCACAAGATTCATGAATTGTTATTGCTATATTTATAAATTTTATATATATTTTCATATTTATTTATGCACTTGATAGAGTTTTTGCATATATAGTTTATATATATTTATTTTGTATTAGTGGGATACAATGGTTAATCACTAGCGCCTCTATAATTTATATCACCAAATAATTGCTATGGGCAAATTCTTTTTTACATTTTTGAAAAACTAGAATGGAATAATTTCTAACACTAAATTAAGAAACAGAAATCATTTTTGGTGTTTAAAGCCCTGCTTGACTCCATTTGTGCCCCTCCTTCACTCATTCCTGGTGTGTAGGGGATTGGCTTGTAGAGCTGCCCCCTCACTCTTTTTCCAGCTGTGCAAGAGAAGCTAATATGAAGACATTTCAGAAGGTACCTAGCTGCTTTTAAAAATACTTTCACCCCCAACATATTTTTAAATTTAATTTCCAGCCTTTATTATCTACCCTACCATCTGATTTAGAGAAATGGAAACCTTTAGCTATCTCCTGGTTCGGTAGGTGCAATGTCCTTAAAATAAACATCATGCCAAGACTCCTATACATTCTGCAGGCTTTATCCATCAAAATACCACAAATGGTTTTTCGGACGTTCTGTTCGGCCTTCGTGAAATATGTCTGGAAAGGGAAGTCATCTCGTCAACAGAGGACCCTTCTACAGAGACCAAAGATAACAGAAGGAGTAGGCCTCCCAGATCCTGTCTTAAATGGCACTGTGGTACATATGAGTAGAGTGATTGACTGGTGCAGGCACTCTTCCCATAAACTTTGGGTCTCCTTAGAACAAGACTCGGTACCATTTCCCTCTTCTTCATTAATCCCACCCTCTAATAGAACCAACGCTATTAGAACTTAAAAGGTACTTTAAATTAGCAGGCATAACCAATTCTCCTTCACCAATGTCACCCATTATAGGCCACCCAGACTTTTCCCCGGGCTTTGCAGACAAGGTCTTTCGGATCGAAACGGATTCAAGTATTGTCCGAACATCTACGTTCCTACGTCCTTCAGGCTGGGCTCAACTTTCAGATCTTTTTCACTCCCTCACCAGCTCAGCATTGAGTAGATGGAGACTACTGCAGTTGTCTTAATTTTTACATTCCCTACCGGACTCAGCGCGCTTTGACAGACACCTTACTATATCTGAAGCTCTCTGCTTCGGTGAAGGTCCCATTCCTAAATCACTTTCTTCCTCATATCGTATCCTGCTTGTCTCGTTTTCTCAGCAGAATCCTCCATATTTATCCGAATGGGAAAAGGACCTGAATACCACATTTAACAGTGATAAAAAGCGACGCATACTTTTCTTTGCTCACAAATCCTCCTTGTGCAGTAAATACCAGACCACATACAAAATTATGTCACGGTGGTACCAGACTCCCTCTGTCTTAGCGCCTATCTTCTCGAGACACAGCTCCTCTTGTTGGAGATGCGGAAACCAGATTGGTACAATATTTCACTTATTTTGGGACTGCCCAAATATCCAACCTTTTTGACAACCAGTCTTGAAGATTGTTCACAAATGAATGGATGTTTCCTTATTTGACAACCCGGCGGCGGTGCTTCTAACCTTAACACCTATGTCCAGTAAGAAATACCGTAAGTCTCTACTAAAGCACTCACTGCCTGCGTCCCCAGTATGTGGAAGAACCGATCTCCACCTACCATCTCTCATTGGCTCACCAGGGTAAAGACAAGAGATTGGGAGAGCGGTCTCCTACCAGTCACCCATAAAGGACAAGTTTATTCATTTTTTGCTACTGTTCCATTCAAGTTTATTTAACTACTATTGTTAGTACTCATCATAGACTTCTTCCATTCTTGCACCTCCCCCATATCCGCCGTAGGGGAACTTTGGTGGTGCCCCAACTCTGGATAGGGCGGGGTTCTGGGTAAGTGACACTGCTCCATATCCCCATGTACTTTGTTTATTTTCCTATATTTTTTCTGTAGTATTGATATTTTTTTTTCTATTTTACAAATGACTTACCACAGATAGACTCCTGATGAAGCTGTAAAATCCGTGAAACATGTTGAGAACAATGACATTTATGGGAATCCATCATACCCCTGTCCCCCCAAGTGGGGTACATGAATATTGGTGATGTACCTGGATTGTTGCTCTATATTTTATTGGTTTGTCATTAATCATTTGGATATCCATTGATAATAAAGTATTGTTAATTTTTATGAAACATTGTGTCTACAAAGTTTAAGCTGGTACCGAGATAGTCCAAAACAATTTGTCCTTTATGGGTGACCGATAGGGAACTGCTTTCCCAATCCCTTGTCGTTCAATCTCTGGATGATGGTACAACTTATCGGATTAAACTACTGTCCTTACCAATAGAGGATGCAGTCTTTCACCAGAGTAAAGGATATCCAACAAATGGAGCATTTTAAATCCGCCCTCAAAAATAAAAGTGAGGAACACAGCGCACGATGGCTTCACTGGGACATGTTTCACTACTCAATGAATACTTATCATTATCCCAGCTTTCCAATAACTACTGCATTGAGCTCGTCTTTGAGACCTGTCAATCCCACTGTGGACTTTCACCCCTCCCCCGACACATTTTACTTTATCGCTTACTTTTCTTCTCTGTTTTCTCTCTCCCACCGGACACCCTACGGGGCTTCTCTTCCCTTTCTCAAAATACGCTTTTACTAAAAAAAATTGTGAAAAAGTTTTGGGTGTGCGTTGACATTATGGGTATGAACGTCAGGAAGCCATGAGCACAGACTAATTCCTGTGTACCTGATCCTGGTTTGTTCTTTCATTAGTCACCACTTTATTTTATGGCATTCCATACTTTTCTATCTAGATGAGAGTTTAAATTGTGAATTATATCAGTGTGGTGTTGAGGACTAATTTCCTCAGCAACACAATTCTCTGTACTACTATTGATGGTTTTTCATGGTCTCTTCATTCATTATATCTTGTCCTGTTATGTTATTTCGATGCATACCTATTACATAAATATAAAAAAAATACTTTCAATATTATTATTATTATATAACCAGATTAATCGTGATCATTTAATATCTGTCAGGAGTTTAGGATTAAAATATTCACATGGCTCTCTAGTGAGTCAGCTGAACTATAATTAAACAACCTAGATCCTTGTGTCAAAAAAAAGGCACATTTTGTACAAAGTGTATTCTTGATCTGAGTTGGATAACAGCCAGGTAGGAGGATTTTGCAATTATCTTGTTCAGTTTTTAGCTTATCTTTCCATCTCCTTAGGTTGTGTGTTGCAGGACAGCTCTGGTGTAACATTCTCAAATTTCCACCTGTCAAGACACAAAATACTACAATACTTTATAATAATTTCATTGCCCTCCAATACACATAACGACAAGGTGAAGCTGTGTTCCTGGAAAACCATTTGGAAAATAAAGATAGCTTTTTAATAATATGTATAAATTAAAAAATACCCCCCCCCCCCTCCCCCGCGCCACCAGCAGCTTTACCAAAATCAAATAAATTAAAAAAATAAGTGTTTCTTTAAGGAGGGGCTCAAACACTTCTGGAAATTACCGCAAACACAAATTAATAAATTAATATAAAACAATAGTGTAGTGCTTCTAAAATACCTAACCACTCTTAATAAGTTTTCATATACCTTGATATACAATTCAAATACATAAAAAGTGCAATTGTAAACGTTCGTTTTTATTTATTTATTTAAAAAAAAAAAAAAAAAACATTTTATACTTAGCTGCTCTGTGCAAGGGTTTTGCACAGAGCAACCCTGATCCTCTTCTTCTGGGATGCCCCGACGGCGCTCCTGGCTCCTCTTCCTCATTGGGTCCCCCCACGGAAGCTTCCTCAAAAACAGGAAGGCCAGATTAGAGTTTGCCAAACAACATCTAAAAGAGCCTTCACAGTTCTGGAACAACATCTTATGGACAGATGAGACCAAGATCAACTTGTACCAGAGTGATGGGAAGAGAAGAGTATGGAGAAGGAAAGGAACTGCTCATGATCCAAAGCATACCACCTCATCATTGAAGCATGGTGGTGGTAGTGTCATGGCGTGGGCATGTATGGCTGCCAATGGAACTGGTTCTCTTGTATTTATTGATGCTGTGACTGCTGACAAAAGCAGCAGAATGAATTCTGAAGTGTTTAGGGCAATATTATCTGCTCATATTCAGCAAAATGCTTCAGAACTCATTGGACAGCGCTTCACAGTGCAGATGGACAATGACCCGAAGCATACTGCAAAAGCAGTCAAAGAGTTTTTTAAGGGAAAGAAGTGGAATGTTATGTAATGGCCAAGTCAATCACCTGACCTGAATCTGATTGAGCATGAATTTCACTTGCTGAAGACAAAACTGAAGTGAAAATGCCCCAAGAACAAGCAGGAACTGAAGACAGTTGTGGTAGAAGCCTAGCAGAGCATCACCAGGGATGAAACCCAGCGTCTGGTGATGTCTATGCGTTCCAGACTTCAACCTATAATTGACTGCAAAGGATTTGCAACCAAGTATTAAAAAGTGAAAGTTTGATGGATGATTGTTAATCTGTCCCATTACTTTTGGTCCCTTAAAAAGTGGGAGGCACATATACAAACTGTTGTAATTCCTACACTGTTCACCTGATTTGGATGTAAATACCCTCAAATTAAAGCTGAAAGTCTGCAGTTAAAGCACATCTTGTTCGTTTCATTTCAAATCCATTGTGGTGGTGTATAGAGCCAAAAAGATTAGAATTGTGTTAATGTCCCAATATTTATGGACATGACTGTATGAAGCCATTTATTATCAAATTGATGTTTGGCTCCTTTTTAAATCATAATGATAACAGAAAGCACCTAAATGGCCCTAAACAAAAGTTCTCAGATCCTGGAATGTTTGGCCTTGGTACAGACACACAAGGTGACAAACACAGGTTAAAATGGCAATTAAAGGTTAATTTCCTATATCTGTGACTTTTTAAATTGCAATTAGTGTCGGTGTAACAATTGTCAGTGAGTTTGTTAGCTCTCATGTGGATGCACTGAGCGGGCCGGATACTGAGCAATGGAGAGCAGAAAAGAACTGTCAAAAGACCTGTGTAACCAGGTAATGGAACTTTATAAAGATGGAAAAGGATATAAAAAATATCCAAAGCCTTAAATTTGTCAGTCACTACTGTTCAATTACTTTTTACTTTTTAAGACGTGGACAATTTGGGGATTTGGGGGTCAAGGTGTTGTCGAGCATATTGTAACCAGGATTTTTTGTGGCATTGGCCAAAATTTAACGATTTCTACCAGGGTATGCAAATTTTTATACAAAACTGTACATATGATGTTGGAGAAAGCTCACAATAGAAAGTCTAGACTGTGTGTGCCCACTTTCACCAAATACAATGACATTTGTAAGAAAGAAAGAACATCCTACTTTACATACTGTACTACAATCAATAACACATAACCACCAAAGTCAAGCAATTAATAAGATATGAACACCATAATTTTAATCAAATCAAAATGAAACGGCATGAAACCATATGAAAATGTTTAAGTGGAAAAGCTTTATTACTACAATTATATAAAGTATAAAACGCACAACACAGTGCCAACAAAAAAGGGGCACCAAAAACTCTCATACTGTATCAATACCATAGACTGATGACACAATCTACAAATGAAAGTTCATTCAGTTCTTCTCAACATGTTTTGTGGTTCTATACGCTTCTCAGGAGTATTTTTAGAGAGTAGAGTATCAACAAAACAAAATAGTTACACCATAAATACATGTAAACAATATCAAAAAACATACGGTATATTTGTATATTGTGAGGATCAATCTTGCCAAAAGGAAAAGTATAATGGCTTACCCACACCCAAAAAGGAATCAGTGATTGGGGAAATGCCAGAACCAAATGTTTACCCGGTGGGTATGGGAGCAATACAAGCTTTTATACCTATTAAAAGTGTATACCATTTAATTTAAAATAATCAAAATTCAGACACACCACAAAAGTAGGTCTATAGTTACCCTGTTTATTCTCCACTTCTCCACCTCCACAGATGATTGATATCTTCTCTAGTATTTTTCAATGTAGCAAGAAAAAAACTCTCTTTTTGTTGGGATTAATTAATCGGCCACTGCAGACTTTTTTTTAATGTACTTGATGAGGACTCCACTCGTCACTGCTCTGCTCTTAGTCTCTCTCCTAAGGGCTGCCTGTCGATCTGTTCGACCAGGGCACGGCGCCACCCACTCTAGTGAAGTCCTGACTTCTGCTGCGGAGTGATCTCTCTGTGAGGGAGGGTGCAGTGCTAGGCAGGGCGCGTCTCAGGCCTCGCGGTGGGAGAACAGGACAGAGGAACTGGAAGGCAGCGAGTCAAGCCCAAGGAGCCGACTGTCTGAGCCTGAGACTGACTCTGAGTGGCAGTGAAGCAGAGTAAGTTATGTGCATGCAGTGTGGAGTATTTTCCTCCCCAGCTTTACTTTCTCTGGCCTGCCAATTTCATTCAATGGATTGAGGCTCAGCAACATAAGTTGTTATTTCCCTACACTATACTATATACTCCGCAGTACACTGTACTACATACTCCGCAGTACACTGTACTATATACTCTGCAGTACACTGTGCTATATACTTCGCATATGACTGTATACCACAAGCAGTTTTTATATAATGTTATTTTAAACATATTTGTACTTGTAGAACTAGGCCAGAGAGTAGACAGTGTTTTTTGATGGTTTTAATTTGAAATGTACCTTGGTGTCCCTCACTAAGGTCTGTACTTGGAAAATGTCTGCCACAGCCTTGGTCAATGCCTATCCCTTCACTGACTGGTGTATACTTTTTTCATAGCGCCGCTTGGCACTTTAAAAAAAAAAATAAGTTGGTTTTGTGCTGCAGTTTGGGCACTCGGGCCCAAAAAGGTTCACCATCATTGGCCTAATTTATTGAATAGGTCTATATTTTTCTAGCTCTAGAAAATACACACCGAATCTGTTACCGTGTTCCAGTAACAGTCCTAGTAACACATTTTCATTTTATGGAAAGTATTACCAACAGGTTCACGGATAGGCATAAAAACTTGAAACTCTAAAGCTAAACATAAATTAGTAATTTGTTTAATGTTTTCATTTTAAGAATGTTAGTTCAATTTTATAATCTTTAGTGGGGTCAAATCAGTGTTTTGTTTTTGGCTGCAGTGATAAGAAAATTGGAAGGAGAAGAATTAGAAACTTTTTTTTTTAAACGAATGAATTTCTAAAGCCCCGTACACACGATCAGATTTTCCCGACGGGAAATGTCGGATGTCAGGCTATTTGGCGGAATGTCGGACCATGTGTATGCTCCATCGGATAATTGTTGTCGGACTTTCCGGCAACAAATGTTGGCTAGCATGTTCTCAAATTTTTCGCCAACAAATGCGTGTTGTCAGGCTTTCCGATCGTGTGTACACAAGTCTGTCTGACAAAAGTGCAAAATACAAACACGCATGCTTGGAATCAAGCCGAAAGCGCTTGGTCTTGTAAAACTAGCGTTCGTAATGGAGATATCACGTACGTCTTGTACGTCACTACGTTCGCAATTGTTGGCCAACATTTGTGTGACCGTGTGTATGCAAGACAAGTTGGAGCCAACACCCTTCGAACAAAATTCTACGGTTTTGTTATTGGAAAGTCCGATTGTGTGTAACGTGGCATAACAGTAAACGTGGTTTTGGTTCACAAGCAAACAAAATTTTGAAGGATTTTCCAAAAACATTTATCAAGGTTTTTTTGTACAAATGTTCAAAAATCTATTAGTGTTTGGCCAACTTAACTCCTCACTGCTCCATCTAAAGGGTATGTGAATGTACTGTCAAGGTGAAGATAGTTAGGTTGAAAAAAGATACAAATTGATCTAGTTCAACCAGTAGAAAAAATAAATACTGTAAATAGATCCTACAGTTGATCCAGAGGATGGCAAAAAAACCCTATAAAGCATAGTCCAGTTTGCATCACCAAATAACCTGAAGGCAATCAGATATTCCCTGAATCAACAATCCCTGGTGTTATTACATATAAATGTTAATACCCAATAGTATATTTTGTGTTTATGTTGGTATGTAATGAATGCTCTTTGGTTTCTATCACAGCTATTTTACTATAACCTTTCACTCCTCCTTTGTGGCCCTCAGCTTGTTTAAAGGCTTTACTGGCCTAAATAATTTTGCAGCTCAGACAAAAACCCGAAACACATCCATTGATCCCCCATGATGGGAGATAGTACATGTTGACACACTGTGGCTTATTTAAAAAAAGCAAAACCACTTTGCACTACAAATGAAATGCAAGTGCACTTGAAGGTGCACTTGTAGGGCAAAGTGGATTGTTCTTTCTGTATTAAGGCCCAGTGTGTCAACATGTGCTAGCTCCCATCATGGGGGATCAATGGACGTATTTCGGGGGTGCAACCCCTTCCTCTCACCTACTTAAGTTTGGAGGAAGGGGTTGCACCCACAAAACGCGTGATTGATTGATATCCCATGACGGCAGATAGCACATTGACACACTGTGTGTTTTGTGGCTTTCGAAAAATAGATGTAGGGAAAATACACACATTTTAGGCATGGGATCATGACGGAAATCAAAATTTTGTATCACAATTTGTGTGCATCTTCAAAATTTGGCTTTTACAGGGTGAGATCACTCTATCTGATGAAGGCAAAATCAATCCAGTTTTGACATATTAATGTCTCATATGGCCTTCACTTTACCAAAGTTGAACTTTGTAAGTTGCCGAGTTGGGGATGTGTATGTTATGGTTTTAAACATGCCTGTTTAGCCACAAAAAGGCTATATACTGTCAAACATACATGTTATACACCAAGATGTTGGTTTGTTTAAAAAAACCCTTTTATAACGCACATTTGAATGTGCTTGGAGTAAAATGTTTTATACTTAATAATGTGTGGCTTCTTCTTTCAATGCTCAATACCAGTTTTTTTATTAAGTTGTTACAGTGGCAATGGGGGGTATTTACTAAAGTGCCCTTGTAGTGCAAAGTGAATTTGCCTTTAGTAAATAACCCCCACTGTGCAGTAAAATTTGCCAAAATCAGGCCATTTTAGGGACTACAAGTAATTAATTCATGGAGTTGAAAAGGATGATTATTTTTTATCATTAATGCATTATATACGTTACCAACAAAAACATTGTGTGTGTGTAGCAGACCCACAGCACAACATAATAGTTAGCTGAAGAAGAGATTGTCACCTCATGTATCAAATAAGTTACGTTTGCACTATTGAAGAAAATGGCCAAAAATAAAAGGCAATTGGAAGACCTAGGAGACAGATAAGAAACACAAGCAGTAAATCATATGAAAAATGAGTTTAGATTAAAAAAAAAAAAATATTTTAAACAGCTTCCAGATTTTCTGGTAAATCAATTGCCCCCCATATCCACGAAGTACTCCACATAGCTTTGCCGTACTTCATGGGCGCATTGGGGGGCCAAGCCAGGACGGCCAGTTTCAAGCGCCATCATTGTTAGTGCCGGTGAAAAGTCGGCCTCAGTCGCAACTGAGGCCAGAAGCTTGGCTGCATTCTTGCGCAAGAAATTATGAAGAATGCAGCAGCTTAAAATTATGTGGTTGAGTTTCTATTCGGCCATGTTTATGGCCGTTTGGAAAAGCCGGTAATTAAAAACCCTCTGCTACGGGGTCAGGGTCCTCATGGGGAACGGCCTCATCAAATGCTCCCCTAGCGCAAAGGCCTCATCCTCCACATTATCCGCTGGAGTTGGCAACCCCAAGCTGCCATTCTGGAGACCCCTGTAAAATTCCGTCTGGGCAATGACTCCTCCATCAGACATACGGCCATTCTTCCCTACATCCAGATATAGGAACTCATAATTAACAGACACCACTGCCAACATCACAATACTATTGTACCCCTTGTAATTGAAGTAGTATGACCCCCGGGTTGGGTGGTGGGGTGATCCGGACGTGCTTCCCATCTATCGCACCACTGCAGTTGGGAAGGTCCCACTGCTGGTGGAATTGAGAGGCCACGGTCTGCCATTACTGTGGGTTGGAAGGAAACCGTGGAGTCAAACAAGAAAAAAAAATTAGTACTTTTGCACATAACATTGCAAGCAGAATAGGCACAAACATTCTTAGCCAACATAAGTATAACATTTTTGGAAATTAGTATTTATAGACAAAAGTAAAAGGTTAACTTATCAGATTCACCCCCTCTGATGGGCCATTGTAAAAATTTGAGGGTGGGGGGGAGATATTTTGGACAGGTAACCCGCTCCACTTAATTGAGGGCTGAATGCCTAAATAATGTGTGTTACGTTGTGCCCCTCCTTACTTTAACTATTGGCAGCCCACTGGACAGGTAAGAAGTGTCAGAATCCAAAAATATGAATACACACTGTACAAATTGAAGCACATTTTGACATTCTGCAATTACCTATCAAGATAATAGGAGAACAAAACTTTAAACAGTACCATTTGAAAGTATTCAGGCAGGCACTTGCACTACATGCTTTGGTGAATTCATCCCTAAATCTGACCACAAAAGAGGTAGGTATAGTGTGTATGGGTTTGGCAAAGTCAGCAGATAGAGTATTGGTATCGGTTGACTTAGTGGTTGGGGGGAGGGAGGGTTCCAAATGAGTTTTGGCCCCCCCAAAAAAAGCCTCATGCACTCTTACTGAATTTAAGGACAACAATAACATTTGGACACATTTTAGGAGGTGTTCAGGGTAAGCACTACAATGGAGCTGACAAAATACATTGTTAAGTGACTAGGCTAGGTGTGTATAGCATGCTGGGGAGGTTAGTGAAGGCAAATATGCATGAAGGACAAAAAAGGAGCATTAAAAGTTTACAGCATGCATGAGGACAAAGAAGACATTCACAGCATATTACAATCATGATACCGTATTTATTGGCGTATAACACGCGCCGGCGTATAACACGCACCCCAAGTTTAGGAGAGAATTTTAAGGAAAAAAACTTTTAGGAGGGAAGTTTAAGGAAAAGAAACTTACATTAAAATGCCCATCAATGCAGCCTCATCAGTGTTCATCTGCAGCCTTGTTAGTGTCATTGCAGCCTTTTCAGTGTCAGTGCAGCCTTGTCAATGCAGCCTTGTCCCCAGTGCAGCCTTGTCAGTGCAGCCTTGTCCCCAGTGCAGCCTTGTCAGTGCAGCCTTGTCCCCAGTGCAGCCTTGTCAATGCAGCCTTGCCCCCAGTGCAGCCTTATCAATGCAGCCTTGTCCCCAGTGCAGCCTTATCAATGCAGCCTTGTCCCCAGTGCAGCCTTGTCCCTGCAGCCTTGTCCCCAGTGCAGCCTTGTCTCTGCAGCCTTGTCCCCAGTGCAGCCTTGTCCCCAGTGTCCATGCCTCCTGCCTCCTGCCGCTGCCGCCGCCATACACATGGTAGTAGTTTTAAATATGGCGCCGCGGAGTTCGGAGAGACTCGGCGTCGGCGGAAGTGAACGAACGCCGCCGAGATACACATAGCCGAGGGTTCTCGGCTCTTTCCGGCGCCGCTCACAGTCCCGCCCAGTCCCGCCCTATGATGGACATAACACAGGTCCAATGGCGGGACTGGGCGTGACAGTGAGCGGTGCCGGAAAGAGCCGAATACACCCGACTATGTGTATCTCGGCTCTGTGATTTCGGCGGCGCTCGTTCAGCACCGCCGAGTCCCTCCGAAGTCCGCGGCGCCATATTTGAAACTACTCGCTATGTAAATGTCGGCGGCGATCGCCGACATTCACATAGCGATAGCGGGGATCGGCGTATAACACGCACCCACGACTTTCCCCTGATTTTAAGGGGAAAAAAGTGCGTGTTATACGCCGATAAATACGGTAATTATGGAATGATGAAATAAATACAATACATTAGCAAACATTAAATACATAGAATGTGATGTTAAAGAATAAAACTTATCTTAATATAGTCCTTCTGCAGGACCTGAATGATGGCACAACAGGTCTCTGGAATAATGATTCCCAGAGCCCGGGAGGAGATCCCAGTCGTGTACTTGATGTCCTGGAGACTTCTCCCCGTCGCCAAGTAACGCAAGGTGGCGACGAGCCTTTGTTCGGGAGTGATGGCTTGCCGCATGCAGGTGTCCTGCTTGGTAATATAAGGGGACAGCAAAGCCAACAGACGGTGAAATACGGGGTCCATCATCCGGAGATAATTCCTGAAATCATTAGGATTATTCTCCTGGAGCTCCCGCAACAAAGGCATATGAGAGAATTGGTCAGGATTAAGCAACCAATTCTTGGTCCAAGAACTCCTCCTCCCCCGTTCATGGACTGAACTTGGGTCAAAACAATAACTCCAACACCAAAACCCAACAACAGCACAAACTCTACAATGAGTACGTAACCACAACATGGCTAGAAAACGAACGGATGCTCAAAACGAACTGACAGAACGCACTGAAAATCAGAAAGGACCTGAGAAGAACGAGCTGAAAATCAGAAACGAGCGGACAAGAACGCACTGGAAATCAGAAGCGAACTATAAATAGAACGCACTGAAGAACAGATAGGAACCGACAAGCACAAACTGCAAAGCAGAAAAGATCTTAAAAATTACGGGGCTGAAAAGCGCAAATCGTCTCTCACCAAACTTCTACTAACATGGGATAAGCACGAGATTAGCAGAAGGAGCCCAAAGGGTGGCGCGCTGGCTAATGAACTTCCTTTTTATCTGCTCTTTGTACGTCTTGTACGTCACCACATTCCCACATTCGTAATTGTTGGTCAACATTTGTGTGACCGTGTGTATGCAAGACAAGTTGGAGCCAACAACCTTCGAACAAAAATCCACGGTTTTGTTGTCGAAAAGTCCGATCATGTGTACGGGGCATTACTGAAAAGTATGTCCATGTACAGTATAGTATGCACTCAATGCTTGGTCGGGGCTCCTTTTGCATGAATTATTGTATCAATGCGGCGTGGCATGGAGGCGATCAGCCTGTGGTACTGCTGAGGTGTTATGGAAGCCCAGGTTTCTTTAATAGCGGCTTTCAGCTCATCTGCATTGTTGGGTTTGGTGTCTCTAATCTTCCTCTTGACAATACCCCACAGATTCTCTGTGGGGTTTAGGTCAGAGGAGTTTGCTGGCCAATCAAGCACAGTGATACCATGATCATTAAACCAGGTATTGGTACTTTTGGCAGTGTGAGCAGGTGCTAAGTCCTGCTGGAAAATGAAATCAGCATCTCCATAAAGCTGGTCAGCAGAGAGAAGCATGAAGTGCTCTAGAATTTCTTGGTAGAAGGCTGCGCTGACTTTTGACTTGAGACCTGACTGTGGGACCTTGATTTCCAAATGAAATGCAAAATTTTCCACAGTTCATGATTTGGGGAGCCATGTCATCTGCCGGTGTTGGTCCACTGTGTTTTATCAAGTCCAAAGTCAAAGTCACTGTCCATGTTGGGTGTGCGGTTCTTTAAAAAAGGGGCACAGTTGGTTTAGCAAAGGACAGGTTCATCTAGTCTGCATTTGTCTATACCAAGCTCAGCATAACTGCACCCTTACAAAATGAAAAGCATGTGTCATTTAAAACATTTATAGTGACTGATGTCAGACCTCCCACGTCCTTCACATGGCCCCGTGTGCTCTTTCATGAATGGACCTTGAGCATCTCCAATGTAGTTCAGTGCAGTTCATTAACAAGTTCAGTAAACAGCTCCAGCTGCTGTGTTAAGTGATTGGTGGGAGTATGGGTTCTCAAAAGCCTACAGCATGGCGTAGGTGGACAGGGTGAAGGGTATTATGGGAACGTCTATCTTTTATTTAATAAGCTTCCTATTGTACAGGCAAGTTGCCTGTGCACTGGATGGCTATGCACCTTTTGTGCACAGATGCTGAGTCTTGTTCATAGGTACATTCTGAGCCTACGGCTTGACATGGCTTTAATCTTCTTACACCTCTCACGCTAGAGATGTAATGACAACAATAATCCAGGCGGCACTTTATCCTATCATTGTCATTTTTAACCATTTACCTAAAGATCCTTTGGCTTCGGGGCTTAGCTAGATTTCTAAAAGAGACAGGAACAACATGAATCATATTATTGTGAAATTATGATACATTAGAGCATACAGGGTAGGTAAAATACCCTGCTTGTTAAATCTCTATAAATTGGGGGTATACTTATTGGCAATAATTTGTGTCCTGAGAAAACATGGGACAATGGAGTTGATATACTGTACTAAAAGCAAATAGACTGTGCAGTTGCTCCAAAGAATATACTGTAGAAGAAGAAAAACAGAATTTTTGTTTGCACATGATTGGAAGGTGGCACGTTTGCTAAGCTCTGGAGCAACTGCTCTTGCAGAGTGCATAGTCTATTTGCCTTTAGTAAATCAACCCCATTAAGTTCCCTGATTATGAACACTGCCATCTCTGTTTCACACAGCACAGAGTCATGTAACAAGAGGCTGTAGTCTAACTTGGAAGCAAAATTAAAAGAATACTGAGTTGGATAAAGAAAATTCAGATTGGACAGTTGTGCCTAATCTAAAGGCGCTAAAAGCACTGACAAGAAGGCTCTTAGAGGTTCTAATGCCGCGTACACACAAGCGGAATGTCCGATAGAAAAAGTCAGACGGAGTCTTTTCATTGTATAATCTGCTCGTGTGTAGGCCTCATCGGACCTTTCTTTTGGAAAATTCTGACGGACCTAGGAATAGAACATGTTCTAAATCTTTCTGCCAGAACTCCGCATGAACCAGTTCCTATCCTGAAAACTGTTTGTCTGTATGCTGTTCCGACGGACCAAAAACGACGCATGCTCTGAAGCAAGTAAGAGACGGAAGCTATTGGCTACTGGTTATTGAACGTCCTTTTTCTAGTCCCGTCGTACGTGTTGTACGTCACCGCGTTCTGGACGGTCGGACTTTAGTTTGACTGTGTGTAGGCAAGACCGCTTGAATGAAATTCCGTGGGAGTTCTGTCGGAGAAACCTTCGAAGTTTAGTCCGACGGCAAAACCGGTCATGTGTACGCGGCTTTACATGTATACTGACATGGCATAAAAGCTTTTTGTATTGTAGGTCTTAACACACTAAGGGGGTTATTTACTAAAGGTAAATCCACTTTGCACTGCAAGTACACTTGGAAGTGCAGTCGCTGTAGATCTGAGGGGGACATGCAAGGAAAGTAAAAAACAGCATTTTAGCTTGCACATGATTGGATGATAAAATCAGCAGAGCTTCCCCTCATTTCAGATCTACCCCTTAGGTTTAGAGCAACTGCACTTCCAAGTGCACTTTCAGTGCAAAGTGGATTTGCCTTTCGCAAACAACCCCCTAAGCCTGATCCATTAACTATCCTCAAAAAAGAACTATGGTCATTCTATACAATCATACATGGGATGGGGGCTGCCCATACCAGTTAGAATACCAGGCTTTACAATTTTCTAAGCACCCCTGGTAATTTTGTAAATACTTGTGCAAGTAGCACCATTAGGGCTCGTTTACACTTGTGTTTGGTGGGATGGAGAGAACCCTGCAGTTGAGCCATGTGCTTACTGCCCCTCAACTGCTCTCCTTTAGCTGGGAAGGCAGTAGCCGGGGATGCACACATGTCATGCAATGCTTTGCTTCATGACCACAGCAAGAATTATGCCCCCTGTCACTCTCAGTGGGCACTATTGCCCACTAAACACGCCCCATTCATTCCAGTGCTGCAACCTCCCTGCAACCATGTACAATGCATGAGGCACAGTATTACGGGATTTAGGGGGTTAAAACAACAACACGATCCTTTAGACACCGTTCACACAGGGACGACTTGTCAGGCGACCTAGTCGCCTGACAAATCGCCTCCCGTTCTGTGCTATGGAACCGTTCTAAGGGGAGCGACGCAAGTCACCCCGACATAAAAAAAGGTTCCTGTACGACTTCGGGGGCGACTTGGGGCGACTTGCATAGACTTCTTTACAGAAGTCGTTTTGCAAGTTGCCCGGGCAGTCGTGTGCAGGTCGCCTCGCTGAGGCGACCTGCAAGTTGTGTTGCCCCTGTGTGAATGGGGTCTTAAGGGACATTTTCACAAGAGAATAATGTGGGCTGCCACACACTCCAGGTAAAAAGTTCGTTCCCTGGCTGTCATTCAATTGCAATTAAATAAATTAGACACAGGCAGTAATCTAGCTATTTCTAAAGGAGGCTGGCGATGGCGGCCTCCCTATTTCCCTGTCCCTGCTCGTTCCTAGTGAGAAGTGCTGCTGAACACTTACATCAATTGTCTGCATTGATTGCCCCCATCAGAGTGCCCCCTTACATTAAATATCCTGATTAAAGTGCCCCCGTGCATCAAATATTCCCATCAGAGTGCCCTTTTACATCTATTGCCCCCCCCCCATCAGAGTGCCCCCAAATCTTATCCTATTAGAGTGCCCCCTTACATCAATTGCCCCCATAAGAATGCCCCTTTACATCAAATGCCCTCATCAAAGTACCCTCTTAGAACACATGCCCCCATCAGAGTGACCCCATTACTTCAATTGCCCCATTAGACGGCCCCCTTACATCAATTGCCCCTTCAGAGTTGCCCCTTACATCAGTTGTCAGCGTACCCCTGTGCCTTTTAGCACCAGGCAGAATAAAGTGTGGGAGTCAGGAGGCAGAGCAGACAGCAGGTTTTGACAAAGGAAAGTCCACTTCTGTCCTTCTTTCTGTAAATGCTGTTGTTTGTTATGTAACTGATGGTCCTATCAACCAACCACTGCAGAGGAGAGCTGGGAGGGGAAAAGGTCCTGTACTAGGGAACAGACTGGGACAGTGGATACACCGGCCTCGAGGCCTGAAATAGGGCAATGCACACTTTTTTTGTGTGCATTTCCCCATATATCCAGGCCTAGTACACCTTCACCTGCCTACTTCACTTTTACTCCATAAATATGAGGAGTGACTTCATGGGCCAACAGTTATGCCGCGTACACACGGTTGGACTTTTCAGCTACAAAAGTCCGACAGCCCGTCCGACAGACTTTCGACGGACTCTTGGCGGACTTTCAACAGACTTTCTAACGACCGGACTTGCCTACACACGATCACACAAAAGTCCGACGGATTCGTACGTGATGACGCACACCGGACTAAAATAAGGAAGTTGATAGCCAGTAGCCAATAGCTGCCCTAGCGTCGGTTTTTGTCCATCGGACTAGCGTACAGACGAACGCATTTCTGGGTCCGGCGGAGTTACGACGTAAAGATTTGAAGCTTGTTCCAAATCTAAAGTCCGGCAGATTTGTGGCTGGAAAAGTCCGCTGAAAGTCCGGGGAAGCCCACACACGATCGGATTGTCCGCCGGACTTGGCGTCCGTTGGACTTTTGTAGCCGAAAAGTCCGACCGTGTGTACGCGGCATAAGGTGCAGTATTGGTTAAACTAGATGGATTTGTGTCTTTTTTCAACCTAACTATGTAACTATGTTGGCGGGTTTCAGGGCTCTTTAGATGCTTTCTCACTTTAGCATAGTTGCAGTGTTTCCTAGACAGCTAAAGTGGGACCCTAGTTTTTTTTGCAAACATGAGTTGCATCCATTACTCCCCATTACTACATTCTCCCCCATGAGAGCCAGCAGCAGGCACTATGTGCAGCTGCTGGCTCTCAATCCTTGCTCCAGTCCCAGCTGACATCAGGATCCAGACTTTTCTAAAAATTTGTTTGGGGATGGGTAGTTTAATATCACTCAGATATTTATACAGCAGCACCTTTCATTTCAGTGGCTACTTGAATCTGATGAATGCAGCTAAATGAAGGAGGTCTTAACCTTATAATAACTGGAAAATTGTACTCACAGAAGATCGACTAGAGTTTCCATTTTGACTCACAGCTTTAGCCTAGGTTCACATTGGTACAATTTGGCATGCGATTTTGCTTGCCAAATCGGCGGCTATTGTCTTCAGATTTACCAAAACCATATAATATGAGGTCAAACCTTAATGCCGCGTACACACGGTCGGACTTTACGGCAGACTTTGCCCGGCGGACTTTTCGAATGACTTTCTGAATGAACGGACTTGCCTACACACAATCCACCAAAGTCTGTCGAATTCGTACGTGATGACGTACGACCGGACTAAAACAAGGAAGTTCATAGCCAGTAGCAAATAGCTCCCCTAGCGTGGCTTTTTGTCCGTCGAACTAGCATACAGACGAGCGGACTTTTCGACCGGACTCGAGTTCAACGGATAGATTTAAAACATGTTTCAAATCTAAGTCCGTCCAACTTTTGAGCAAACAAAGTCCGCTGGAGCCCACACACGATCGAATTGTCCGACGAAATCCCGTCCGCCGGGCAAAGTCTGCCGTAAAGTCCGCTCGTGTGTGCGCAGCATAAGAGTTTCAATTTGTATGCAATCAGGCAGGCCCTTGCACTACATGGTTTTGATAAATCTGAAGACAAAAATCTGCAGAAAATCTAATAGTGTGTATGGGGCTAAGGCTATGTTTCCACTATTGTGTCCCCAAAGTCTCGCGATTTACACTGCGACTTTGCAATGCGATTTGTGATGCGATGTCATGCGACTGGTGAAAACCATGTGATAACAAGTCGCACCGATGTTGGAACAAAGTAGTGCAAAAACCTTTTTTTGGAGTCGCTGCCACTTGAGTCGCATCAATTAGAATGGGGACCATTGAAATACATGGGTTTTGACTTGTCATGCGACTTTACATGTGTCAAGTCACACAATAACTCGCAGTAGTGGAAACAGAGCCTTAAATCTATTTTTAGATGAAGATTAAGGCTAGATTCACACCGGACTGCGAATTCCAGCTCCGGTTTCTCTGTGAAGAGAAAAAACAGCTGTTCATTGGTTCCTCTCCATTGTAGGTGAGGATCAGCTGAGCAGGGAGAGGGGGGAGGTGTAGTGAGGAGGGGGAGAAAACGCCTGTTCACAACAGAATGCATCTGCGAGTCAGATGCGTTCCCATAGAAGAATAGGTGCCTTCAATTCGCACCGCACTGCCTAGAAAACGCACATGTTTTTTGGGCAATGCGGAGTGCGAATGCAACGCACATATGTGAACCAGATGCATTCAAACTAATAGATTTTAAAATGTAATGCGAATTGGATGCGGTTTAATCCACATCCAATTCGCATAGGTGAGAACTGGACCTAAAGCTTTAAAGCCTCGTACACACGATCGGATTGTTGGTCAACAGAGCGTCAGACTTTTGTCAAAAGGGCGTGTGCCAGGATCCTGTCTTGCATACTGACGGCACACAATTGTCGGCCAACAAACATGAACATAGTGACGTACTACGTGGAATTTCAGCTCTTGAGTGCCACCCTTTGGGCACCTTCTGCTAATGTCGTGTTTGGTGAGCATTGATTCCGAGCATGTGTGTTTGTACTTTGGACTTTTGTATGACGGACTTGTGTACTGACCATACGAAAATCTGACAACAGACCGTTGTCCACCGAAAATGTACTAGCCTGCCATCCAACATTTGTGGGCCGAAAGTTAGACAGCAATTGTCTGATGGAGCGTACTAACGGTAAGATTTTAGGCCAACAGTCTGTCATCATACAATTCCCTGCCAACAATCGGATCATGTGTACGAGGCTTTAGAGGGATACAAATAAATCATCCTATCTATTAAATGGGAACTGTTAATGCAACTCAATGTATTTGCATTAACGAGTGTTAATGAGACCTACAATAGTAATAATTAGAAACAATCTGTAACTCATCAATTCCAGTTCAGGTAAAAGTGACAGGTGCTCTTGTTAACCCCCTTCCCCCCCCACTTACTCACTAATACGTACCTCCCCCCACCCATCCACTAATACGTACCTCCCCCCACCCATCCACTAATACGTACCTCCCCCCCACCCATCCACTAATACGTACCTCCCCCCACCCACTAATACGTACCTCCCCCCACCCATCCACTAATACGTACCTCCCCCCCACCCATCCACTAATACGTACCTCCCCCCACCCACTAATACGTACCTCCCCCCCACCCATCCACTAATACGTACCTCCCCCCACCCACTAATACGTACCTCCCCCCCACCCATCCACTAATACGTACCTCCCCCCACCCACTAATACGTACCTCCCCCCCACCCATCCACTAATACGTACCTCCCCCCCCAACCATCCACTAATACGTACCTCCCCCATGCTCCCCTGCCACTCCGTTGGAGCCTTTGGCAGCTTCTTCCTTGGTGGCCAATACGGTCGCTTCTCCTCTCGGCCACTCGGGCCACAAGACCCGCTTCCTGATTGGCCGGGAGGAGAAGCAAGAAGACAATCACGAATATTAATTCGCTATTGTCACACAACTGGGTGGGTTCAGGGCGCAGTGCTCTGCACCCCGAGACCACCCTTTTTTTTAAGCCAAATAGAGCTTCAGGCTCTAATCATGTGCTATAAAAAAAAACTCTATTGAAATCCATGCGTCCGGCACCCTGCATGTAGAATAGGGGCCGGGGTGCATGGATTAGGGGGGCGGCGCCCCTAATGGAGCAGCCACCACTGTACAGGACCCATTTCTTGGTCCGCACTGGAATCGAATCACACGGGTGTACCATTTAACAGTTCGCACTGCGATCTGCTAACTGATCTAGGGGTGTCATTAACTTTCTACTAACACCCGCAGTGGTTAGCAGAGGGCAGTGTAAATCCAGCCTCATTCCCTCTCCACTACATCTAAAACTAAGAAAGAGTTTTGCCTTAACCCTAAAAAAAACTCTGACAAAGCCCCATACACACATTCTTATTGGCTCATTATTATGATGAACAGCCTAATTGGCCAATAGGAATGTGCAGTAGACAGTAAGGGGAAGGCAATCTTCAGCACTTTTAGGAAGGATTGGTTGGATGCTGGATTGTGCTCTTCTACATCCCTGAAAACATTTCCCCCTTCCCTTCCCTCCAGTGACAGTCTCTTTAACTGCTTGCCGCCCGCCCACCGTCAAATGACCGCGGGGCGGTGTGGCTCTCGTTCCGGGACGACATCATATGACGGCGTCCCAGAACGGCCGATCTCGGGCACCCGTGGTGGGCATGCAGTGCGGCGATCGCGGCCGCGCTGTGTTGCTAGGACACAGCGCGACCCCGATCTCTGGAAAAAGCTGCGTCCGTGGCTCTTTAACCATGTGATCGGCTGTCCAATCACAGCCGGTCACATGTAAACAAGGAAGTGCTGGTAATCGGCACTCCTCGCCTCACACTGACAGAGTGTGTGGCGAGGAGAGCCGATCAGCGGCATCTCCTCACAGGGGGACATGTAGGAATGTAATCAGGAGACTGATCATCAGTGCCCTGATTACAATATTGCAAAATAGTGTCACAAATCAGTGCCCACCAATGCCCACCAATGCCAGCTATCAGTGCCCACCAGTGGCAGCAATCAGCGCCCATTAGCAATGCCAGTCAGTGCTGGCAATCGGTGCTGCCCATCACTGCTGTCAATCAATGCCCATCAGTAATCCCCATCAGTGTCGTCCATCAGTGCTACCCATCAATGCCCATTAGTACCGCCTATCCGTGCCCACCAGTGCCACCTAACAGTGCCCATCAGTGCCACCTAACAGTGCCCATCAGTGCCACCTAACAGTGCCCATACGTGCCACCTCATCAACGCCCACCGGTTCAGCCTATCAGTGCCCATCAGTGCCGCCTCATCAGCAAACGTGAAAAATTACTTAGTTACAAAATTTACTGACAAAAAAAAGGAAAAAAACATTTGTTTTTCAAAATTTTTGGTCTTTTTTTGTTGTAAAAAAATAAAAAACCCAGCAGTGGTTAAATACCACCAAAAGAAAGCTCTATTTGTGTGAAGAAAATGATAAAAAATTAGTTTGGGTACAGTGTAGCACGACCGCGCAATTGTCATTCAAAGTGTGACAGCGCTGAAAGCTGAAAAATGGCCTGGGCAGGTAGGGGGTGTCAGTGCCCGGTAGGCAAGTGGTTAACAGAAGGTATTGTTGTGACATCTTACTGCTCATTCCAGTATTTACAAATCGGCCATAAAGTTCATTTTTTAGGGGAAATCCCCTGTGACTACACATAATGGAGACTTTGACAACACAGCCCGATTGATCTTTTCATTTTGTTGACAGACTAAAAACAACTAAAAAAAAAAGCAAAGGAAATGAAAGCTCTTTAAAAAGAAACAAGAAAGTTATCCGAGTTTCGATCAAATGTCTCTATAATGTCAAAGCTAAGAATAAAATAATCCACTGTCAATCAGTGTCAGCGGAACACAGTACAGGAGCCACAGAAATATGTAAACTCCGCTAACAAAGAGCATGCAAATGGTGCAATTATAGCTACTTAAAGGAACATTGTTACAAAACAAAATAGTGTAATTTTCAGATTTCATGACTCATACAGCATTTGTAAGCTCTGTGGTCACCGACCAGGAATGAGATGCAGCAGGGGAGAACGGGGCTGGGGGTAGCGTTTGCCCCCTCATCCCTTTAAACCCAAACACATACTAATTACACAGGTTCTGTGGCTGATTAAGGTGCTAATTAGACTCACTTAGTGCCTTATCTGCAATAAATTAGCCTCAGAACCTGTGTAATTATTATGTGTAATGCCTCGTACACACGATCGGACTTTCCGACGGGAAATGTTGGATGTCAGGCTGTTTGCGGAAAATCCGACCGTGTGTACGCTCCATCGGACAATTGTCGGACTTTCCGCCAACAAATGTTAGCTAGCATGTCTTCAAATTTTCCGCCAACAAATGTGTGTTGTCGGATTTTCCGAGCGTGTGTACACAAGTCTGTCGGACAAAAGTCCAAAATACAAACACGCATGCTCGGAAGCAAGGATGAGTCGGAAGCGGTCGGTCTTGTAAACTAGCGTTCATAATGGAGAATTAACATTCGTCACGTGGCAAATTATGAAATCTCCAAATGCAGCGCACAATTCTCTTCTTCTTTAATGGGATAATAATGAAGCTGCTTTGCTGGTGATACTGATGGAGTTATTGCAAACACATTTTCAAAGGCTTTTTTTTTCTAGTGATATCAAGAATATTATTATGCTTTTTTTTTTTTTTTTTATTTGGGCAAGTTACCACAACACCATTATCCCGTAGTTTTTAAGATCAAAGAAACAACTATGTTGGTGTCCCTTGTCAATTTTACATTGTATTTTTTAAAATGTAACGGCCTACTCCCAAACTGTCATTTGAAGTAAAACACATAGCCAAGTATTATTCTACACAATTTTTTTTATTGTGCATTAAAAAAAGAAAACAAATAAAATTAGACATGATATCTGCCAATAGAACTTAACCAAAAAGTGCATTCTATGCATCTAAAAATATAGAAAATATACCAAATCAAATCATTATTATTCAACCAAAAAAATAATGTCAAAGCAAGAACTCCAAGGCCAATAATAAATAACACGTTATCTCCTCCGATTCCGCAACATGTCTGGTTGACATAGGCTGTTCAGAAACGAATTGAAAAGCACAAAATGAAAAGCGCGAAATGAAAAACGTGAAAAGAAAAGCGCGAATCAACACTCACCAAACTTCTACTAACACAAAATTACAGAAGGAGCCCAAAGGGTGGCGCAAAAGAGCTGAAAAACCACGTAGTAAGTCTAGTATGTCACTACGTTCGTAATTGTTGGCCAACATTTGTGTGGCCGTCTGTATGCAAGACTAGTTTGAGCCAACACCCTTCGGACAAAATTGCAAGGTTTTGTTGGCGGAAAGTCTGGTCGTGTGTACGAGGCATTCAGGTTTAATGGGATGGGGTGGCAACCCTAGCTGGGGGGCAATGGGGAACTTAGGCTGTATGTTGGGCTGATGGCTCTGAGTGGAGACAATTCCACATTCAGACCTCAATCAGAGTGAGGACCATATACCATGACAGCCACTGGGTTTTATACAGTTATCTGCTCCCTGTTCAGAGATGTGATCATGGCTCCTGGCAGAGAGAAAATCTCACTGTATTAGCTTCCTGTACGACTCTGAGATGATAAGTGAACAAATGCTGAGAGATGAAGAGAAGTCAAAGCTGGAAGAATGCGAAACTGTGAAACATGTTGCGCTCATTTGTTAAACATTTCCTGGGGCCTTTTTCCTCCCTTAACCCCCTGAGTATCAGAAGTTCTTACTTTAATTTTGGAGGTGTCTAGGTTCCAAACATTATATCCCATAGCGTGGTCAACCCTAGCTACATTGCGCTGGTTTGTGTAAACAGCATAATGTTAAACCCTACTTGGTCATTTTTACCTACAGGTAAGCCTATTATAAGTTGCAAAAAGTAGGAATTTATTATTGTGTAGCTAAAAAGAATTAAGTACAGTATCTCACAAAAGTGAGTACACCCCTTACATGTTTGTAATTATTTTATTATATCTTTTCATGAGACAATACTGAAGAAATGACACTTTGCTACAATGTAAAGTAGTGAGTGTACAGCTTGTATAACAGTGTAAATTTGCTGTCCCCTCAAAATAACTCAACACACAGCCATTAATGTCTAAACCACTGGCAACAAAAGTGAATACACCCCTAAATGAAAATGTCCAAATTGGGCCCAAAGTGTCAATATTTTTTGTGGTCACCATTATTTTCCAGCACTGCCTTAACCCTCTTGGGCATGGAGTTCACCAGAGCTTCACAGGTTGCCACTGGAGTCCTTTTCCACTCCTCCATGATGACATCACAGAGCTGGTGGATGTTAGAGGCCTTGCGCTCCTCCATCTTCTGTTTGAGGATGCCCCACAGATGCTCAATAGAGTTTAGGTCTGGAGACATGCTTGGCCAGTCCATCACCTTTACCCTCAACTTCTTTAGCAAGGCAGTGGTCGTCTTGGAGGTGTGTTTGGGGTCAGACTGCGGGCCAGTCTCCAAACGGAGGGGATCATGCTTCAGTATGTCAGTACATGTTGGCATTCATGGTTCCCTAAATGAACTGTAGCTCCCCAGTACTGGCAGCACTCATGCAGCCCCAGACCATGACACTCCCACCACCATGCTTGACAATAAGGGAGAGAAAGGGATCCACATAGTGTAAAACCGTAAGACGCTTTGAAAACAAGCTGCTAAACACTTACATCAATCCAGTTAAAAGCCAGCATTTAAAACAATGGTTCCTGGGATAAAGTCCACTTGTATACTTGTACACTTGGATAGCGTGGTAACTTTAGACATAGATTCCGCCCTACATGTTTCGTCAAATGGGAGCATCAGGGGCATGATAGCCTATAATAAGGGTTACCTGAAGGCAAAATTAATATCTCCTAAACAAGCAAAGTTTAACCGCTTGCCGAACGGCGCACGCCGATGTACGTCGGCAGAGCGGCACGGCTGGGCAAATGGGTGTACCTGTACGTCCATTTGAATTTCCCGCCGTGCCCGGGCGTGCGCGCCGCCGGCGGCGCGCACGCGCGCCGGCCGGGAGCTCCGTGAATCGGGTCGCGGGTCCCGCGGACTCGATCGCCGCGGGGAGACCCGCGATCGCCTCACGGAGCGGATGAACGGGGAGATGCCGTTGTAAACAGCATCTCCCCGTTCTGCCTAGTGACAAGTGTCACTCGATCTCTGCTCCCTGTCATCGGAGCAGAGATCAGTGACGTCAGCCACACAGCCCATCCCCCTACAGTTAGTAATCACTCCCTAGGACACACTTAACCCCTCCCCGCCCCCTAGTGGTTAACCCCTTCACTGCCAGTGTCATTTACACAGTAATCAGTATAAATGACAATGGTCCCAAAAATGTGTCAAAAATGTCCGACATGTCCGCCATAACGTCGCAGTCACAATAAAAATCGCTGATCGCCGCCATTACTAGTAAAAAAAAATTATTAATAAAAATGCCATAAAACTATCCCCTATTTAGTAAACGCTATAACGTTTGCGCAAACCAATTAATAAACGCTTATTGCGATTTTTTTTACCAAAAATATGTAGAAGAATACGATCGGCCTAAACTGAAGAAAAAAAATGTTTTTTTTTATATATTTTTAGGGGATATTTATTATAGCAAAATGTAAAAAATAATGCATTTTTTTCAAAATTGTCGCTCTTATTTTGTTTATAGCGCAAAAAATAAAAATCGCAGAGGCGATCAAATACCACCAAAAGAAAGCTCTATTAGTGGGAAAAAAAGGACGTCAATTTTGTTTGGGAGCCACGTCGCATGACCACGCAATTGTCAGTTAAAGCGACGCAGTGCCGAATCGCAAATAACGCTCTGGTCAGGAAGGGGGTAAATCCTTCCGGGGCTGAAGTGGTTAAGAGATATTTACCCTGAATGCAGCCACTGACATCACTGGCGCATATGCTCTGAAGGTCTGGCTGAAGGTCCATCTTGCCGGAACTTCAGAACTTCGTGCCGGAAACCGAGGGCTTCTGCGCGCATGCACAGGAGTGACCTCATCGTCCCAGGAGAGAGACTGGGGGAACATGTCAGCCATCATAGGGGTGACATTACAGCGCTGGAGGGCTTCGTCCAAGGTGAGTATTTCAAAATGTGCTAGTATGCAATGCGAATGAGTATGAGAATCTTTGCAGGTTTTTTGGGGGTTTTTTTTGCAACATTCGCGATTCACAACCACTTTAAGATAAGATCAGGGCAGTTTAACAAGGGCACACGTTAGCATGACAGCAACTTATTTACAGCTCTGTAGTTGTTAAAATTCCAGATTACTTTTATATCATTTTTGTTAGCATTTGATACGAGGATTCTTCAAAAACTTTCTGCACTTTTTTGATAAGTTTCGCAGCCATCTTCACCACAGCATGACAACTCCTATACTAAATGGCAGGGTCAGCCGGCTTGCCAGACAGACTAGTCACATGACACAACCAATTACTACTCCTGCCCTTACCGTTTCCAACGAAAATATAAAAGTGCAGAAACTTTTTGAAATATATATATATATATATATACCGTTATATATCCCCTCTGATTCTTTGTAGGCTTAGTTGCTTATTTTTCTTTTTCTTTTTTTGCTATTTTTCTTACATTGCAGTATTATGTTCTAATGTTGCTACATTACTAAACAATGAGTGCATGCTATGGGGTGCATACTTTGCTTACATACATTATTCTCCAATGTGTCCCCCAGAAAGTTGGGAAGTATGCTATTACCAAACTACGATGGAAGAGACAAGGCTAAACTTCTTTACTTTCTCTTGAAGCAAATGTAAGACTTAAATTTGGCCCATAATTTACACCTTGAATTAGTCCTTCAACACTGGCTACAAAATTCTAAATGACAAGGTATCACATCAAAGCAAATCTGCAGCAGAAAATAAGGGTCATGTTTTATAAGGACTCAAATTTACATGCATCAAAGCTCAGCAGCAGAAGTGAAGGTATTTGTGGACTTGCTGTTGGAACTCTTTGTGGAGAAAATTATTACTCCAGTTAGTTATTGCACTTCTGTACCAAAGCAGTGAGCTCTTTTAGCATATTAGCAAGAAGTCGCTGCAAAGTTGAGGCCAGGGCCAAAATTGGAAACTTCCAAACTTGACTACTTGTGCCCTCCTGGAGGACTGTGGGCTATGGAGGCCCTTATGGATTACAACCCAACAAAGGCAGAATTTGGACTCTATAGAAAAAAGTATGGAGAGGGAATTTCAGGTAAAGCAGCAATATAAGAAGTAGAACTTTGAGTTACCTAAGGTCCTGAACATCAACACAGCCTTCCTTGGTCTGCTTTTCCATATGTCCTGCTCTTAAAAAAAACCAATCACAACAGAGCCAGGAATAGTGTATAGATATAAGGAATATATATATATATATATATATATATATATATATATACACATAGGCAGTAGCTATAACTTACTAAATGCCTTTTCATTGCTTAACTGTAAAGTATGTTGAATGGTCAGCTCAGCTTTCTCATGGAATGAAACATACCTTAATAATACGATTGGGTAAATCTTTCCTCCAGATAACAATTTCTTCTTAGACAATACAACCATTGTTATGACATATAAGCATTAAATGGCATAAGGAACAATGCACTGTAAACTAATATCTAAGTAATGACTGTCATCTGGTGTAAAGGAAGTAATTTCAGACATACTGAGAATTTCACACCGCTATAAATTCATATATAATTGGAGATATGACATACCGTCTGAATTTACAGACAGTAAATAAAAAAGATCTCAACAGTTTGCCATGATCTTCCAGCCTTACGAGGTGAACAACCTCTTTCACACAGGTCCATTAAAGTGTAAAGTACAGCCAGAGGAAACTGCTCACATGCCACAGCCATGGCAAATTTGAATGGGCATGTTGAGGGCACAATTTGTACAATGGCTATCCCTGATGAAGCCACAAATTTTCCAGTGAAACATGTTGGGCTGTTTGTTCCTTTTGGGGTGTTTGTTTTGATTTTGTGTTTTTTTTTTTCACTTTAGATGGTGACTTTTAGGCTTTGCCTGTGGAGTTTAATTGAGATGAGAATCTAGAGAAGGGATGCATAGAATTGATCTTCATACGAGATATGGCACAGTAGCCTTTAGAGGGGAAAATCTTTGCGTAACCTATTTTGGAAGGGAAGAAAGGTTACATATAAATGAGATAGAGAGCAATTAGAAAAAAAGAAAGTCTTATTAAATATTGAATGTAGATGCTGTATAGCAAGTGGCAATACAATAGAAGGCAACGAGAGGATTACGAGCTGCCTTAGGATTAATCTCAAACAAATGGAGAATAATGAGCCCTAAAAGTCACCTTCTTAAAAAGTATACACAAAACACTGTAAGGTTCTACACATTTTGTATATAATGGAATAAAGATTGCTTTAGGCTGGCCATACATTATACAATTGTCTTATTTAATTTTCTTTAGATTTACCTTTAATATGTAGTGAAAGGGTCTGCCTCATTGCATACAAATTAAAAGTGTTTAGGTTTGAACTCATATTATATGGTTTTGGTAAATCTAAAGGAAAATTGTACAAGAAAATTGTGTAAAGTATGGCCAGCCTATCTCTGATGGGGAGGGACATGCATAAAAGTAATGCTTGTCATGCCTTTTATGTGAAAATAATATAATATAATGATAAGCAGGGCCCTCTGATTCCTACTGTATTAAAGTGTATTGTATTTGTACTATCTACCCTCAAGTTGTAAAGCTCTGTGTAAACTGTTGACGCTGTATAAATCCTGTATAATAATAATAAAAATAATAAGATCTAGACAGCTTAGATCACCTGACTTGGAATTACATAAATTACATAATCAAAGGGCCCTATATTTTAAGTCAGAGAAAACCTGTCTAATAGACTTGGAGTGAGATAAAAAAAAATCATCAGGGCACACTTAAGGTAGCCATACACGGTGCAAATCTCTTTTCTGTAACTATGGGTTGCAGGAAGGAAATTTGCATGACTCCCCCATCAACACAGACAGCGTTGACAGGGGAATCCCTCCTGCCAAGCAACTGTCTTCTCCCGGCAGGGGGCGAGGGAAGCCACCCCCAACCGGGAGAAGACAGTGATTATTGCTAGCAGCTATACCAGCCTCTAGCGATAATCGCAAGTAAAATCTGGCAGGCTTGTTGTACCCAAGTTCACCAATCGCTCAACTTGGTACATTCAGCCTGCCCATACACGGTTCGAGTCTTGCCCAGTTCCTGCTGAACTGGCCAAAATTCGAACTGTCTATGACCGGCCTTACTTTGCAGAGCTACTAAGCAGCATGTAGAGCCTGCATATGTATTTAGCAAATATGGCTACCTAAATATACTGTACATATATACATGTTCCTAATTATTCAATTAAATGAAATTTAAGGAATTAGTTAAAGAAACATTGCAGACCAACTCTGGGGAACTTAAAAATGATCCCTTGCAGTGGGGTTGCTTCCACGCTGCAAGGGTTGACTACTCGTTTAGTCTAGGAGAGAGTTTTTGCACTTTAACTTACCTGATCCTCTGTTCCCCTGGAAGCTCCTCCACGGTGGAGGATGTGTCTCTCAGTGTCATCATGATCAATGCAGGGCTATGGACCTTAAATTGGCCTTAATGACATCAGGACCTTGGCGTGCTGGAGCGCGGTGGAGGAGACACTGCGCGGACCGGTCTAGCAGCACAGAGGAGCAGTATATCTTCTTTTCTATGTTCCCTAAATGAGCAATTAAAGTGGTTGTACAGGCTCAAGTTTTTTTACCCTTATGCATTCTATGCAGAGGCGGCTCTTTAATTAGGCAAATTAGGAGGTCGCTTAAGGCCTCGCGCTCACGGGGGCCTCGTGGCCACTTAATTCGCCTAACGCATGTAGCGGGTGCCGTGGATCCCCCTCCTGCTTGCTCTCCCCGTGGCAAATGATAGTAGCAGATCCGAGGAGGAGAGACTGTGCTGCCCCCCACACTTGAACCGCTGCTGTCTGCAGTGGGAAGAGGGCTCTCTGTTTCCTGCCCGGGTTCCCCCTCCCTCCTTCTGTCAACAGCAGGGAGCAGAATAGCAGGAGATCGGAGCAGCTGTGTTTCTGTGTGGAGAGAGAGCAGCTGTGGGCTCTTCTTTCTTCCTCTCCCTCTCCTCCTGATGCCACTGTACTTGGGAGCGGCGCTAGCCAGGACAGCCACCTGCTGTTTCTCCCCTCTTCTTCCTATTGGCCATAGGAAAAAACAATCAAAAAGGAGCAGAAAGGAGGATCATGGGACATCTAGACCTGAGTACTGGTGGGCACATTGCAATCCTAAGGAGGGAAACTGCAGCCCCCAGCATGCCCAGCTGAAGGGGAAGGAGAGAGAGACAGGAGCCCAGGAAAGCTTTCGGGGAAATGCACCCAGGACTCCAGAGGGAGAGGACTGTGCTGAAGGGATGCCATCATAGAGAGAGAGAACCTCGCTGCCCTGCTCCACCAGAGGGGAAGCCCAAAGCCAGCTCCTTCTGGCTATTTAAACTGCCTGGTTCATTTAATCAATTACCTTCTCCTTGGTCAACATATCTAGAGACTCTCTGCTGTGTTCCTGTTGAAGGCTTGCCTGGCTGACGTCCCTTCTGGTTCCTGATCCTGTCTGCTGCCTCTGGCTACGCTGATCTCTGGCTTCCTGAATTCCTGGCTTGTTCTGAATACCCGATTTGGCTACCGAACCCTGGCTATGTTTTGACTAAGTTATCAGTTCTACCATTTTTACCATTTTGGTTTTTACTGCTTTTTCTGTCTCTGTCTGTTTCATGGTTCCTCACACTTACCTCTCACGTAACCTAAGACTTCTGGAGCTCCGCCCACCAGCCAATGAGGAGTGACGTTACGTCCGCGCACATCACCCCTCCCATTCACTACACAAAAATCTCAAGCTGGTGTAGCACTAACTCTCTGCGGAGCTGAGGGTTTAAGTGGGTCTGTTACATTCACTTTGCTTCCCTCTGTTTCACCGGCACCGGGTCTAGGGGTTCCGTTGAGCTTACTTCTGGATGACACACGCACCAACACTGGAGTACGTTTTCAATGCTTTATTAAACAAACGACTTAGTAAGAGGTAGAAAGGAAACTCGCAGGAGAAACTCAAATATTCTCTGAAAGGGTTCTCTTGGCAAAAGGTCTTGGTATAATTCAAATAATATTTGAAATGCATACACCAGATTTCACACCAATAATAGATTTGCGTTTACTCTAAAAAGTAGAAGAAAATGTAAGCAGCTGACACCACAACTAGAATCGTTGCCAAACCTATAGATAATAAACAAAAATGTGTAGCGCTAAAAGACAAGAAATTAAAACGGATATAATAAAAGGCCTATACCCAAAAAGTATATATACGTATAAAGGTACATACAAAATCAGACTAAAATTAAAGATGTGTCGAATGGACAGTCAATGAGTTGGAACTGAATGTATCGCTACCCAAAACGTGAGGTGAGAAGCGCCTTCACCAACATACAGCAGAAAAAAGTCTCAGAGAATGATGTTCTGCAGTCATTCAAAAAGTCTTTATCAATAAATTGGATAGTCCATACGTAAACCAAACTCTAATGTCACACCACTGTGTCTTCAAAACATGCAGTGCACTTAGATGTTATAGATGGGGGCTTACCGGAGGGTTTGAACCCAAAACAGTATATACTGTGAGGGTCAAACCAGCTTTTATTGCACCCTGGCAATGGTGAGAAGACCTGATGGTATTGAGAGGGGCTTTCCTAGAGGTATATCTTCTCCACATGTAATGTTGGATCTCTCCACGCAGGGTTCATAAAGGACACAAAAGGGACAAATAGTGTGATACCGTAGACACCGTATTTATTAAAGTAAAAGAAATACACTTACATGATGAAGTTAGTAAAAAAGCGCCCCCTTTTTATGTACAAGCGCTTTTTTACTAACTTCATCATGTAAGTGTATTTCTTTTACTTTAATAAATACGGTGTCTACGGTATCACACTATTAGTCCCTTTTGTGTCCTTTATGAACCCTGCGTGGAGAGATCCAACATTACATGTGGAGAAGATATACCTCTAGGAAAGCCCCTCTCAATACCATCAGGTCTTCTCACCATTGCCAGGGTGCAATAAAAGCTGGTTTGACCCTCACAGTATATACTGTTTTGGGTTCAAACCCTCCGGTAAGCCCCCATCTATAACATCTAAGTGCACTGCATGTTTTGAAGACACAGTGGTGTGACATTAGAGTTTGGTTTACGTATGGACTATCCAATTTATTGATAAAGACTTTTTGAATGACTGCAGAACATCATTCTCTGAGACTTTTTTCTGCTGTATGTTGGTGAAGGCGCTTCTCACCTCACGTTTTGGGTAGCGATACATTCAGTTCCAACTCATTGACTGTCCATTCGACACATCTTTAATTTTAGTCTGATTTTGTATGTACCTTTATACGTATATATACTTTTTGGGTATAGGCCTTTTATTATATCCGTTTTAATTTCTTGTCTTTTAGCGCTACACATTTTTGTTTATTAACTATTTGAAATGCGCTCCCCTCATGGGACACACTCCTTGCTTGTCTGGATAGGCCTCTCTCACCGGTCTAGCAGCCAGCACGCAGCACGGATCAAAGTCTCTGCCACAGACTTGTTTGGGAATAAAATCCGTACAATTCTCTGCCACAGGATGTATAGATTTGCTGTAGTGAAAGTCAGTCTCGGGGCTTGAACCTTTAAGCCGAGCCGGCAACACTATGCTGTTTAGTTACTTTCGGATACGTCCCCCAACCGAGTCACCAGGCCCCTCTATAGACCAGCATGCGGCGTGATCTCTCCAAGACGGGTCCTCCCCTGGGATCTCCTCGGTTGTCCAGCTTCGTCACACAGGACCAACAGCTCAGGACCATTCCTCGGCCACGGTGGTAGGCCCCAGACAAGCCTCTGGACCCACCCCTGCGCCGTTTTATCATGGACCTCCCAATCAGAGGACCACAAGGTAGCTCCTTAACGCATACCTGTCGGCCAGGAGGGCCAGCAGGTGGCTGTAAAAACGAACCCCAAAATATGGTGTCTGTCCCATAAATACCCTCGCCCAGAATGCAACTTGGAGGACCACCTCCACCGAGCGTGCCTCCAGGACAGAGGAGCATCCATACGCTTCAACACGTTGCCTTTCCAACCCTGACCAGTGGTAAAAGCGACACCCACCGGTCAGCACGGAAACACCCACAACGCCAGCCAAGCTGGAACAGAGGCAAATTTTTAGCCTTCCTAACACACAATTTACTAAATTTACCTAACATGCGGTAGATTGCAAATCTACGAGTGCTACACTGGGAAGACCAATCGAGGATCTCAATCTGGGAAGGCCTGCTGCGTAGCTGATGGGCGTGAGTGGGGCCTAATGTTTTAGTTTTTTGCCTAAGGCCTCACAAAGCCTAGAGCCACCTCTGATTCCATGAAGGTAAAAAAAACCTTCCGTGTGCAGCAGTATCCCTAGCCCCCCCCCCCCCAATACATACCTGAGCTCCATCTCGATCCAGCGATGTGCACAAGAGCGTCTACTCCCCAGCGCTGGATCCCTGGACAGGTAAAAAAGAAGAAATTGTCTTCAGTTCCTTTTATGTGGAAAAAGCTGTTTTTTTTTTTTTTACTGTGGACACATTACAAGTGACAGCCACCTGCACAGGGTCCCGGGGAATAGTGCTTGGAATAGAACTAAGAGTTTTTGTTCTAAATGTTACCTCCATTTATCAGCGTATTTGGTTTACAGTACAAAACATTGCATAGCTTTAAAGAAGAAACAAAAAAGGTGAAGGTACTTCAAGTTCTGAGCTCCAGTATATGTTCACACGGAACCTTCACAAAGGTTGCTGATAGTTGAAAAGGTCATTGTCAGGCTATGATGGTAACAATACTATAATGGGGTCCCATTGTCACTTTACAAGGAGTGCCATGTTTATCATCCATACAGTGACCTGTGCATTGAGTGAACCTGATCTTCCACATTGCATTGTAGATGAAAGTGAAGCTACTTGTAAAGGTTACTGCAGAGCACCAACACAAAGCAATATTGTTCAGATGTCACCATCTCGTACCGGGTCCAACTTGTCACCGCTCTATGTCTTCACATATCTGACAAGCAATCTGTCACTTCAATGACAGGAATGGACATGATAATCACAATATATATGGTATATACAGGCAACTGCTGACATGCCTTCTGCATTGGAACCCCAAGCCCCAACCTACGTTATATCATAAGACGAGGAGCAATATGCATACATGGCCCAAGAGTTGTAAGCAGGTTATGTAGGTGTAGCACTACCCTCGCAGGAGCTACTGTTAAATGGTTCCCCTATTCCTGCACAGCCAGAAAAGAAGCATTTTTTACTCACATCCGGACACAAGAAACAGTCTTTGAGCTTGGTTTTGTTTTTTTATTAGGGGTAATAACTTGGATGGGATAGAGGGGTTAATGGATGCCTAACTCGACTGAACAATGGATGAGGACAACTTCCTTTCAATGTACAAAAGCCTGGACTGTTCTCCCTCCTGGCCTCCAACAGTCTTTAGTGATCGAAAGCAAAGGTCACTTGAGGACTAGGAGTTCTCAGACCCTTTTGAAAATAGCACAATATGTTTTAAGCTGCATACAGGAGGATCTCCTCTCCTTTGTAGAACTGCCCCAGCTCTACTGCCTGTAGGAACTACCAGCCCTCCTGGCTGCTTGTTCACCAGCCCACTGGGCTGCTCCGAAGATCTCCCAGGGCAAGGGATAGGAAGGGTTAAGCACAGCGCTGTCCTCCTGAAAGCTTGATACACGTGGCAGTGTCTCCCCTTGTGAATCCCCGGGTGTGTGGATGTACTCACTCTGTCCTCTTTGCTCCTTGCTGCTCCTTAGGTAAGATACCTTTCCCAACCGTAATGGTGTCTGGATCTTCCCAAGCCAGCCTGGAGGCAGAGACCCCTAGACCGCGGGGTCCCTCCTAGGCCACGACAGACTCCTCAGCACTCCATTTTCTACCCGACTCCAACTCCCCCGCTGGCATGGCTCTGCCATATTAAAGGGCTGACCTAGCCACCCTGCCAGGACATTCTGCCTGGGGATTTGCCAAGTTTCCTCAAGTACGCAGATCAGTACCTCCTGGCCCCCACCTACTAACTTTTAGAAGTTTCTCCAAGTTTCTAGATCCAGGGGAAGAGACCTGCCTCTGTGAGCCATCCAGCCTCACCTGCAGTAACCCAGACCTGATTTCAGACTCACAAACTTAAATTTGCTTGCACTAAAACTAGTGAGCACACTAGAGGATGCTACATAGGGGTTACATAAAGGGCAATGATGAACATTGCTTTATACTGGGATTGCTCATTCTGCATTGTATCAGAAAATCTTTGCAGGACTACTGCCTGCCAAAAACAACAGGGGAGGATCATTTTTGCTGTAGTGGAAGAGCAAACCATCACCACCGTAGCACGTGTGTACTTCCCTGTCTGCTGTCTTTGCAGCTTAAAGGGGTTGTAAAGCTTCGTTTTTTCACCTTAAAGCATCCTATACATTAAGGTGAAAAAAATTCTTCTAGTGACCAGCCCCCCATTTTACTCACCTGAGCCCTGGAATTTCCCACGGCAGAGACGCACTAGTAAAGAACCTCTTGAGCAGTTTAGGATTGAACTGCTTCTTGTCCAGCTTCATTGTGTAGCTGCATGTCATTTTAGAGACCTAAGATTAGAATGTTTCCTTCCTATGCTATAGTCACTGTTTAAACATTTGTCCATTGTGGTCATTTCCCCTCTTAAAGCGGTTGTATACCAACACAAATTTTTATTTATTTTTTTAAACCTGTAAGGCAAAAGGCATAACGAGCTAGTATGCAACGCATACTAGCTCATTATGAAATACTTACCTTAGAACGAGGTGTCGGCAGCTGTTCCCGATCCATGCTGAGGGAGCTGACATTTCCCCTCAGCGTGTCTTCCGGGTTCGCGGCTCCAGCACTGTGAGTGGCCGGAGCCGCGATGTCGTCACTCCCGCGCATGCGCACGGGAGCCTTCTTTTCGGCAAGGTCCGGCAGCGTCTGCCGGACCCTCAGCCGGACCTTCACAGCGCATGCGCCGCTGACGTCAGCAGCTGCATGCAAAGTGAATATCTCCCAAACCGTACAGGTTTAGGAGATATTCGTTTTACCTACAGGTAAGCCTTATTATAGGCTTACCTATAGGTAAAAATACAAAAAAAGGCTATACAACCGCTTTAAGCGTCTCTTCTGCAGGGAGAATAAGTTTAGTGCTTGTAGTCGCTCCTTATAACTGAGGTTCTCCAGTCCCCTTATTAGCTTTGTTGCCCTTCTCTGGACCCTCTCCAGTTCCAGCACATCCCTTCTGAGGACTGGTGCCCAGAACTGGACAGCATACACAAGATGCGGTTCCTGCTGTCCAGATAACTTGATCTTCTGGCCCTTGTCCAGCATAGTTTTCTTACAACTACTGATCCTGTCTAAATCCCCACTCTGTCCATCTTCAACTCCCTGTGTGCTTTAGTATTAATCACCTGTGGTCATTCAACAAATAAATGTGTATTGTGTCAATCCTGCACTACCCTTTATGTGTTTAGTGAGAAAATAAATAATGTATTATCTTCTAAAACCATTAAAAAAAACATTAAAAATCGAATAAAAAATTTATATTGAACAATATTTGGGTGGCTGCTAGCAGTAATGTGCATTCCCACACCCAACATATGTATATAATAAATATGACACTGCTGTGCCTACCTTATACCTCTATAGTGTTATTCGTGCTAAATAGCACTTTGTGCACTCCAACTTCAGATTCACCACTTCAGATTCTACACACCACATCCACTTTACCAAGGTGCATGGGTACCCCTGAGGAAGTCACGTTACCCGTTACCTTTTAAAATTGGTGTTTAACACAGGTTGGAGTGCATTTTAGCACAAATACCATTATAGAGGTATCAGGTAGGCGCAGCAGTGTCATATTTAATATATAATCACCCCCTGTTGTCCCCTGCAATGAAAAGCATTAATGTATCTTAATCTAAAAAAAAAGTGCGCTACTCAAAATACAATAAATCCATCAATAGCATACAAAAGTATGCATAAAAGGTGCTACCGTGAATGAATACAGTGCAATGAATCAATATGTAACCATATAAAACATGTTCTACAAAACAAATAAATAGTTTAAAGCAATGATCATCAACCCTGTCCTCAGGGCCCACTAACAGGCCAGGTTTGCAAGATAACTAAAATACATCACAGGTGATATCATTTGCTGCTCAGTGAATGCAGTACTCTAGTCTGCATCTTCCCAAGGTAATGCATAAAACCTGGCCTGTTAGTGGGCCCTGAGGACAGGGTTGATGACCACTGGTTTAAAGTAATATCCACTTATTAAAGCGGAGTTCCACTCATTTTTGTGTTTATTAAAAGTCACTTTTAATAAACACACACTTACCTGTCCCACGATCCAGCGATGTGGCCGCCCGAAGCCTCGTTTCTTTCCCTTGCCTCTCCGCGGTTCCGGCATTGCAAGTGTAGGCACCCGGCTGTGACAGCTTGTGGCTTCATATCCAGGTGTGCACTGCGCATGCGCAAGTTGCACAACGCCTCCCCATTGGTCGGGCAATCTTCTGGGACCTGTGACGTTTCCCAGAAGATTACAAAGAGGGACGGGAAGAGCAGAACTTCCGGCCGAGCCGCCTAGGCAGCTCGAGCAGAAGTGGGAGCAGGTACCTGTCAAAACTAGGTACCTGCTCCCCCCCCTCCCTGCCCAAAAATGACATGCCAAATGTGGCATATTTGGGGGGGAGCAGTGCTTAAAGTGAAACTTCCCCTTTTGGGTGAAACTCTGCTTTAGGCCGGGTTCGCATATGAGCATGCAGCGGCTCACAGCAGGAGTCCGGTGCGTCCTCGTTCACCGTTTCAGGTCCGATTTCAGCCCAAATTTTGGGCTGAATTCAGACCTAAAATGGACTAAAAGACACACAGGACTCCTGTGCAAATCGCACCGGAGCCACTGTGGAGATATGTGAATTGGCTCCATAGAGAGCCGGTCACAATCTCCTGCTGTGTGAATTGGATGCGGAAAATGCGCATCAAATTCGCTCTAGTGTGAACCCAGCCTTAAAGTGCTTGATATTTTGTATCCAAGTGAGTATTGTGACAGCCTTCGATCGACATAAGACAATGTGCAATGTAAATCCTCCACCACAGATATGCAGCCTTTTGCCTACTCCTCTGATCTACACAGGAGATCAATAAGCGCTTTTATGTGCGTGTTCAAACTAACACTGGCCACGCCATCATCCACCATCCATCCCCTGTAACAACGATGTCGGAAATAAGGTGAAAATCTCTCAAACAACACCTTTAGCTTGTCCTTACAAAGAGAACCAAAGGAGCCGCCATGGTGTTCTATTGTAAAATAAAATTACTTTATTTGGGGATGGGCGTGACCGGAGGCTGAGGAGGAGGGGAGGGCGTTGAGAACCCGGACCTAGCCGCTATCAGCTGTTCCTCCCGACGCCCGCCCGCCACCCACGCCGGATGTTCGGGACGCTGAAGTGGCTTTCCCCATGTGTATGACGGCCGGAGGGTGGAGGAGACAGGGAGTAAGCAGCTGGCTTATGATTTAGCCGAAGCCGTGGCTCTCCTGGAGACAGGCGTCTAAGAACCGCACCGGTCCCCTCATTGGAGCACTTGCGCTGGCTGCCAGCACACAGGTGGATACCGCTGGTCAGCGGTTTACATGACAGGAGGAAGTAAGATTGTCCAGCTACACAGAGCGCCGCACATCTGAGGTAACCTGTCTGTCTCACCCCTAACGAACGTGAGCCTGTAGTATCATCTCCCGGTGAGTCTTTTACTATGATGTATTGGAAGGAGCATTTCAAAGGCTGAAGAGGGAGTTGTAAGGTGCAATGTGATCTTACTGGCTAGCGTTACTATCTCAGGGCCTGGTTGAACTTTTTGGAGCCGGTTTCTGGAGGCGGTTTCCCCCCTTGGGGTATCAGCAGACCACTGGTTTACCCAGGAAGAAAAAAGTTGACAGCAATTGAATATGTGGTACAAACCTTTGCTCCCTAAAGTTTAAGGGGTGAGGGTGGATAAGATGACCAGGAAAAAAGGGTCAGAGGAGGCCGCAGCACAGGAGGGAGCGCATAATTTGCGAGGCCCTAAGGAAAAAGTAGCTCAGGGAGCGGCCGCTAAATTGGAGCGATTTGCCCATACACCAAATAGCACACCAAAAAAGGGAAACCAGGGGGGTGCACAACTCCAAGCGGTACAGTTGAATCACCCTGGGGGGAGGAAGAGCCAAGGTTCAGCTGAAATCTGTATACCTTCAGTAACCGAATCAGCATTGCAGACATGTTTGGTAAAGGAGAGTGGCCTGAGTGGCCTGGGCCATGAAGCAACAAAGGATAAGGAGGCAGAGCAGGAACCATCCCTGAAGGATATCCTTCTAGCAATTAATGTTTGCAAGACCACGTTGTCGGATCTATCAGACCAACTTAGAGGAATTAGAGATGACCTGGTCATATTGAAAAAGGATATGCAAGAGGTATGCGCCCGTACCACTGCTTTAGAAGAGAGGCTCAGTCAGGTGGAGGACGATGTGAACCCACTGAGACAGGAGGTTAAGAAGATGAAGGTACAGCTAGACACATGTCTCCAGAAAATTGATGAATACGAGAACAGAGCACGCAGGAAGAACGTGAGGGTCCTGGGTCTCCCCGAAAAGAGTGAGGGCAACAACCCTGTAGAATTCATGGAGGGATGGTTCAGGGACATGTTTGGCAAAGACGCTTTCTCCAAAATGTTTGCTATTGAGCGAGCACACAGAATTGCCCCGAGGGTCCCACATCCAGGGGGTCAGCCAAGGCCACTCATTGTTAAAATTCTGTTTTTCAGAGATAAAGCGACCATTCTCCAGAAAGCAAGGGAGATGAAAAATATTTTGTATAATGGTGCAAAAATATCTTTGTATCCGGATTTTTCTCCTGAGCTGCAGAGACAGAGGGCGAAGTTTGTAGAATGTAAGCGAAGCTTACAGCGGCATGGACTCAGATATGCGCTGCTGTACCCAGCTCGTTTACGGGTAATAGTAAATGGAGAGGTGAAATTTTTTAATAACCCAGCAGAAGTGTCTTCATGGTTAGAGGGGTATGAGGGTAGGCCGCGGCCAGGTGAGGGGATCCGGGGAGAGGGGGGGAGGGAGTAGGAGATCGGACCTCGGGGCTTTTTCTTTTTGCCCCTTTTTTTTTTTTGTTTTCCTTTCTCCTTTTCTCGCCTCCCTCCCTTCTCCCCCCCCCTCCCCCTCTTTCTTTTTTCCCCTCCTACCCTTTTCACAGTTGGTATAAGTAGAGATATATGGTTCAATGGTGTGGGTTTTAGGGAGAAGCAGCTATGGGGGGGGGGGGGAGGGGAGAGACAAAGTAATGTTTTTTTTTTTTTTTCTTCTCTTTTCTCTCTCTCTCCTCTCTTCCCTGTTGGTGTTTACACGTATTAAGTACGCTGGGGGTAATCCCCCCCTTATAAAGGTTCGGGTTGCAACGCAAGAGGAGGAAGGTGGTTCACCTAGGTCTAAAGGGTTAATCACGGTCACTTTGGAAGCTCAGTGGGAAGGGCCCATGATTGGGTCAGTGGGGGAGGGGGGAGGGTTTAGATGGAGCAGGGGGGGGAGGTGGGGGGTTGGGAGGGTTGGGAGGGTATGGGGGCGAGGATGTGTGAGTTTGGGGGGGGATAGGGGGGTAGAGTGGAGTGGAAAAGTAATAGCACCTAAATTCCAAGAATTATTTATAACAGTGTTGGAAATTGAGTATTATTTAGAGTTAAACAGGTGTGGCACTGAAGGTACATAGCACCAAAATTCCAAGAATTATTTATAACAGTGTTGGAAATTGAGTATTATTTAGAGTTAAACAGGTGTGGCACTGAAGTTACACAAAAAGTAATAGCACCAAAATTTCAAAAAAATTATTCACAACAGTGTTGGAATCTAAGTATTTTTTTAGAATTAAGATATAGGAACAGGTGTTGGTAGGCACAAAAATAGATATGAGGATAATGTTAGGAACAGTTAATTGTGTGAAGGTATGTTCGTGGAATGTGCGGGGGGTGAAAGATGTATGCAAGAAACAAGCAATTTTCTCTATGGCCAGAATAAGGGATGTCAGGATACTCTGCCTCCAGGAAACCCATTTAGACAGGGGTTCGGTCAACATTCTAAGGAATAGGGGCTACCAAGAGCAGTTCCACTCAACTTATTCCTCGTATTCAAGAGGAGTGAGTGTGCTGATAAACACCAGATTGGTTTTCTCCTGTAGACAGAGCAAACTGGATAAGTATGGTCGGTACGTTTTCCTCTACTGCAGTATTGAGGGGCGGGATTGTATTCTGGCGGGTGTATATATTCCCCCACCATTCAAAACAGAGATACTTAACAAACTGATAAATTTCACAGCGGACAAACCAGGGGTACCGGTCATAGTAATGGGGGATTTCAACATGGCTATGGATAATCGATTAGATAGATTCCCGACAGGGCTGATTCCTGGAGGGATATCCAGGGGCCCGCTTCTCCAATTTTGTGAGGAAGTGGGCTGGGTGGATGTTTGGAGGAGGAGGCATCCGGGTATGAGGCAATATTCATGCCACTCAAGGACGCATGCCACCCTCTCCAGAATAGATTTGGTGCTCTGTAACGAGGAAGCTCTGAAAATGGTGGAAGAGATAGATTATGATCTTAGGGGGCTCTCAGATCATTCTCCAGTGGTTTTTTCAGTGAAAACAGGGTGGAACACTGGACGAGGGGAGTGGAAATTGAACCCCTTCTGGCTTGAAGTGATTGAGGATGATGGAGGGATCATCAGTAGCCTGAGGGAGTTCATAAACCTGAATCAAGGGTCAGCCCCGATAGGTACCACTTGGGATGCTTTAAAGGCATTCCTTAGAGGGGTTCTTGTACAGAAAATCTCCTATGTCAAGAAGAAAGCACAAGTTAAGGAACAAAGAATAAGGGAAATGGTGAAGGAGGCAGAAGCTAGATATCTGGAGGAGCCTACCACAATCAGATATGAGGCTTGGGTAGAGGGCCAGGAGGAATATAGAAAATTAATCCTGGAGAAAGAGGAAAAGAGTAGAATGTTTCAGAAACAGAATTTTTTCTGTGAAGGGGAAATGGTGGGTAGAACCTTGGCATTAATAGCTAGGGCAAACGGTCCCTCCTCCACGATACCGGCGGTGTGGGATAGAGACGGGTGTATTATAAGGCACACCCCCGGTATGGTGGAGGTGTTCAAAGTTTACTATGAAGATCTGTATAAGGCCCCTCAGCTAGATGTAGAAGGGGAGATGTGGGAGTTTTTTGAAAGACTCAATATTGTTCCTCTAGCCAGAGAGGAAAGAGATACCCTGGACGCCCCACTGACACTGGTGGAGATACAAAGTGTGGTAAAGGAAATGGCGAATCAAAAAGCGCCAGGACCTGATGGTTTGCCTGCAGAACTGTATAAAAAATATGGAGAAGTTTTGCTTCCTCAACTAGTAGAGGTTTTGAATGGGGCCGTGATGGAAGGTAAATTACCTATGTCTATGACAGAAGCTACAATCATAATTTTGTTAAAAGAGGGGAAGAACCCGTTAGACGCTGCCTCATACAGACCAATCTCACTTTTATGTACGGATGTCAAGATTCTGGCTAAAGTTTTAGCAAATAGGTTAAAAAAAAAAATTCCTAGAGTAATACACGCGGATCAAACCGGTTTTATTCCGGATAGATCGGTGAGTATGAATATTAGGCGAATGTACAGTAACATACAAGTACCTATGGAGAAGGGGGGCAGCAGAGCTATTCTATCTTTAGATGCGGTTAAGGCATTTGATAGCCTGGAGTGGCACTACCTGTGGAAGGTACTGGCAGAGTTTAAATTTGGCCCTAGCTTTGTGAAATGGCTGAAACTACTATATGATAGCCCGAAAGCTAGAGTCAGAGTCAATGGCGAGTTCTCGGAGTGGTTCCGGTTGGGGAGGTGGACGAGACAGGGGTGCCCATTGTCGCCCCTGCTCTTCGCCCTCGCACTGGAGCCCTTGGCAATTGCTCTGAGAACGTCACAAGAAATTCAGGGCTTCAAAAGTAGGGGTGCAGAGGAGAAAGTCGCTATGTATGCCGACGATATCCTGTTATTCCTGGGAGATACACAAACCTCCTTGCTAGCAGCCATGAAGCTAATTAAAGATTTCGGACATTTCTCGGGTTTGAGGATTAACTGGGATAAATCGGCTTTATTGCCGATAGATCCCCTGGTAAATCCTCTCCCTAGTGAGGTGAATTCGATAAAAATTGTAAACCAGATGAGATACCTGGGGGTAAATATAACAAAAGATCCGGGGCAGTTTATAACGGGCAATGTAGTACCACTATTGACAAAATTAAAGCAGAAGAGTCGGGTGTGGGGTGGTCTTCCTCTCTCGGTCGCCGGCAGATGTAATCTCATCAAAATGATATGGATGCCACAAATTTTATTTATACTACAGAATTCCCCTGTCTGGATTCCAAGGCATTGGTTTAGGAGGCTGGATAGTCTGTTCAGGGAATTAATCTGGAAAAATGGGGTGGCAAGGATAGGTTTGAAAACGCTGCGGCGGCCGAGGGAGGAGGGAGGCCTGGCGCTGCCGGACCCCTGGAGTTACTTCTTAGCAGCCCAAATACAGTTCATGAGAGGCAGTAATGTGCCTGAAGAAAGGTTAGGAAGAGATAACCTATGGAGGAGTAACATCAGCTATGCTACGGAGGTGGAGGCAGTGGAGGCCGAATCCTTTGGACATAGCTGCCCCACAACGCAGTTAATGATCAGAAGCTGGAAGATGGTAAAGGCTGCACTAGGATACTCGGGGTTCTCCGAATTTTCCCCGTTATGGAACAACAAAAATCTGAAGGAGCTCAGTGCGATAGGGAAAATGGAAGAATGGGATAGGAGGGGTATCCGCCGTCTGAGACAGATGTATAGAGAAGGGAGGATGAAGTTGTTCCGGGAGTTAAGAGAGGAGTTTGCAGTGCCCAATAGATTGTTCTTTGGCTACTTGCAGGTAAGACATGCCTTGGAGGCACAATTTAAGGGCAAAGAGATAGAGTGGAGTGAAATGCCCTTACTACGGAAATTGGTAAATAGCAAGGGTTCTAGAGGGCTGATTTCAGAAATGTACAGGAGTATAATCAAGGCGGGGCAGGAGGGGGAGGTAGAGCCCAAGAGGAGAACTAAGTGGGGGGAAGAGATCGACACCATAACAGAGGAACAATGGAAGTTTAATCTAGCATTGGGCCCAAGGGTATCTCTGTCACCTTCACAAGGGGTCTCCCAACTGTACCTAATTTATAGACTTTACTACACACCAGAAAAATTATTTAAGTTTGGAAAGAGGCAGGAGGCGAACTGTCAGCGTTGTGGAGACGGAAGAGGGGACCTGATACACATGTTCTGGCGATGCCCCAAGTTATATAGATATTGGGAAAACCTAGTGGAGGAAATCAACATAATATTTAGAGCATCACTGGTGATGGAGGCCCGAACCTGCCTTTTGAGTTTATTTGAGAAAAATGATATGCTGAAGGACACCCAGACGGCAATTATAAGATGTTTGTTTCAGGGTAGGAAAATTATAGCACGGAAGTGGCAGGCGAAAGTACCCCCAACGGTAGGAGAATGGAGAAGAGAGGTCAAGGATATGATCATCAAGGAGGAATTCTGGTACAGAAGGAGAGGCAATTTAAAGAAATTTAAGAGTATATGGAAGTTATGGCTGGAGCATGAATGAATTAGCGAGGTGCAATTAGAATTTAGGTTGTGTGGGTGGTGGGTGTCTGGGTGGAAGGGGGGGTGGAGGTGGGGGGGGGTGTTGGGAGGGGTTTGAGGGGGAGGGAGGGAGGGAGATAGCAGCAGACATTACTGTAGTTTGTACAAACACTATGTATAACTTCTGCCTAGCTGGAGAATTTGTCGCATATATTTCTTTTTTTTAATTAAGAAGTTTTTGAATAAATAAAGATAAAATTGCATATTAACCACAATGATGTGAAAAAAAGAGATGGGCTAGTTTTTGATTTTTTAAAGTTGAAACAACGTCTCTTAAGGAAAGATTCGCTGAAGTGGTTATAAGATCAAAAAAAAAAGAAAAAAAAAGAAGAAAAAAAAAAAAAATTACTTTATTTAAAATAGGTACTTACAGGATCAAAAAGGAACACAGACATAAGTGAGGGGTGCTCCACACCCCCGACAATGCTGACTGGTAGTGAAACATGTTGTTAGGGGCCTGGGTGGTGACACCACATGCTTCCCAGGAATGGTATCTCTGTGTTTTCGTGGGGGGGGGCAATTGGTGATCGGATATTTATGGATTCAGTCCTCTGTACTGTAACGTAAAGGGGACTGCACTGTAAAGGGGCGCTGTAATGATTACAGCGCCCCTTTACTGTAGGAACGCATACATGCCAAAAGATGTACACCGAGTTGCATCTCCACACCCGCCGGCCATCGTACCTACTACATTGATGGGGATTGGGGATTATACCCTGTCCAACCTAACAACTTGCTTCCTGACACTAATAAACAATACACAGGTACTCAACAATACAATACTCGTGCACTCACAGGACACAGGTACTCACAATACTCGGGTACTAACAAGAAAGGCACACACGTGCACACACAATACTCAGGCTGCCTGTTGCTGGTGCCATGTGTGGCTGCAGAGCAGGGACACCATGCATTTCATTTTGGCCCTGGCGGGGGTTTGAACACCCCTGACCCCCCCTTATCTATGCCCCTGCCTTTACAGTGCAGTCCCCTTTATTTCACAATGCCCCTTTACATTACAGGGCCCCAAACACACACAGCCCCCCCCATCATGGTGCCCATTTACATTACAGTGCCCCTAGCAATCACAGCCCCATCACAGTGCCCATTGCAGTCATGTCCCCCCCCCACTTTCTCTCTAATCACAGTGCCCTATTTTACTCTCCGCCTTCCTACCTTCAGCAGGGCAGAGGCAGGATTCAGCCAGTGTGTCCTCTACAGGGTCTCCTGCCCAGCTGTTGATGCCATCCTATCAGCAGGGCAGAGGGCGGGAGGAGCTGCAGATCTGGATCATATTAACAAGTGGGTGATTACCTGCTTGTTAATATGAAAAGACTCCTGTTCTCTGTGCAGATCTCCAGCTCCTCTCGCCCCCTGGTCTGCTGATAGGATGACATTATTGGCTTGGCAGGAGATGTGCATGGTCGCAAAGCCGGAGGTGAGCAGTGACCGAGGTCCAGACGGGGCCAACGCAGACTGTTGCCGATTACCTCCCGCTGTTTGGCGCAGTCATTAACAGGCCATGGCCTGCTACCGATCCATGGCCCGGGGGGGTTGGGGACCCCTGCATTAGCCAGCTCTTGTTAGGACATGCAGCCTGGCGGCCCTGGCCCACTGGGCAAATGCCCGGTGCACCCTATGGCCAGTCCAGGCCTGTCCTCAGTATTCAAAGGGAAAAATACACAGGAGAACTTTGGCAAGTCCAAGAAGCCATTATACTAAGGGTCGGTTCACTCGCTTCCATCATCCTTATGTATGCCTTCAGTGAGAGCTTTCCTTTGGTGGTAAACATTTGTAAACTGTGACACCTGCAGCTACATGAACAAGGTGGAGCAATGCATAAAATAGCAATAAATTTATATAATAGATGTTCTGCCTCGGCACACCTGCATGATTGCACGTAAAGGACGTGATATAAGACAAGCCAGGAAATACATCTAATTAGCAGTATTTATTTAAGTGTGGATTAATGAGAAGTGGATTTCATCACAAGGTAGTTTAATTAGTAGTAATTAAAACATAATTACATCTGTTAAAGAATAATGCAGAGACGTTCTGAGAAATTTATAGTTGTGCACAACTGTACACAGAATTTTAAACAAAAGGATAAAAAGACAAATTGTGTTTTCTAGTATCTTTATATTGGCAGGTACTCCTTACCTAACCCTATGAAGACACACACATGCAAAGACATGATCACACGCGGTGGTGGCTAAATGGTTCTAAATTTAAATGCCTACAAGAATACTAGAAAAACAGAGTTTGTATCTTCTTCCACAGCTGTAGTTTCATTATTGGTCGGGTCAAATGTAACACACGAGAATCCTAAAACCAAAATTGATCGAGAAAAAGTCTAGAGACCCGTTATAAATTGTGGCTCAATTGGGAAAAAATCCCTTCCTGATTCCAAAGGCAATTGGACAACTCGTTGAACCAACATTCTCTTGTCCATTAAAAATATTGGCAGGTGTTAATATTTTTTGCCTTTGCGCTGACACCCGCCGGCATCCAATCTGATCTTTTTCCATCTGAGAGCCCGATAGAGAACAGCGGTGCTGTGTCTGTGTCCACCCTGCATAGGGGAGGTCCCCTTAACCGGGGCCTTCTCTCAAAAAAGCCCAATATTCAGGGAGCCTGGAGATAAGCAATCCAGGGATTCCACACTTTCAAACCTAGCGTGCTTATCTCGTCGAATACTAGTCAATTTTTTAGTGATCATAATCTAGGGTATTTTGTGTTTCACCAAGGTAACATTGATTATAGGCGATTTCCATGCACGTGCTACAGTTATATTTGATTAAAAAATATGAGATTCCGTAGATGTCTGGGGATCTCCTCCAGCAGATCAGTAAACAGCCCTGTTTTGTATCCTCTAGGTATATTTTGTCCCGTCAATGAGTAGATCAGGTTGAATATCCTGATCCAGAAATGTCGTACCTTCGGACAAGACCACCAGACATGATACATATCTCCTTCCTGTCCGCATCCCCGAAAGCATAAGGGTGAAGTTAGGGGCGGATCCAGGGGGGCGCAACATGGCAATTGCCCCACCCCCTGAGAAATTAGATGCGGGTGAGAGTCGAGGGGGAGCGGCTCCTCAGGCGGGTGAGAGAGCGGGGGGCGGGCCGGGCAGTTGAGCGGCTCGGTGGGTCGGACAGCTGAGTGACTCGGCGGGCGGGTGAAAGAGCAGGCGGCTGGGCGGGTGAGAGAACAGGCTGGCCAATCAGCGAGTTGGTGGGCGGGGGAGCAGAGAGATGACATCATCTCTCACCGCCTGCCCTGCAGTTCCCCCCTCACTGTGCAGGCAGCTGTGGACAGCAGAGAGATTACATCTTCTCTCTGCTGCCTGACTCTGGGACACAGCAAGGGGCAATCCCCACCTTAGCAGCAAGTGACAATCGACAACGAGTGACAGGTGACGTGACAATCCGCAACTTGTGGCAGGTGGCGTGGCAAGTGACAATCGGCAACAAGTGACAGGTGACGTGGCAAGTGACAATCCGCATCTGGTGGCAGGTGACGTGGCAAGTGACAGCCCGCAACTTGTGGCAGGTGACGTGGCAAGTGACTATCCGCAATGTGTGGCAGGTGGCGTGGCAAGTGACGTTCCGCATCTGGTGACAGGTGACGTGGCAAGTAACACGCTCAGAGCTCCCACTGATTCTACATTATGGTGAGTTGAATGATTTCATTTTATATAACAATGTAATAATAGAAATAATGCGCTTAAATCATCCTGACACCATAAAAACCATGGTGCCGGGATAATTGAAGTGCCAACACCAGCTATTTCCCAGATATTTTCTGGCAGTGCCCCTCCCAAGACTAGACTCTGGATCCGCCCCTGGGTGAAGTACCAGGGTATAATTTTTCTAGCCTTGTAGGAACAAGGTACCAGCGCAATAGCACCTTGTAATTTGCCTCCACCAATGAGGTGTTGAGTAGCCCTTGTGCACCATGGTCGACCATTTCGTCCACACCTCCTCCTCAACTATTTCCCCTGGGTCCGATTCCCATGCCGTTTGGTAGGAAGGTTTTAAAGGCAAAACGTTTTATTTAGTTTTGGATAGAGTGGAGATGGATCAGACAACCTGTCAGTTCTTATCGCTGCCTGTGCCCCTGTTGAGGAGATTCACCCTCTCGATTTGTCCTGTTTACCATTATTATTGAAGGTGAAAGTAAAAGAAAATCACATATTTTAGGTTGTCCCCCAGAACAGTAATAGAAGGGAAATCTTCCAATGGGGACACTAGTTCTGGTGACCTCAGGGGCCCCAACGTCTTGATTGAGTAGCTGCTCTGCTGCACAGTACCCACGGGGGTCACCCGCATGGCACAGGAGCCATTCAGTGAACACAACATTTTTCGTAAGGAATGCAAGGCACTCTAGGATTCGATGAGGTTGAGATTGTGACATCACTGATCCACCTCTCCTCTTCATCCAATCAAAGAACACTTAGCATTACTTGAGGAAAATGCAAGGTATTCTCTGAATGGTGCCTGTGCCGAGAAAGCAACCTCTTGTGGTTATTATCATAGCTCCCAACTGTCTCTGATTTTGAGGGACCGTCCCTGATTTTGAACACACTCCCTCTGTCCCTCTTTCCTCCTCATTTGTCCCTCATTTTGGTCTGATCTGTATAGTTGTATATAAAATACACTATATATTTTTCAAAAAGTGTTTCCCAGTGCTAAACCTTTCATCCAATTTCTAAATTGCTGCATTTGTAAATTTCGAAACCCAATAAAAAAGGAATAGTAGTGGTAAAAAAAAGCATTTGTGGGTTTAACTAATCATTTTTTCCCCATAATTCTCCTTTATAAGGGTGTGGCCGGGGGTGGGGCCTATGGCTACATACTTTTGCTAATAGGTGTCCCTCGTTCCCATTTCAAAAAGTTAGGAGGTATGTATTATGAAGCAGGGCAGCCTCTCGGCACAGGACCTGGAACACAGCAATACATTTTTTTTTCTCTTGGGGTTAGATATACTATAAATTCTCAGTTTCCCCCTTGACAGGAATTGACAGGAACAGAGCATGACCTGAACATGTCAAAAACAATACATATACTGTACAAAGAACTCTAGGTTTGGAAAAACAAAGTTTGTTTAAATATCTTACATCAGAGTGCTAGATGCAAAGAGCCTATAAGTATACGGTGTTCCAGCTGTCATAATGGAGACTGATGACAGCTTTAGTTTCATAAACAACGCTAACTCTTGTGGTTTAACTCTTGCTCCTCCGCGGTTCAGTTCTCTCCTATACACCAAACTTCCGCCAGGAATAATACAATGAAGAGTGATTTGTCTCTTAGGCCTCATTCAGACAGGCACTGACACCCACAGAATCTGTGTAGGCAGCCCATACATGTCTATTGGGACACAGAGGCTTTAGGGACATGGCCGATCATCCCAGTTTGACAACCGTATGGGTGCACAGCCCCAAACTCAGACCGTCTCACTTGCACCCGCACAGCTGTCAAATTGGGGCAAACAGCAGCTTCTTTCTTATGCAGGGAATGCATAGCTCTCAACTAGGGCTGGGAGATTTTCTTAAAAAAAAAATCTTCGATTCTCTTAAAAAAAACTCGATTCACGATTCGAATCAAGTTTTTTTTTTTTTTTGGAAACAGCGCCGGTCCTGAGGCACTGCGGGCATGAGCTTTTAGGCACGGCCGCGGCTTTGGCCTAGTCCGCGGAGTCCGGCCTCGTGGACTAGGCCGAAGCCGCGGCCTCACCTAAAAACTCCTTGCCCGCAGCTCTTCAGGCCCTGCGCGGTGTCCGTGCAGGTCTGGAGGCGCTGCGGGCATGAGTTTTTAGGAGAGGCCGCGGCTTCGGCCTAGTCCACGAGGCCGGACTCCGCGGACTAGACCGAAGCCGCGGCCTCGCCTAAGAAACTCATGCCCGCAGCGCCTCGGGACCGGCACGGTGGAAAAAAAAAAATCTAAAAAAATCGATTTGCTTAAATTTTGAATCGATTTGACCTCTCAACTCGATTCAAGGTTTAAATCGATTTTTTTCCCAGCCCTACCCTCAACTGTCCCTGATTTTGAATGACGGTCCCTGATTTGGAACAAAGTCCCCCTGTCCCTCTTTCCTCCTCATTTGTCCCTCATTTCGGTCTGATCTGTATACTTGTATATAAAATGCACTATTTATCTTTCAGAAAGTGTTTCCCAGTGCTAAACCTTTCATCCAATGTCTAAATTGCTGCATTTGTAAATTTCAAAAGGCAATATAAAAAAAAATAACCCAGTGGTGGTTAAATAACACCATAAGAAAGCTCTATTTGTATGAAAAAAATTATAAAAATGTTGTTTTTGGTTCAGTGTTGCATGACTGAGTAATTGGCATTCAAAGTGTGAGAGCGCTGAAAGCTGAAACTTGGTCTGGGCAGGAAGGGTGTATAAGTGTCCTGTATTGAAGCGATTTAAGAGGAACTGCAATCTGCTCACATAATTTGTAATAAAAACATCTTTGCCATTTTGAAGCGCCCCCCCCCCAACCACTTTGCATATTATTTTATATATATACTGTGATTCTGTACTTCCCCAATATGCTGCAAAAATCTCCCTCCACTGAGTCTGGCTGCAACCATTTTAACTGTGGGCAGCTGAAGCTGCTGCCTGTTCACTTCCTGGATTTACACAGACACACAGAGGCACACCTCCAGCTCTGCAGCTCTCATTGGCCCTCTTATGACTCATCCCCCCTCCGTTCCTGGCAAACTCACATTAGAGTGAGAGCTGTACATGATGTCATAAGCCTAGGCCAATGACCGGACAAGAAACAGGAAATGGGCTGTATAAGGTATTTACTGGCAGAAAAAAAAATGTTTTACTATCCAAAGTTAAAACAACAAGGGCAGAAGATTTAATAGATGGAAAGTTGAAAAATGTACTGAGGTTCTGCTTTAATATCATGAGTTTAGATGAATATGAATTTATTGTCGGCCATTATCGGCATCTTTAGCCCAAGAAAAGCATAATGCATCCCTTAGAATTCTATGTATGTCTTCACACTGGTCCGTTGCGCTTCCATTGTGGTGTTAAAAATCCTGCTTGCTCCATTGGTCAGCTAAACAACCTGCAGCAAAAACACCCCCCCCCCCCTTGAAATGCATTAAAAGTGCAGCAAGAACGCATCAATATCACACACATGTTGCATTTTTGATGCTGTTTTGGAGTCACATGACCTATGAAAAACACACCATAAGCACAGTAATATGTAGTCATAATCACGGTAGAATCATGTGCGTTTCTTGGGTCCATTATCTGCACCTTTTTTTCTATCAACAAACCGCCGATAACCCCAATTCCGGACGATAATTTTCAGCAGCGGAAATTTCTAAGCATAACTAAAACACACGCTTTCCTCACTCCTCCTGCCTATCTGTTCAATTGGCAGGAGTGAAGGGACTACCCAGTACTTCTGAGTATAGAGAAGCATGTGACTGTGCTGAGCCAATCACCTTGCACCAGTGCGGTCACATGGGATAACCCTGTGTAAGCTAAGGAGTGTACAACTCATAAACTGGACACCTTATCCTCATGAAGACCCAGGGAAGTGAAGGGAAACTGTGCATGTGCAGCTGGGGAGGGAAAATGAAAGCTGTTGCTTGGTCCTACATGAGCAAAGCACTGGTTCAATTTAATCATTTGCACAGCACCCTTAATAAACAGTGAGCGGTCACAATAGATTTTAGCTACCGTATATACTCGAGTATAAGTCGAGGCCCTAATTTACCACCAAAAAAAATGGGAAAAACCTATTGACCCGAGTATAAGACGAGGGTGAGAAATGCACAGCTACTGTAAGTGGAAAAGAGGGTCAACAATGCCTATTTGCAGCATCACTGTGCCCATTTGCATGCCTCACTGTCCCCATTTGCAGCCATAGGTCCCCTGAACTTCAAACTCAGTAGTTAAGGGTTCCTAGATGCCCCCTAGCTGCAGCCAAAATTTGGGGTCTCTGAACCCAAAGGGTCCCAAAATGACATTGCTGCAGATGGACACAGTTGACCGAATTTGGGGCCCCGTATCTCAGGGCCACTTAGTGCTAGGAACCCCACATTTGGTGTGCAAACCCAGTGGAACTAGCACCATAAAATTTTCAAAGCTGGGGTTTCTATCACCAAGTGGCCTCGAGATACAGGGCCCCAAATATCAGTTCAGAAAATGTCAAGCACTTTTCTGCAGCAGAGAATGACATTTTCCGAACCGGTTTTGGGGCACCGTATCTCAGGGCCACTTGGTGCTAGGAATGCCAGCTTTGGATATGTTATGGTACCAGATCCACTGGGTTTGCACACCAAATTTGGTGTTCCTAGCACCAAGTGGCCCTGAGATATGGGACCCCAAAGTCGGTTCAGAAAATGTCAAGCACTTTTCTGCAGCAGAGAATGACATTTTCCGAACCGATTTTGGGGCCCCGTTTCTCGGGGCCACTTAGTGCTAGGAACTTCAGCTTTGGATATGTCATGGTACCAGTTCTGCTGGGTTTGCACACTAAATTTGGGGCTCCTAGCACCAAGTGGCCCTGAGATACGGGGCCCCAAAGTCGGTTCGGAAAATAAATTTTTTGCTGCAGAAAAGTGCTTGACTCGAGTATAAGTCGAGGGGGGCACTTTCAGCACAAAAAAATGTGCTGAAAAATTCGACTTATACCCGAGTATATATGGTACTTCCCGCCCAGCTTATAAACAAATGACCGTCGAGCTGGAGTGCTGCTGTTTTCCCAGTCACATGCCTTGGGCACGCAGTGGTACAATCTGTCACCTGCTGTGCCCACCGGACACACCAGAAGACCACTTGTTGTAGCGGGCCAGCCCTGGTACCATGTAGTCGCTGTAAACTAAATTACAGTGATCACATGACAGTTATACACATCGAATAGCTTTCATTCATAGGCATGCATTTTGTACTGTTGTGATGATCTCTTTGATTGGTCACAGTGATCACATGGTACAGACAGGGCCAATCACAGTTCATCTGTACCATGTGATAGCTGTGGCCAATCACAGCTATCACAATAGTACATAATGAATGGCTATGAATGAATGGATGCCATTCATAAAAATGATTGCTTATAAATGTGATCATCACTTTTATAAGCAATCATAGTGTAGTGTAAAAAAATTCTTGATCACTTCTCAGTAGTACAGTGTCAGACAGTGTCACTATGGTAACAGCGTACTGCTCTGGTGACAGTATCCTAAATAAAGTGTAAGAAAATAAAAAATGTGTAAAAAAATTAAAAATTGTCATTTTTTTTTTACATACTGTCACCAGTCAGTATCCCTGTTCACCGCCACACCAGTCATATGATGATGCTGTACTGCTCGCCATGCCTCTTATTAAATACCTTGGACATTGAAATTTCCAAAAAGGGGTCAATTTGGCAGGTATTTCTATTGTCCTGGCATTTTTTGGCCTCAAGAAATGAAATAGGCCATCAGTACATCAGGATTGATCGATTTTCAAATATATATACCATAGTTTGTAAACTCTATAATTTTCATGCAGACTAAATAAAATACACTGATTAAGTAATTTTTACCAAAGATATGAATACAGTTTGGATCAAATTTATGAAGAAAGATTCATTTATTTGTAAAATTTCAATACAGAAATTAAGAAAATAGTTTTATTTCTCAAAATGACTTTTTAGTTTATTTAGCAAAAAATGAAATAAGAAATAAGAAATAAGAATAATCACCACTAAACAAAAGCTCTATCTGTCTACAAAAAAGATAACAATTTACACTTGGTTCACATTGGTGCCATTTGACATGTCGTCGGCAATTGCCAGCAATGGCACCATAATAATCGGTGTGGTTCTGCTTTTTCGGCGCAGCACCAATTTCAAAAGATTGTTTCTGTGCTACTTTTTGGGATTTCGGGGTGCGATTTCCATTGACATCTGTGCAGAACCCCGCACAGATCTCTGAAATCGCAGCCAAAATCGGGAACTGACATGCGAAATCATGCGAGTTCATCTGCTCAGTTTGAACCTTGGCTGAATCTTCATTTCATTCAATCCCCCCACCAGCTTTTCATAGTGAAAAAATCACAATAAGCGTATATTGATTGGTTTGTGCAAAAGTTATAGCGTCTACAAAATAGGGGATAGATTTATGTCAATTTTATTTTATTTTATTTTTTACTAGTAATGGCGACGATTTGCGTTTTTTATCGGGACTGCGACATTGCAGCGGACAGATCGGACACTTTTGTGGGACCAGTTACATTTATACAGAGATGAGAGCTAAAAATAGCCGCTGATTACTGTAAAAATGGCACTGGCAGGGAAGGGGTTAACACTAGGGCGCGATCAAGGGGTTAACTGTGTTCCCTGGGAGTGTTTCTAACTGTGGAGGGATGGGACTGACTGGGAGAAGAGACAGATCGTTGTTCCTACTTAGTAGGAACACACGATCTGTCTCCTCTCCCCTGACAGAACCGGGATTTGTGTGTTTACTCACGCGGATCCCCGTTCTCGTTCTGTCGGGAGCGATCTCGGGGGGGCCCGGCGGACATCGCGCCTGCGCAACGGCTCCGGGGGCACGCTACGGGTGCACCTGCTATAGCGTCTTAAAGAGCCGACGTATAGCTACGGCGATTGGCACAGCCGTGCCAACCTGCCGCAGTATAACTTCGGCAGCTGGTCGGCAAGTGGTTAATGTGCTCTGCTTGTTCTAACCAAACAGAAGTGGAGGGTAACAAAGTAGAATTTTAAAAAGTTCAGAGCTTTTAAAGTGTTACTAAACCCAGAATCTGCATTTACTGTATCTGGTCGCCCACAGTACACAGAACATGGAAATGCAATTATTTTAGTAAATATAAACTGATAAATACCTTTTCTCATCAGCAGTATATATAGCAGTCTTGTGACTTGTATCAGTTACTAGTAAAGCTTGTAGGAGGCGTTTTCATTCTCCCCTGATGCTCTGTCTGGACTGGACTGCACTGATCACATGCACCCTCCCAATAAAAAAATAATAAAACGCTCTAGCAATACACACCAAACTGAGCATGTGCAACCTGTCCCTGGCTCTGTAAATATCAGGTTATTTTTTGTGGACAGTGGAAGAAGAGGAGGATCAGAGAAGACAGGATCAAATGGCCTTATTACACAATGAACCCCCATGAGAGTGCCTGTGGAAACCAAAACCACAGGCCCTTAGGTTCACCACAGTGAGTATAATGCCGCGTACACACGACCGGACTTTACGGCATTCTTTGTCCTGCGGACGTTTCAACGGATTTTACGATGGACTTTCCGAATGAACGGACTTGCCTACACACGATCAACCAAAGTCCGACGGATTCGTACGTGATGACGTACCCCGGACTAAAACAAGGAAGTTCATAGCCAGTAGCCAATAGCTGCCCTAGCGTCGGTTTTTGTCCGTCGGACTAGCATACAGACGAGCGGATTTTTCGATTAGACTCGAGTCCGTCGGAAAGATTTGAAACATGTTTCAAATCTAAGTCCGTCAAACTTTTGAGAAAACAAAGTCCGCTGGAGCCCACACACGACCGAATTGTCCGACGAAGTCCGGTACGCTGGACCAAGTATGCCGTAGAGTCCGATCGTGTGTACGCGGCATAACAAGCACGCTGTACTGCATATACAGACAGATTTTACTGTTGTAGGTTTAGTAACACTTTAAGTAGTGGATGTACACGGATTATTTTTTGAGATAAAGAATATTGTTTAGTGTCGCTTCCTTTTTCCATGCCTATGTCAAAGTTTTTTGTTTTGATTCATCTTCTTTGTTGATTTTTGTTGCGTCATACCAAAAAATACCAGAACAAGGACACGTGTTTTCTGTTTAATTACGATCTCTGTTAGCTCAGCGCATTTAGCTGGAGAAATTCTTTGTTGAACCCCTGACGATACAGATCCTCCTCTGTTCTAAGGAAATGACACTGGTGCATATAGCCACCCGCGAGGTTATACAAAAGTTCAGCGATACTACATTATATTTACCTGTCACTCGCTTGGATTAATCTTAAGTAAACAGGGAAAAAACATTGTCGTTGTCAAGGTTATATAGCTTCAAACTAAATATTTTCTATTATCTATATACATCAGCCCATGTCCCAAAGTGAGAAATTCCAGAACATGATGAATTGATGTGACCGGGGTTACTGTCGAAACTGCCTGAATAAGGTGATGTGTGTGATTAGGGGTAGGGTTACAGTGAAGCTCTCCTTTTCCCCAAGCAAATAAACACAGTGGTACCTCTATAATCCGTTCTATCATCTGCTTCAAACATACTTCACGTCAGCCCTAGCAGACTAAAGCCTCGTACACACGGTACGATTGTTGGCGGGGGGATTGTCTGTTGACAGACTGTTGTCCTAAAATCTGACCATCAGTACGCTCCTTCTGACAATTGTTGTCCAACTCTCGGCCAGCAAATGTTGGATGACAGGCTAGTAAATTTTCGGCGGACAACAGATTTTTGTATGGTCAGTACGCAAGTCCGTCACACAAAAGTCGAAAGTACAAACACGCATGCTTGGAATCAATGCTCAAAAATGATAAATATAGCGCTCGCAAACACAATATGTAAATGTGGAATGAAAAATAAATAATAAAACAACACAAAGTCCAAAACAAGTGACTCAAGGTGCTTCAATCCAAAGTGAAGGGAAGAAAGGAGCTTCAAAAGATTTAGGTGCACAACACCCCCTTATGTGTCCCCACTCACCAGATCCACATGACCCCCAGCTTTTCAGTCTGGTGGGTCACTAAAGGCTTGATATGGACGTCTTTAAGATGGTGGATAGGTGAAGAGTTCACCTTCTACTTGGTGAAGAGTTTCAGCCAGACAAAACATGTACCCAGAAGTAAAAAAACAAACTAATAGTGAAGTACCATCAAAACAAAGGGTGGATACTTACAAAAAATAGGAATAAAACAAGCATCAAGCATGGAGCAGATCCTATAAAACCGCCGTTTCAGGCATGCGTTCCAAACGACCAGAAGTGACGTCAGAAATCCCGGAAATTGCGTCAACGTTTCGCCCTTCCACAGGGCATCATCAGGGCAACCAGCTATATACAGCGAATGTAGGGGAAAAAAAACACGCAAACTGCTTCAAAATCGTTGTAAAATTGCGTTACAAAAATGCAGAAAGCACAGCAAAAAGCACTGCAGAAACGCTCAAAAGCAACATGCATAAATGTGAATCGAGCCTAAAGAACAGTAAATTTGCTTTGGGTTCAGATCCATTAAAAAAATTTAAAAAATCTACATCTGAGGTCTTTGAGGCTGAAAATATCTGTGTCAAAGTTTACATGCTTACAAACGTACTGCATTTGAGTGCAAGAGCAGTATGCATCCTAGCAACAGAAGGATGCTAGGTAGTTTCCTGTAGAAGTCACCTGTATCCTAGAAACTCAAAGATGCTATGGAGGATACTAGGCAGCAATAGTCATCTGCTTTTTAGCAATGGAGGACATTAGGCAGCAGTAGTTGCCTGCTTTTTAGCATTGGCACCTGGCAGTTTTTCTTTGAGAAGTCACCTACACCCTAGCAATGAAGGCTGCTACATTGGTGCTAGGTGCTAGGCAGCTTCTTTGAGAAGCCGTCTGCATCCTGGCAATAGATTCCATAAGGTGGTATCATTGGGAAGCATCCTTGAGAAGCCACCTGCAGCTTTGCAATGGAGGGCATGGGGTGCATCCAAGAGAAGCCATCTGCATCATAGCAAAAGAGAGGGCGCAAGGCAGCTTCTTTGAGAAACCACCTACACCCTAGCAATTGATGTCACGAGGTGGCATCATTGAGAAGCCTCCTGCATCCTAGCAATCGAAGATCCTTGACGCCTTCCTTGAGAAGCCACCTGCACCCTAACAATGGAGGGTGCTAGGTGGAATCCATAAGAAGCCACATGCAACAAAGGGTGATAGGCGGCTTTCTTGAGAAGCTTCCTGCATCTTAGCAATGAAGGACCTTAGGTGGCTTACTTGAGAAGCCACCTGCATCTTAGCAACAGGACCATTTAAGCTGTAAGAACGTAAACGTTCTGTGAAGGCCCGTACACACGATCGGACTTTCCGGGGGGAAATGTTCGATGTCAGCCTGTTGGCGGTAAATCTGACCGTGTCTATGCTCCATCGAACAATTGTTGTCGGACTTTCTGCCAACAAATGTTGGCTAGCAGGTTTTCAAATTTTCCGCCAACAAATGTCTGTTGTCAGATTTTCCGAGCGTGTGTACGCAAGTCCGTCGGACAAAAGTTCAAAGTACAAACACGCATGCTCGGAAGCAAGGACAAGCCAGAAGCGGTCGGTCTTGTAAACTAGCGATCGTAATGGAGAATTAACATTCGTGACTTGGCAAATTATGAAATCTAAAAATGCAGCGCGCAATTCTCTTCTTTAATGGGATAATAATGAAGCTGCTTTGCTGGTGATACTGATAGAGTTGTTGCAAACAAATTTTCAAAGGCTTTTTTTTTCTAGTGATATCAAGAATAATATTATTATGCTTTATTTTTTTTTTATTTGGCCATTTTTTTTAAGATCAAAGATATAACTATGTTGGTGTTACATTGTATTTTTTTTAAATGTAACTATCTAATCCCAAAATGTCATTTGAAGTAAAACACATAGCCAAGTATTATTCTCCAAAATTTTTTTCTTATGCATTAAAAAAACAAAACAAATAAAATTGGACATGCTATCTGCCAATAGAACTTAACCAAAAAGTGCATTCTGTGCATCCAAAAATATAGAAAATATACCAAATCAAATCATTATTCAACCCAAAAAATAATGTCAAAGCAAGAACTCCAAGACCAATAATAAATAACACCTTATCTCCTCCGATTCAGCAACATGGCTGGTTGATGAAGAGACGATCAGAGACGAACTGAAAAGCACGAAATGAAAAGCGCCTAATTAAAAAACGCAAAAAGAAAAGCGTGAATCAACACTCACCAAACTTCTACTAACACGAAATTAGCAGAAGGAGCCCAAAGGGTGGCGCTAAAGAGCTGAAAAACCACGTAGTACTAAGTTCGTAATTGTTGGCCAACAATTGTGTGGCCGTTTGTATGCAAGACAAGTTTGGGCCAACGCCCTTCGGACAAAATTCCACGGTTTTGTTGGCCAACAATCCGATCGTGTGTACTATTTACACAGGATCTTACTGCCAGTTTCTGCCAAGATTTTGCATACTTTCACATGGTTGTGCGCATGAAACCTTACTGAAAAAAGCTGATGTGTGCATGAGCCCTAAAGCTACATTCACACCGGCACTCCTGTGTTTAGCTTGTCTAAACCCAGAAAGAGTTGTTTCCCAGAAAGAATGTCAAGTTTCGATCAGTCTGACTACAGAACCGTTTTCTACTTTGCAAAGGACCATTTTAAGGCTCTGTTTCCACTACTGCGAGTTGGTATCGATTCGACACATGTGAAGTCGCATGACAAGTCAAAATCCATATATTTCAATGGCCCTCATTCTAACTGGTGCGACTCAAGTCGCAGCGACTCTAAAAAAAGGTTTTTGTACTACTTTGTTCTGACTTTGGTGCGACTTGTTCTCCCATGGTTCTCACCAGTCGTATGGCATTGCATCAAAAATCGCATTGCAAAGTCACACTGTAAATTGCACGACTTTGGGGTCGCAATAGCGGAAACCTAGCCTAAATGAGCTTTGGCCCAGAGAAGACGGTGGCATTTCTAGATCATGTTCAGATATGGCTTCTTCTTTGCATGATAGAGCTTTAACTTGCATTTCTGGAAGGCATGGCCAACTGTGTTCACAGACAATGATTTTTGCAAGTATTCCTGAGCCCATGCAGTGATGTCCATCACAGAATCACGCCTGTTATAAATGCAGTGCGGTCTGAAGGCCAGAATATCACAGGCACAGAGATTTCTCCAGATACTCAGAATAGATTGATGAAATTATGTACTGTAGATAATTATATACAATGCAATTTTTTGGGAATTAAAGCGGGGTTCCACCCAAATTTTGAACAATATCTGTATGTATTCTCTTCCTTGCCTAGATGCTGACATGCCGTTTAAAAAAATTTAAATCGCCGTAATTTCCTTTTATTTTTCTATTCTTCTTTGCACTTCCTGGTTCTCCTCCCGTGGGAGTAGGCGTGTTTCTAGCCTCTCCCAGACTCCTGGGAGCTAGTCTCAGGCTTCCCAGGATGCCACTGAGCATGTGCGGGAACGAGCGGTGAATGCTGGGAGCACAGCATTCACCACATCCAGGAAATAAATGCTTGTGGGCTTCAAATGCCCACAATGAAGATGGAAACCGCCTGCAGTGAATAATATAAGTTATTCTTTCCGAGGAAATCTGACACAGGTGGACATATTACACACAATATGTGAGTATGTAATGCTGAGAAGAAAAGTTTGTGAATGAACTAAAAAAAAAAAAAAACGATAGATAGGTGGACCCCCGCTTTAAAGTTGTATACAAAAGATTCAAGTCTATGTGGTTCCTCTGAACCCAGGTGCTGGCTTTTGAATGGGCTACTTTAGACTTTCACATTAAAATCTCATCATTAATCACTTAGGGACCGAGCCTCTTTCTGAAATTTGGTGTTTACAAGTTAAAGACAGGTTTTTTGCTAGAAAATTACTTAGAACCCCCAAACGTTATATATTTTTTCGTTGCAATACTTTCTGTCACACCGTATTTGCGCAGCTGTTTTACAAGCGCACTTTTTTGGAAAAAATGCACTTTTTTGAATTAAAAAATAAGACAACAGTAAAGTTGGCCCAATTTTTTTTAATATTGTGAAAGATATTGTTGTACCGAGTAAATTGATACCCAACATGTCACGCTTCAAAATTGTACCCGCTCGCGGAATGGCGACAAATTTTACCCTTCAAAATCTCTATAGGCGACGTTTAAAAAATTCTACAGGTTGCATATTTTGAGTTACAGAAGAGGTCTAGGGCTAGAATTATTGTTCTCGCTCTAACAATCGCGGCGATACCTCACATGTGTGGTTTGAACACCGTTTTCATATGCGGGCGCTACTCACATATGCGTTTGCTTCTGCACGTGAGCTCGGCGGGACGGGCGTGCTTAAAATTTTTTTTTTCTTATTTATTTTACCTTTTATTTTTATTTTATTTTTACTTTTTATCCCTTGTAATAGAAAAACAGCATGACAGGACCTCTTAAATATGAGAGCTGGGGCCAAAAAGACCTCAGATCTCACATTTACATAAAAATGCAATAAAAAAAAAAAAAATGAAATGTCATTTGAAAAAAAAAAAAAAAAAAGTCTCTTTAAGTGCTATGGTCAAAACGTCACTTCCGCCCTGCAATGGTATGGAGACGGGTGGGGGCCATCTTCCCTTCACTCGTCTCCATACCACACATGGAAGAGACCTGATCGCCTCCGGTAAGAGGCAGAGGGCACCGGAGCGCGGCGGGAGGGGCGGGCGATAAAAGTGATCTTGCAGCGAATCCGCTGCAGAGATCACTTTTATCTGAAAGTGGACTGCCCGCTGAAGAAGAGAACACTGGGGTTATGGCAGCTAGCTGCTGCCATAACAACGATAGCCCTCTTCAAAGTACCGACGTATAACAACAGCGGGCGGTCCGTTAATTCACACATTTTTCAAAATAAATCTAATTGTAAAAAGTACCCAAAGCCTGGGTAACAATTGTGTGAATCTTGCATGAAAACATTTATAAAGACTCTAAGGCCAGATTCACACCTATGCATTTTTCCTCCTGATACGGTTTCCATTGAAATCAGTTGAAACATATCAAAACGCATGTGGATGGAAATGAATGTGCAAAGTTGCAATGTACTTGTATTGAAGTGACAATGCGCGTGATGACGTACATCAATGCCTGTAGATGTGCATCACAATGCATTTATGTGCATGACAATGTGCAACATGTAATAAGATGCATTTAATGCACTTCTTTTGCTTTAAATGGAAAACACATCAAGCAAAAAACGCAAAGGTGCAAATCCAGCCTGTGTCATATGGCTTATACAGACATGTTACCAGTTGCTGTGAATGTACAAATATTATTGCATGCAGGATCACATATCAGCATCTACCTGTGTAATATAATCTATTACTGAACATTTCACCACCCCAGGTACGTATGTATGGTAATGTATAGATTCTTCCACCCTAGCAATTGGCTCCAAATGCTATTTCCCTTTCTGTCTCTTGCAAAACAATACCTTCTTATGTTTACCCCAAGTCATTACACGTTCAAATATGACAATAAAAAATACTCTCTTAATTTGAATTCATGGCAGGTTGAGACTGATCAACAGAGTTCATAAGAAGTTTACACCACTCCATTCTTCCATAAGCCAGTTAAGCGAAACGCACACTCAGGCTGCATGGCATGCAACGGTACAGGCATCATGTAATGCCTATTGCTGTGCATTGACCGTGTCAGGGTAAAAGAAAACATCCCATGTTTGCTGAGACCATGGGGGTTGATAAGCTGGAGTGCAAAATTTGGTGCAGCTCTGCATAGAAACCAATCAGCTTCCAGGTTTTATTGTCAAAGCTTAATAGAACAAGCTGAAGTTAGGCCGGGTTCACACTAGTGCGACAAACGCTCCAACATTGGGAGCTCATGTTGCATGACGTGTGAAGATTAATGTTTCCCTATGGGAGCCGTCCTAACTGGTCCGACACAAGTCGGTCCGACTTTGAAAATGCTCCCTGCACTACTTTGGTCCGACTTTGATCCTACTTCAGCCCATTGACTATCATTGAAGTCAGATCAAAGTCGGATCGCTGTCTTGCATGATCCGACTTCAGCATGTGACTTGTGCTCAGATGATCTTGAGGGGGAACTCTGCGCCAAATTTTAAATAAAAAACCGGTATGGGTTCCCCCTCCAAGAGCATACCAGGCCCTTAGGTCTGATATGGATCTTAAGGGGAACCCCCTACGCTGAAATACCGGCGTGGGGGTCTCCCCCAAAATCCATACCAGACCCTTATCCGAGCACGCAGCCTGGCCGGTCAGGAAAAGGGGTGGGGACGAGCGAGCCCCCCCTACTCCTGAACCGTACCTGGCCGCGTGCCCTCAACATGGGGGGGTGGGTGCTTTGAGGCAGAGGGGGCGCCCTGCAGCCCCCCCCACCCCAAAGCACCTTGTCCCCATGTTGATGAGGACAAGGGCTTCTTCCCGACAACCCTGGCCGTTGGTTGTCGGGGTCTGTGGGGGGCTTATCGGAATCCTGGAGCCCCCTTTAATAAGGGGGTGCCCAGATCCCGGCCCCCCCACCCTATGTAAATGAGTATGGGATACATTGTACCCCTACCCATTCACCTAGGAAAAAAAGTTTTAATAAAAAAACACACTAGACAGGTTTTTAAAGTAATTTATTAGGCGGCTCCGGGGGTCTTCATCCGACTTCAGGGGTCTCTTTCTTCTTCTCTGCGCTCTCCGGTTCTTCTCCCGCTCTCCGGCCTCTTCTCCCGGTCTCCGGTTCTTCTCCCGCTCTCCGGTTCTTCTGCCGGGCTCCTCCACTATCTTCTGCTCTTTTGCCCGCTCTTTTGCTAGCGGTGGCCAGTCTTCTCTGCTGTCTTCTTCCCTCTTCTCTTCTTCCGATGTTGACACGACGCTCTCTCCCGCTGTAATGCGGTGTGCGCGGTGCGCAACGACTTATATAGGCATGGGGCGTGGTCACGGGTGATGTCATCCGGTGACTCCGCTCCTTATGACGTCACCACCCGAGGCATGATGGGACGGTGACGTCATAAGAGCAGAGTCACAGGATGAAATCACCCGGTGACCATGCCTATATAAGTCGTTGCGCACCGTGCACACAGCATTTCAGCGGGAGAGAGCGTCGTATCTTCGGAAGAAGAGAAGAGGGAAGAAGATGACGGTGAAGACCGGACCAACGCTAGCAAAAGAGTTGGCAAAAGAGCAGAAGATAGTGGAGGAGCACGGCAGAAGGCACCAGAGAGCGGGAGAAGAACCGGAGAGCGCAGAGAAGAAGGAAGAGACCCACGAAGTCGGAAGAAGACCCCGGAGCTGCCTAATAAATTACTTTAAAAACCTGTCTAGTGTGTTTTTTTATTGACACTTTTTTTCCTAAGTGAATGGGTGGGGGTACGATGTACCCCATATTAATTAATTAATGGGATCTGGAGGCACCTAATTGCAGGTGCCTGGCCCCCCATCCTCTCCTCCAGGTCCAAGAGTGTGGCCCCTTGCAAGTCTGATGGACTTTGGATCCGCATGGATGGTGCTGAGTGAGTGTGTGTGGCCATTGGGATCTCGGAACTCTAATGTTTTTAACAATGTGGTTTGTGTGATGCATCCTTACTTCATCATCTACTTAATGGTAAATATACCTCCACAAATAAGATGAGACACTTTTCTGCATAATTTATAATGTTGCCAAAATGCTTTGTATATTGACCAAAGTTTTAAGTCCAATTTTATTTTTGATATATCTTCCTAGAATCTGAATCCCCCTGAAGAAGACCAGAATGGGTCGAAATGCATTGGGGTATTCATGTAAATAACAACTGGCAATATGTTCTCCTGGGGGCCCTTCAGCCATGAGTGATGTTTTATGTTGTTGTTTGTTACACGTGAACCAGAGTTTGTATTTTACAATAAACCTATTGCATATTTGAATTTATCTTGAATTTCTGAGCTACATTATTCCTATATCAATGCTTTATGTTTATGTTTTGCTGCTTTAAAAACCCCTTGGGGAAACCTTCGTTTTTTTATGTCTGCCTAAGATACAAGTCAGATTTCAGGCATCCCTTGCAACAAAAATGTCATTGTTGGAGAGATACTTTCAATAGGAACACGTCTAAGGGGATGCAGGCCTAGCAGATTTCCTCATTGGTGCCCAGTAGCTCCACACCTGACAGTTAATTATGAAACCACTCCCATTAGACCTATTTCAGAACAGAAGCACAGAATAACAAAAGGTAGGAATCTGCAACAAAGTTTAGTGTAATCCTAACAATGTACATAGATCACCCAGGGGGGATTTTTTTTTTCTTAACAAAAGTGGAGTTACGCTTTAACCACTTCAGCTCCGCAAGGTTTTACCCCCTTAAAGACCAGGCCATTTTTTGTGAATACGGCATTGCGTTACTTTAACTGACAATTGCGCTGTCGTGTGGCGCTGTACCCAATTAAAATCAATGTCCTTCCCCCCCCCCCACAAATAGAGCTTTCTTTTGGTGATACTTGATCGCCTCTGCGTTTTTTGGGGTTTTTTTGCGCCATAAACAAAAAAAGACCGACAATTCTGAAAAAAAGAGAATATTTTTTACTTTCTGCTATGAGACATACCCAATAAAAAAATATCATCAGTGCCCATCAGTGCCTCCTCATCAGTGCCCATCAGTGCAGCCTCATCAGCGCACATCAGTGAGGGAGAAAAATTACTTATTTACAAAATTTTCTGACAGAAACTAATGCCGCGTACACACGAGCGGACTTGGCGGCAGACTTTGCCCGGCGGACTTTTCGACGGACTTTATGATGGACTTTCTTAATGAATCGGACTTGCCTATACACAATCCACCAAAGTCCGTCAAATTCGTATGTGATGACGTATGACCGGACTAAAACAAGGAAGTTCATAGCCAGTAGCCAATAGCTGCCCTAGCGTAGCTTTTTGTCCGTCGAACTAGCATACAGACGAGCGGACTTTTCGACCGGACTCGAGTTCGACGGAAAGATTTAAAACATGTTTCAAATCTAAGTCCGTCCAACTTTTGAGAAAACAAAGTCCGCTGGAGCCCACACACAACGAAATCCCGTCCGCCGGGCAAAGTCTGCCGTAAAGTCCGCTCGTGTGTACGCGGCATTAGAAAAACATTTTTTTTCAAAATTTTTGGACTTTTTGAATTTTTTTAGCAAAAAATAAAAAACTCAGTGGGGATTTAATGCCACCAAAAGAAAACTATTTGTGGGGAAAAAAATGATACAGAAATGTATTTGGGTACAGCGTTGTATGACCACGCAATTGTCATTCAAAGTTTGACAGCTCTGAAAGCTGATAATTGGCCTGGGCAGGAAGAAGGTAAAAGTTCCCGGTAGGCAAGTAGTTAAAACATGAGCTCAAACTATTTATACTTGTCTTTGGTGAAAAGGAGACTTTGGTTCTGCTTTTTAAAATGGGAAAGACCAGGGAGATGGTTTTAACTTTATTATTTTGGAGAGGGTTTAAATCTGTGAGGATGTATTGCTGTCTGTTTCACCCACCAGTCCTGGTGACCACGAAGGCAGATGGTGGCAGTAAAACCTGCTAGTTTTGTACTTTTCCCTACTTCATCAAAAAAGTTTTGGCTGCAATTCCACTTTAAATGCATAGAAATTGTTATTTTCTTTAAGGATCATCAATGAACTGATTGGAAACTTGATGAGCCATCTCTACTTCCTCCTAATGTTTAAATATCCAATGGACCTGGGAGGCAGAAGTTTTCTTTCCACGCCAGAGATTCTGTAAGTAAATGGCGTTGATTGACGTAAGGCCAAACACAATGTTATGACGGGATCTCCAAGGGTGATTTTTTTTTTTTTTCGCAAGCTGAATTCCAGGCAGATATAAAGAAACACAAATTAACGCAGCTCTGTAATGAATAATACATCATTACATTTTTTTTTTTATGAAAGCAGTTTAATCAGTTTGGCTCCAGAGCAATGTTTTTATTTTTTCTCATGTAAATATCTTAACTTTTGGCAATAAAATGACTTAAACCCCCAGAACATTATGTATTTTCTGAAAGCAGAGGCCCTGTAGAATAAAAAGGTGATTGTGGCAGTTTTTTATGTCACATGGTATTTGCACAACTGTTTGTTAAACACAATTTTTCTGAAAAATTATAGTAAAACAAATTTAAGTACAAAAACACACAATACCCTTTTTTTGGAAAAAGACACGCGCATCATCCTCCGACATACACCTACGGCGATTTGCGCAGCCGTGCCAACCTGCCACAGTATAATGACAGCGGCTGGTCGGCAAACAGATAAAGAGTCATCCAGGTATTTTGAGGAAAAAATAAAAATAATATATATATATATATATATATAGATAGATATACACTATATTACCAAAAGCGTTGGGACGCCTGCCTTTACATGCACATGAGCTTTATTGGCATCCCAGTCTTAGTCCATAAGCTTCAATATTGAGTTGGCCCACCTTTACAGCTATAACAGCTTCAACTCTTCTGGGAAGGCTGTCCACAAGGTTTAGGAGTGTGTCTATGGGAATGTTTGATCATTCTTACAGAAGAGCATTTGTGAGGCACTGATGTGAAGGAAAAGGCCTGGCTCGTAGCCTCCGCTCTAATTCATCCCAAAGGTGTTCTATAGGGTTGAGGTCAGGACTCTGTGCAGGCCAGTCCTCCACCCCAAAATTCGCTCATCCTTGTCCTTATGGACCTTGCTTTGTGCACTGGTCCAGATCATATGGTGAAGAGGGGATTATGGTGAGGGGTTGGGCTTGGCCCTTTAGTTCCAGTGAAGGGAACTCTTAAGGCGTCAGCATACCAAGACATTTTGGACAATTTCAGGCTCACAACTTTGTGGGAACAGTTTGGGGATGGCCCCTTCCTGTTCCAACATGACTGCACACCAGGGACCTGTGGTGAGGTCAGTGGCTGGTGAGGCACTATCAGAGCCAGAAACACACAGGTTATATATTCACAACAAGTTACGTATTCGATTCTCATTATGTACCGTATATACTCGAGTATAAGTCGAATTTTTCAGCACATTTTTTTGTGCTGAAAGTGCCCCCCTCGACTTATACTCGAGTCAAGCACTTTTCTGCAGCAAAAAATTTCATTTTCGGAACCGACTTTGGGGCCCCATATCCCAGGGCCACTTGGTGCTAGGAACCCCAAATTTGGTATGCAAACCCAGTGGAACTGGTACCACAACATATCCAAAGCTGAAGTTCCTAGCACTAAGTAAGCCCAGATACGGGGCCCCAAAATCGGTTCGGAAAATGTCATTCTCTGCTGCAGAAAAGTGCTTGACATTTTCTGAACCGATTTTGGGGCCCCATATCTCAGGGCCACTTGGTGCTAGGAACCCCAAATTTAGAGTGCAAACTCAGTGGAACTGGTACCATAACATATCCAAAGCTAGGGTTCCTAGCACTAAGTGGCCCTGAGATACGGGGCCCCAAAATCGGTTCAGAAAATGTCATTCTCTGCTGCAGAAAAGTGCTTCACATTTTCTGAACTGATTTTTGGGGCCCTGTATCTCGGGGTCACTTGGTGCTAGAAACCCCAGCTTTGGAAATATTATGGTGCCAGTTCCACTGGGTTTGCACTCCAAATTTGGGGTTCCTAGCACCAAGTGACCCTGAGATATGGGGCCCCAAAATCGGTTCAGAAAATGTCAAGCACTTTTCTGCAGCAGAGAATGACATTTTCCGAACCGATTTTGGGGTTCTTGGCACTAAGTGGCCCCGAGATACGGGGCCCCAAGATCGGTCAACTGTGTCCATCTGCAGCAATGTCATTTCGGGACCCTTTGGGTTCAGAGACCCCAAATTTTGGCTGCAGCTAGGGGGCATCTAGGAACCCTTAACTACGAGTTTGAAGTTCAGGGGACCTATGGCTGCAAATGGGCACAGTGAGGCATGCAAATGGGCACAGTGATGCTGCAAATGGGCATTGTGGACCCTTCTTTTCCAAACTTTCTCACCCTCGTCTTATACTCGGGTCAATACGTTTTTCCCATTTTTTTGTGGTAAATTAGGGTCTCGACTTATACTCGGAACGACTTATACTCGAGTATATACGGTAGGCGATTGCAGTTCTACTAGATACACTAATTTAACAAAAATATTTACAAACCCTTTAAGATCCCTTTAAGATCTACAAGTCCCTTTAAGATATTTTTTCAGTCACCCTTTTTGTTGATGCTGGAAACAAATTTTTTTTTTTATTCTTGAAACTGTTTTTAAAAAAAAAAAAAAACGCATTTGAAAAATTGCTGCGTTAATACCGCGTGACATAAAAAGTTGCAACGACCACCATTTTATTCCCTAGGGTGTCTGCTAAAAAAGCTATATAATGTTTGGGGGTTCTGAGTAATTTTCTAGCAAAAAAAATGATGATTTTTACATGTAGGAGAGAAGTGTCAAAATTGGCCTGGGTGGCAAGGGGTTAATTACCATAAGTAAGTAATATACAAATAATCATTATATATTGTTTTTTAGGGTAATTTACTAGCTTAACGGACAAATTACTGAAGTTTGAAGTTATAACTTCAAACCAGTAATTACACAGTAAATAGATAAATAATAAATTATTATGTTATAACATATAGCATAATAATATATTATTTAGTTTGATTAAAAAAGTACCTTTTCAGCAGCAGCAGATTCTCCCTCTTAACTGTGTGAGAAAAACATGGGATTATGGGTAAATCTTATACCCATAAACCCATGTTGTTTCCTTGTAGTTAAGAGGGCTGGGCTGGAAGGGAGCATGTGTCTTTTAGACACATGCCCCCTTCTATGACACTGCAGTGAGAGGACAGCCTCCACTGCAGCATTTTTATCGGACAGCTTGGACCAATGGTGCTTTACCATTGGTCCAAGGCTCCAAGCTGTCCATTGAGCTCAGTGCCTTTGACAAGAAGTCAGAGGCACTGTCAGTTCATCCTCTCAGTCTGCTGCAAACAGAGTGTGCCAGCTTGTATTTAAAGTGCCTGTTCCACTTTGCCTTCCACAGTCCACACCCCTCTGTTCCCATTGGCTGGGGAGAGGCTGTGAGCCATTTCCTGAATGGAGAGGAGCACGAGGAGAGAACAGCCCAGGATGGGGAAGTGTCTGTGCTGTGTGCTGGCAACATGAAATTGTAACCGAGCTAAGCGAGTTAAGAGGAGAAGAGTGCCGTCCTGTAGCCACGATGGGACGGATGTTATTGGTGAGGTAAGACACCGCTCAGTGTCTCCTAGTCACCAACTGGGATTCTTTGTACCCCCACCACCCAGAGATGTCTGCTTACCCCACTTCCCTGACAACTGGGGAAAAGACACACACCTCCGGGAGGTGACCTTCCCCCAACACCTGCCAACACTGACAGAGAAACCTTCAGAAATTGCTAAAACAAATCCCTTAACACCTCCTAAGGGGCTGCAGGCTCCAGATTTTGTGTCACATGGCTTTGCCCCCCCCAGATCTAAGTTGCACTTCCCCTACCCCCAAAGCCCCCTGACCACCCCCTCCGCCCTGGACACTATGCCAGGGTGCTGAGCTCCTTTCCCATTACGGCACTCTATACTGCTCCTCCTCCGCAGGGCTGAAATCACATTCCTTTACAACACAGCCAGTCAGCCATGATCTGCACAGGGTGTATTTGCCTACTGCAACTACACTGCCGTTCAGACCAGAGAATTTCACAGGTCAGAAGGGCAACATAAAAGCCAGATATACCCTGTGAAGACTGACAGACGGTGTGTAAAGGAATGTGATTCCAGCCATGTGTAGTGTGGGGGCGGGGGGAGCTGTTTACAATGCTAGGATGGAAAAGGAGCTCTGCCAAGTGACCTGCCAGGGGTCCCTGTCCTCGGATTCTTCAGCTGTGATTCCTATCCTCTGCTGTAAAGAGGAACTCTGGGAACTCAAAACTCTTAAAGTGGAGTTCCACCCACTTTTACAACTCTTCAGCATTCCTCACTAAACTGTGCACTGTAAACAAATTGGATATTTTTTTATTTTTTTTCTCAGCACCTACTGTATATCTGCTGTATTCATTTTTCACTTCCTCCTCCCTGCCCGTGGCTAATCGCATCATTTCCTGTTTGCAATGCCTTCTGGGAAGGGGCGGCAACTTCCTCTGACACTGCCGTTGCTATGGAAATCTGACCTGAAACCTATTACACTGCTTGTGCTGCACTGAGCATGTGCGAGATCTGCAAGGATGAGATCCAGGAAGAAATAGTCTGGCTTCAGATGCCCACACTTAAGATGGCCACAGCCTGCTGTAAGTTGATAAAATAACAAACTACTGCTATAAACTAACAAAACAGACCTTAGTTTACAGACTAACTTTACTAGAATACATTAAGCTTGTGTATTATAGGGGTATCTTTATTTAAAAAGTATAATTTCGGCCGGAACACCACTTTAAGCCACTTTGAGTATCTTGGAGTGTGGTGAGTGTATCGGCACACACAGTGGAAGTGGTGAGTGGTAGTGGGGGGGACCATGTCGACTTTTGCATCGGGGCCTACAAGCTTCAAGCTATGCCTCTGGCCAAGACCATACAGCAGTTTAACAGGACAGGTTCCACTCAGAACAGGCCTCGCCATGGTCAACCAAAGAAGTTACTCCTTTACATTGTAGCAAAGTGTAATTTCTTCAGTGTTGTCACATGAAAAGATATAATAAAATATTTACAAAAATGTGAGGGGTCAGATTCTTGCTATCTGCATTACATTAGAAAACCTTCACGTCCTGTCCAGTAGACGCAGCAGGAAGTGAAACGCTCTCTTTCCAATGTCAGGAAATTCTCTTTTCTAGACAGTCGTCACTGAAACAAGTGTCCCCATTGGAAGACTTCACTTCCTGTCCTGTAGACTCAGAAATAACTGAATGTCTATTTTCCCAATATAAGGGAATTTTCTTCTTTGAACAGTTGTCACTGGAACAAGTGCCTCCGTTGGAAGATTATTTTCTCCTCCTGTTCTGGTGGCAAGTGATGCACTATAAACAAAAAAAGACTGACAATTTTGAAAAAAAACAACAATATTTTTTACTTTTTGCTATAATAAATATCCGAAAAAAACTAAGAAAAAAAATCAAACTTCTTTATCAGTTTAGGCCGATATGTAGTCTTCTACATATTTTTGGTAAAAAATAAGCATATATTGATTGGTTTGCACAAAAGTTATAGCATCTACAAAATAGGGGATAGATTTATGGCATTTTTATTATTCATTTTTTATTTACTAGTAATGGCAGTGATCAGCGTTTTTTATCGGGACTGTGACATTGCGGCGGACAGATTGGACACTTTTGATACTTTTTGGGGCCAGTGACATTTATACAGCAATCAAAGCTAAAAATAGCCACTAATTACTGTATAAATGTCACTGGCAGGAAGGGGTTAACACTAGGGGGCGATCAAGGGGTTAAGTATTCCCTAGGGATGTGTTTCTATCTGTGGGGGGGTGGGACTGACTGGAGGAGGAGACATATCTGTCTATCCTCCCATGTCTCTCACAGGAGCGATTGCGGGTGGCTGGCGGACATCGAGTGGGATTCAAGACAACACAGGGTCTCACATATGTGAGGGGCTCCAGAATAGATTTCCAAAGTGAAGAAAACTTTTTTGGCTTTCTTCGGCTTTTTGTTTTCTGGAGACTGGGAGGTTTCAGAGATTTAGGTGGAAACAAGCCTCTACCCCTGTCCTCAGGTCTTACCTGACCGAGGCCCTAAGCCTTATAGTGCTGCCTGCTGCCACCTAAACTAGCCATGCCTCTACCTGCCATCTTACCTGGCCATGCCTCTGCCTGCCACCTGAACTGGCCATGCCTCTGCCTGCCACCTGAACTGCCTGATTACGGACCATGTTCTTGCCTACTGCCAGGACCAATACTTTGGCATATCTCTGCCTGCTGCCTGGACAATTCCTTTGGCTGTCTGGACCAATGCTTTGCCTGTGCTGGGACAGTATTCCTGCCTGCTAAAGCCACAGTTAATCTTTTTTTTTACCCTTTGCTCAGCAGAATATATTTTGGGGTGTAATTCTTGGTATGTACATGATATGTGTTAGAAGCCTGAAGGTGCTACTTGGATGTTGGGCCTCTTGTATGTGGCAGGCTGTGGAAAAGTCTCACACATGTGGTATCGCCATACTCAGGAGTAGCAGAATGTATTTTAGGGTATAATTCTTGGTATGTACATGTTATGTGTTAGAAATATCTTACAACTTTGTGTAAAAAAAAAAAACATTTTCATTTTCTTTCCACATTTTCCAAAAACCTGTGGAAAAAAATGACATGTTCAAAAGACTCATTATGCCTCAGATTATACATTGGGGTGTTTGCTTTCCAAAATGGGGTCATTTTGTGGGTAATTCCATCGTCCATGTGCTCCAGGGCCTTCAAAAATGTGATAGGTAATCAGAAAATTAAATGTGTAATTTATAACTTTAGAACGCCTGATGGTGCTACTTGGATGTTGGGCCTCTGCATGTGGCCAGGCTGTTGAAAAGTCTAATGCCGCGTACACACGAGCGGACTTTACGGCAGACTTTGCCCGGCGGACGGGATTTCGTCGGACAATTCGATGTGTGTGGGCTCCAGCGGACTTTGTTTTCTGAAAAGTTGGAGGGACTTAGATTTGAAACATGTTTTAAATCAATCCGTCGAAATCGAGTCCGGTCAAAAAGTCCACTCGTCTGTATGCTAGTTCGACGGACAAAAAGCCATGTTAGGGCAGCTATTGGCTACTGGCTATGAACTTCCTTGTTTTAGTCCGGTCGTACGTCATCACGTACGAATTCGAAGGACTTTGGTGGATTGTGTGTAGGCAAGTCCGTTCATTCAGAAAGTCCGTCGTAAAGTCCATCGAAAAGTCCGCCAGGCAAAGTCTGCCGTAAAGTCCGCTCGTGTGTATGCGGCTTTACACATGTGGTATCGCCATACTCAAGAGAAGTATCAGAATATATTTTGAGGTGCAAGTTTACCTATGCCATGTGTGAGATAACTTGTTAATATGACAATTTTGTGGGGGGAAAAAAATCTTAATTTTCCAAACAATTGTGGGCAAAAAATTGCAACTTCCAAAAACTCACTATGCCTCTTACTAAATACCTTGGATTGTCATCTTTACAAAAAGGAGTAAATTGGGGGCATCTGTACTGTCCTGAGATTTTAGGGCCTCAAGAAATGAGATAGGCCGTCAGTACATCAGGATTGATCATTTTCAATAATACGTAGCCTAGCTTGTAGACTCTATAACTTTCACACAAACCTATTATCATACACTTATCAGAATTTTTTTTACCAAAGACACGTTGCAGAATAAATTCTGGCCTAAATTTATGATGAATTTTGCTTTTATTGGATTTTTTTTAAAAACAGAAAAAAAAATAGTTTTTTTTCAACATTTTTACTCTTTTTTCCACTTATCACAAAAAATAAAAAACCCGGCAGTAAATAAATACCACCAAAAGAAAGCTCTATTTGTGTGAAAAAAAATTATAAAAATTTAATTTGGGTACAATGTAGAATGACTGAGTAATTGTCAATCAAAGTGTGAGAGCACTGAAAGCTGAAAATTGGTCTGGGGAGGAAGGGGGTGAAAGTGCTCAGTATTGAGGTGGTTAAACACAAAACCAAAAATGTATTATATCGCATCTTACCAATCATTAGGTGTGGTGGCTGCATTCGTTTTCTTTGGCTTTTTCATCTCTGTTTTCACCTGGTGATCTGGCCAGTAACACACCTCCTGTACTACTGAGACACAACTCTGGAGGAATGAGCACAGGAGGCACAGCAGATAGCAGCACTGTTAGTCTGGGGGGAGGGAAGTGTTACATGTATTAGCAGATTTAGATACACTAAAAATAATTGAAGCCAAACTCCAGCTCACACTTTATAATCAATTACAGCAAACAGTTTTTTTTTTTTCCCTTTTGGGAAAAACGGTTTTGCATAAATAATTAAAAGATGATCATTTTAATCCCTCCTGCCAGTGTTAAGTGATTTGTCTCATTCGTGTAAACTGATACATTCTGCTGGAGCTTGTGCTGTGGAAGATAACAGACTTGCTGGCTGGATCACCATATGAGAATAGAAGAAAGAAAGCCTAAAAAAAAAAGAAAAGAACTGGTAGCTGCAATATAATAAATGTTTGCTTTGGGGTTTAATACTGTTTTAAGGTTTGTATCAAGCTATAGATTTGCAGGCTTCAGGAGCCGCTCATGATAGTCATCACAGTTGTCGATGAGCACGGTACACAAGTGATTTGGTATTGAGTCCAGTGCCCAATGTATCTTATTACCCTGGTGGAGGCGCACTTTGGGGTTGATTTACTAAAGGCAAATAGACTGTGCACTTTTCAAAGTGCAGTTGCTCCAGAGCTTAGTAAATGAGGTAAAGCTTCACTTTCTAAAGAGTATCCAATCACGTGCAAGGAAAATAAAAAAAAACAGCATTTTTGCTTGCACATGATTGGATGATGGAAGTCAGCAGAGCTTCTGCTCATTTACTAAGCTCTGGAGCAACTGCGCTTGCAGAGGGCAACGCTACTTTGCAAAGTGCACAACTTTTGTGCCTTTAGTAAATCTACCCCTTTGTGTTTCACAGCTGCAATGGTTCCTGTGTAGATGATTCCTGCAAACAGTGTTCACAGATATTATTGATAAATACATCGCAACATTACTGTTATAACATATTTAGACTTGTTCTTTTATGTGCCCATCAAATGCAATTTTCTTTGATCTGCACATAAAAATCAGTTAAAGCAACCTTACATATTTTTTTTTTTTATTTCAAACTGACCTCCTTACCACCACACAATCCAACACATTGCATTGATGTGAACTAGCACCATATAAAACAATGGGTGTTATTTATGAAAGGAAAATCCGCTTTGCACTGCAAGTACACTTGAAAGTGCAGTCGCTGCAAATCCACGGGGGACATGCAAGGAAAATAAAAAACAGCATTTTAGCTTGCACACAATTGGATGATAAAATCAGCAGAGCTTCCCCTCATTTCAGATCTACCCCCTTAGATTTACAGCGATTGCACTTCCAAGTGCACTTGCAGTGCAAAGTGGATTTGCCTTTCGTAAATAACCCCCCATGTGTAAGCAATATATATATATATATATAGTACATTTCACATGCCATAGAGGATGAGTTCATCTCTATAAACGTTACACACGTATTTAGGGTGTAACATGTTCCAGCACCCCAACCCCATGATAGCGGAAGCAGGGGGGGGGGGGTTCTCTCCCCTGCAGCTGCTGTCACATTTATAATCATTGCAGACTTGCAGTCCATTGACACTTCCTCCAGATCTCAAACTGAAACTCCGTATGGAGGTACGGGCAAAAAGCTGGGGGGAGAGTGTGCAGGAGCCTGGCATTGCACCCGGCATCCACTGAACGCAGGTGCAATGGTTTGCAGGCACCTGTGGGAAAATATAATAAATTCATTTTTTTTTCCTGCACAATTATACACGTATATGATTTTTTTCGTAAAAGTGAAATTTGAAATACAGAGGTGTAAATGTGTTCTTGAAGTGACTCTGAATCATATCTTTATTTTCCAAAAATAATTCATGCACATTCATTCTTCATGGCCCTTTACATTGTATACTGGTGTGCATCAGAACAGGAATTCCTGTGCATCATGATGACACAAGTTGACATTACGGTTGATTGCAATGAAAACCTTGTGACAGCAAGAACATTTTTTTTCATTGCCATCGTTCACATTGGAAAAATACATGAGCCACAGTGCCACCAAGAGGACCTTTTATAAAAATGCATGGAACATGTTAATTAAATTATCCCACCTATAGAATTATAGCAGGTACCATGTGATAGCTTTAAAAAAAAAACAAAAAACGAATTTCTTCATCAGTTTAGGCCAATATGTATTCTTCTACATATATTTAGTAAAAAAAAAATCCCAATTAGCGTAGATTGATTGGTTTGTGCAAAAGCTATCGCGTCTACAAAATAGGGGGTAGATTTATGGCATTTTTATTTTTTTTACTAGTAATGGCGGTGATCTGCAAATTTTAGCAGGACTGCGACATATCGGACACTTTTTTGGGACCAGTGACCTTTATACAGCGACCAGTGCTATAAATAGCCACAGATTACTGTATAAAAGTCACTGGCAGGGAAGGGGTTAATACTAGGGGGCGATCAAGGGGTTAAATGTTCCCTAGGGAGGTGTTCCTAACTGTGGGGGGAGGGGACTGACAGGGAGTAGAGAGAGAGATCGCTATTCCTAATCACTAGGAACAGACAATCTCACGCTACTCCCCTGACAGAACGGGGATCTGTTTGTTTACACTGGCAGATCCCCGTTCTGCCTCTCTGTGGAGCGATCGAGTCCGCGGGACCCGCTAATTGGCTCCCCCGCTAGCGAATGGGCACACACGCGCCCACAGAACGCATGTGTACGTGCCTGACGTACAAGGACGAGGATTCGCACAGGAGAGCCAACCTGCTGCAGTACAACTGCGGCGGCTGATTGTTGTGTAGGTAAAAAACCTTCAGCCTTTACAATCACTTTAACCTCCCTGGCGGTATGATTATTTCAGATTTTTTGATGCGCAAAGTGGTACATTGTTTTGCACGGAAATTTGGCGTTTTATATTGTAGGCCTGTAATTCTTAGGAATAACTTAAATATGTCCAAACAAGAGTCTAGTAGACATCCCGGGTATGATAAAGTTTGAAACATGAAATCATAAATTATAATATAATAAATAACTATAAATAACTATAACAAATAATAATAATAAAAATGATTCACTAAAATGATAAAAATGTAATCAAATCAAAAACACTGAAATTTGCTCAGTTGCAGAATTGTCGCTGTCGTTACTTTCAGTGTTTGATGACGAATTTCCCCACAAATCACTATCGCTCAATTCTGCGAGTGACCGCTGAGGAGGTTTTTTTTTTTTTTTTTTTTTTTTTTTCATTTTTTTGCTACTTCAGCTTTTGTCGTTTTGAGGTACTTTAATCAACTTTTCCGTTCATTTGTTTCCCTCACGATTACATCATAGTAGCGTTTTTCTTTTTCTTTTTTTTTTTTTTTTTTTCCCTTTCCCTCTTTCTTCCCTCTCCTCCCTACGTTCTTCCCTTTCCCCCTTCTATATACCTGTCAGTGGTCTATATCATCAGTTAACGCCTTTCTTTTCCAGACCCACTTTACCGCGTGTCCCTCCCACCCCACCCCCCCCCCAACCCCATCTACCCCCGACTACCAGTCGCTTTTCTGGGCGTCTAGGCTACTCCTCTGTCTTCTGGTTTGGATGTCCTCTCGTTTTCCTCTTCTTCCCTAATACCTACTTTCTTCTGCTCCCTAAGCTCCCATAACTTCAGCATATCTCAACGTATGTTTAAATTTCTCCCATTCTTGCCATTTTTCCCCATGAGCGTCCAAACCCTCCCCCTCACTATACCTCAGGTACTCTAAGTTTTGAATCTCATTAACTTTATTACACCAGCTCCTTATTGTGGGTCTCGTGGGTTCCTTCCAGTGTCGGGGAATAAGACTTTTGGCTGCGTTTAACATTGGCGGCAGTAAAGTTTTCAAGTATTGTTTATTCGGGATATTTATCCCGTGGAACAAACAGCTCCATGGGTCGTCTGGTATCCTTAGGTTAGTTATTTCTCTTATTATTTGCCTGATTTCCTCCCAGTACCTTCCAGCTTCCGGGCATTGCCACCATACATGGGCAGTTGTCCCAATCTTTTTACACCCTCGCCAGCAGTATTGTGATTTTTCTTTTTGGATTTTGTGCGCTTTGTCGGGTGTAATGTGCCATCTCATCAAGCATTTATAATTCATCTCCCTCATGTTGCTGTTTACTGTGGTAGTGTGTACTCTGCGCAATATTCGACTAATCTCATCCTTCTTCAGACTAGTTCCTAGTTCTTTTTCCCACTTAGTAATATGCGGTGGGGTGTCTGGGCCAGACCTATCTATGAGTATACTGTAGATTTTTGAGATCACCCTCTTTTTTCCCTTGTCCTCACATATTTTTTCTAAGGGGAGCAAGTTTGCTTCCGCTCTTATTGGCTGGGGCAAGTGCTCTACGAAATGTTTTAATTGGTTATAATGCCATTCGTCGATCGTTCTCCACTCCCTTTTGCTCTTTAATTCGAGATACGTGCAAAAGTTACCTTGGTCCATGATATCTTTTAACTGTGCATTTTCTTTTGTTATCCATTTTCCAAATAAGACTTCTATTCCCGGTGTAAAGTATTCTGTGTTTGTTAAAGGTATTAGTGGTGAGTTGAATTCCCATTTTTCCTGTCTGTGAATGTGGTCCCAAATTTTTAGTGCATGTCTAGTGATATTATTTGTGCCTTTGTCTAGTTTTCTAAATTGTGGGGGAATTCAGATTATTTTACCTAAATTGACGGTGCTTATTGTGCCCTCCATCTTCACCCATCTCTTTTCTCTGTTTTCCCTAGCCCATTCTACCACTCGTGACAATATCACCGCATTATAGTAATTTCTAATGTCCGGTGCTCCCCAACCCCCTCTCACTCTATCTTTAGTTAACTGTGCCATGCTTATTCTTATTTTTTTCCTTTTCCAAATAAAGTTTGTGAAAAGCTTTTGAATTGTTTTAAAAAAGGCGTCCGGGAGTGGGATCGGTAACATCTGCATTTTATATATGATTTTAGGGAGATGAATCATTTTGATGATATTTATTCTGCCCCCCACGAGATATTTCCTGTTGTTATTCTATTTAATTCAATTCTGATCTCATCTAGTAGTGAGAGGAAGTTTGTTTGGTATAAATTTTCGTTGGTTTTAGACAGCTTAACCCCTAAATAGTTTATTTCTTTTTTACCCCAAACGAATGGGAAACTCTTTTGGAGTAAGAGTTCCTCCTTCCCTGGGATATTAAACGTGAGCGTTTCAGATTTCGCTGGGTTTAACTTAAAGTTCGAGATCTCCCCATACTCTTTTAGTGTTTTCATGATGTTTGGGAGAGATACCTTTGGGGTGGATACATAGAACAGAATATCATCCGCGTACGCGGCTAGCTTATGAGTTTCCTCCCCCACTTTTACCCCCCCTATGTCAGGATTCTGTCTTATCCTAGCCAGTAGTGGTTCCAGTGCCAGCACGAAAAGCAAGGGGGATAGTGGGCACCCCTGTCTTGTTCCGTTGAACATTTCGAATGGGTCCGACAATATCCCATTTACCCTGACCCTCGCTGTAGGTCTAGTGTATAAGGCTTTTATGCGTTTTGTCATTTTCTCGCCTAGTCCGATTTCTTCCCATGTAGCTTGCATGAGGCCCCAGTCTACCCTGTCGAATGCTTTCTCGGCATCTATCGACAGGAGTAGACTTGGGGCCCCCTTCTTTTTCATCTCTTGTATTGTTAACAGCGTCCTGATACCATTATCTTTCCCTTCCCTCCCTGTGATAAAGCCTACTTGGTCTGAATGTATTATTTTTTGCATAACTTTTTTCAGCCTATCCGCGAGGATTTTAGCATAAATTTTGGTATCCAAGTTAAGGAGGGAGATCGGTCTGTAACTTGAGCAGAGCGTTCCGTCCTTCCCTTCCTTAGGGATAACAGTAATGGTAGCTTCTAAGGCTTCTTGACGTATTTCCTCTGAATCCCCTATTCTGTTCATGAGGTAGCACATTTTTGGGATCAGGATGTCTTCAAACTTTCTGTAATAGAGAATTGTCAGACCATCCGGCCCCGGGCTTTTTCCTATCGGGGTATCTCTTATGGCTTTTGTTATTTCTTCTTCTGTGATGGGTATTTCTAACTGGCAGATTTGTTCTTCTGTGATTTTCTTTAGGCCGCTCTCTCTTAAATAGGTTTTTATTTTAGCCCTCTTCTGATTGATCTCATTTTTGGTTCCTATATCATATAGGCTCGCGTAATAATCCTTAAAAGTCTTGGCGATTTCCACTGATTTGTATGCAAATTCCCCGTGACCTGTTTGTATTTTATCAATATAATTTGCTGATTTTTTTTTTGCTACAACCTGCGCTAGATGTTTCCCCGGTTTATTCCCATAAAGATACCTTTCTTTCTTTACTCTGTTATACGTCCTTCTCGTTTCGTGCTCTATGAGTTCTCTCATCTCTTCTCTTTTTCTGCTGAGTTTTAGCAAGGTTTTGTTGTCATTCTTGTTCTTGTGCAGCTGTTCTAATGTGTTAATTTCTTCCCTCAGGGCCCTGCTCTTCTCTCTAGTGGACCTTCTTTTCTCTGCCTCTTCTTTTATCATAATACCTCTTATATAAGCCTTATGTGCCTCCCACACCGTCATTTTCGATACCCCTTCTGTGTTGTTTTCTTTGAAATAGGCTTCTAATTCTTTTTTCATTCGTTCTACTATTGATTTATCGTGTAAGAGTTCCTCCTTTAATCTCCAACTTTTGTTTCTTATATTTGCTTCTCCTATCTTTAGGTGTAACATTACCGGGGCGTGGTCAGAGAACGTTGCTATACCAATGTTTGTGTGGGTGGCCACCTCTAGCCACCTATGCTCAATTAAAAAAAAATCAAGTCTGGAGTATGACGAGTGGACATGGGAGTGGAACGTGAAGTCTCTTGTTTTAGGGTGTTGTGACCTCCATACATCTACCAATTGATATTGGTGCAGTTTCTGTTTTAGCTTATTCCTCCATTTCATTCCAGTCCCATGTGCACTCGACGTACTATCCTCCTTTGGTTCAGGACAAAAATTAAAATCGCCTCCTATTATGAGCCCCCCCTTCTTAAATTCCACTAAGTCGGCTAGCCTCCTCAGAAGGTAGCCGATGGAATTTTTATTTGGGCCATAAATGTTTGCCAGGGTGCACTCTACTCCATTTAATTTTCCTTTTAAGAACAGGTATCGCCCATCGGGGTCCACTCGGCTCTCGTCTAACTCAAATTTTACACCTCTGGCAAACCCTATGGCAACTCCTTTTGCTCGTCCAAGTGGGGAATCGCCGTAATACCATGTGGGGAAATCTTTTGAAGTTATCTTATTCTTATTTGTTATTGCGAAGTGGGTTTCCTGAAGTAGGACCACATCCGCTGCCAGGGACCTCAGCTCGCACGCAATATTCGCTCTTTTCCTGGGAGCATTTATACCATGTACATTGTAGGATATAATCTTAAGAACCTCTATTGTTATGTTTGGACGCACCACCTTCTGGAACCTAGGGCCACAACCTTACTCTTTCCTAGTCTTACTGGTAGATTTCCTATCCCTCCCTCCTCCCTACACCCCACCATCACCTCCCTCGCACCCCCCCTCCCCACCCAGCCCCGTCCCCCCCACCCCCCCAGTCCCCCCTTCACCCCCACCCCCCCCTCCCGCCTTCTCCCCTCTATTAGGGCAATCTGGTCTCCCCGAGACCTGCACGACCATGAGCCCATCCTCCCCGCCTGGCCCATTGGTTAAGCCCCTTGAGGTGAAGCTCGGGTTAGGCGTCCCCAGATCCGGTACTCCCGGTTAATATAACCATCTGTTTGGGGTGTAGAAGTGCAGTTGGGAATCCATGGGTTGACTAATTCTTATCTATATATATATATATATATATATATATATATATATATATATATATATATATATATTATTGATCTATCCTTTACTTATCCCATAGTATATACTGTGTTTATACATTTCTTGCAGCTATTTTCATCATTTGAATATAGTGGATAGATTGCATTTTTTGGATCTGTTCTCTCCATGAGGGTGTCTATTAGTCGTACTACTCAAGTGTTTTTATTAACAGTGTTCGCGTCTATATTAGGTATGATAGACTTTTGTAAATTTAACACATGGGTTATGCATGTGAAAATCTGAACCAGTGGTGTTAATACAGTGTTTTATCATTACAGAGCTTCTGTTACTCTATATCTTCCTGAAGAAGCAGGCTCTGACCCGTGAAATGCGTTGGTAGAAGTAACAATCTACCAATGTCACAAGTAATGATATCAACTAAAAAAAATGACTACTTGATGTTTGTATGAAGTAGTATATGTATCACATGATGAGTCATTTCTGACAAATTTTTACTATAGTTTAATATTTGTACTAATAAAATGTTATATTTTTATAAATGTAGAATTGGGGTATTGGTATAGTCCTGGAGTTTTTTTTACTTAGGGTGATTTGTTTAGATATTCAGTAATAACAATGCGTTCCCAGACAATCTATGTCCTATATTGGATTCCTTTCTCCCAAATTTATACTATTTAGATGTACTGTGGAACCTTGTATTACGAGCATAATCCGTTCTAGGAGAATGCTTGTAATCCAAAGCACTCGCATATAAAAGCGAGTTTCCCCATAGAAGTCAATGGAAACGAAGATAATTTGTACGCATTGACTTCTATTACATGCAATACCTCATGTGGCCAGAGGTGGGGGGGCGCCGGAGAGCATCGGAAATACTCGGGGACAGCTCGGCTGAACTCGGAAAGCCTCAGAAACACTGGGGAACAGAGTATTTCCGAGTGTTTCTGAGTCATTCCGAGTACTTCTGAACGGCTCTGAACCCTTCCGAGTGTCCCTGGCGCCCCCACACCTCTGGCCAAATGCAGTACTGCACACCCCATTAGTTTGAATTCTGCTTATTTTGCGAGACATCCAAGATTTTTCAGATGGAAATTCCGCTCGTGTGTACGGGGCATTACATGTTCTAAGATTGCCCTGTATTTGGCTCCATCCATCCTCCCATCAACTCTGACCAGATTCCCCGTCCCTGCTGAAGAAAAGCATTCCCACGACATAATGCTGCCACCATCATGTTTCAAGGTGGGGATGGTGTGTTTAGAGTGATGGGGGTATTCGTTTTCTGTCACAAATAGCGTTTTGCTTTTAGGGCAAAAAGTTCAATTTTGATCTCATCTGACCACAGCACCTTCTTCCACATGTTTGCTGTGTCCCCCACATGGCTGCTCGCAAACTACAAATGGGACTTCTTATGACTTTCTTTCAACAATGGCTTTCTTCCATAAAGACCAGATTTGTGGAGTGCATGACTAATAGTTGTCCTGTGGACAGATTCTCCCACCTGAGCTGTAGATCTCAGCAGCTCCTCCAGAGTTACCATGGGCCTCTTGGCTGCTTCTCTGATTAATGCTTTCCTTGCCCAGCCGGTCAGTTTAGGTGGACGGCCATGTCTTGGTAGGTTTGCAGTTGATCCATACACTTTCCATTTTCGGATGATGGATTGAACAGAGCTCCGTGAGATGTTCAAAGCTTGGGATATTTTTTTTGTAACCTAACCCTGATTTAAACGTCTCCACAACTTTATCCCTGACCTGTCTGCTGTGTTCCTTGGCCTTCATGATTGTTTGTACACTAAGGTTCTCCTCTGAGGGCTTCACAGAACAGCTTTATTTATACTGAGAATAAAATTACACACAGGTGAACTCTATTTACTAATTAGGTGACTTCTGAAGGCAATTGGTTCCACTAGATTTTCGTTAGGGGTATCAGAGTAAAGGCAGCTGAATACAAATGCCCTCCACACTTTTCAAATATTTGTAAAAAATGTTGAAAACCATTTTCCTTCCATTTCACAATTAGGTGCCACTTTGTGTTGGTCTATCACATAAAATCCCAATAAAATACATTTACGTTTTTTGGTGGTAACATGAAAAAATGTGGAAAATTTCAAGGGGTGTGAATACTTTTTCAAGGCACTGTATATACTGTAGATCTGAAAATTGATCAATTCCAATGTACTGATAGTCTATCTCATTTCTTGAGGCCCCAAATGACCCCTTTTTTGGAAAGTAGACAGTCCAAGGTATTTAGTAAGAGGCCTGGCGAGTTTTTTTTTTGTCACAATCTTTTGGAAAATTAAGAATTTTTAAAAAATTGTTTTTCTCACAATTTTTAATTTTTTTTACATACTGTCACCAGTGCAGTACAGTGTCATCGTATACCTAGCGTGGTGGTGATCAGGGACACTGACTGGTGACATTATGTAAAAAAATATATATATATATATATATTTTTTTTTTCCTTTATTACATTTATTTTCTTTTTTACATACTGTGACCAGAGCAAAAAGCAACACTGTACTACTCTGGGGAGGTGATCAAGTTTTCTTTTCTTTTTAACACACTGATTGCTTATAACAGCAATAATCACCTTTATAAGCAACCATTTTTTCTGAATAAAATATATCCATTCAGTGTGTATAATAGTGATTGGCCACAGCTAATCACATGGTACAGATGGGCTGCGATTGGCCCTGTCTGTACCACGTGATCACTGTGAACAATCACAGAGATCAACACAATAGTACACAATGAACAGTTAAATTGGAAGCCATCCATTCTGTACAATTGTCAAGTGATCTGCTGTCACAGCGATTACATGGTACCGGCAGCAGCCCGGTACACTGATGTTATCCGTGACAAATGGCGCCAAAGGGCACGCGTGCGGTGTGATCGTGGAGGAAGTCACATGATGTCCACCCAGGACAGGAGAGTTCTGCTCGGCCGTCATATTACAATAGGCCGGGTGGCAGGGGCGTTGCTAGGGGGTGGTTTTTGGGGCTATAGCCCCGAATCTGAGACCAATAGCCCCGAGTCTCTGCAGGGGTCCCCAAGGGGAGAAGAGGCTCTCTGGGGACCCTTATGTAAGTGGGGGGACTCTCTGGGGACCCTGATGTAAGGGAGAGGCTCTCTGGGGACCCTGATTTTAAGGCCTAGGCTCTCTAGGGACCCAAATTTAAGGGGGAGGCTCTCTGGGGACCCTAATGTAAGGGGGCCTCTCTGGGAACCCTGATGTAAGTGGGGGGGGGCCCTCTGGGTACCCTGATGGAAGGGGGAGGCTCTCTGAGGACCCTGATGTAAGGTGATGTAAGGGGGGGCTCTCTGGGGACCCTGATGTAGGCGGGGGGGCTCTCTGGGGATATATATACACCCACACGTATATTACTGTATATACATGTGTATGCCTGCCCAAGCGTATGACTTTCTTTACTACACTGCTATGGGCTCTAGCCCCAGATCTTTTGTAGACCAAGCAACGCCCCTGCCGGGTGGGAAGCGATTAATGACCTCAAGCTGGAAAATAGTATTTTTATTCTGTAGGCCAGCCAAGAATAACCCCTCACACTACCAGCATGCTTCAGTTTTGTAGCAAAGTAGTACCAAGAGCATGATCATAAACACAGAGGGGGTTAGGACCTGTTTCTCCCAGTGGACCCCAAGAAAAGGATTTAATGGTGAGCACAAAAATCTTATTTCATTTCTCATCCAGTTTTATATTTTCAGAACATTCAAAACCAGTCCAGTTGAGTCGATCCAAATAGTACATCTGCCAGGAGTTTTGCCAGGTCGGTGTACCAGCGCCACTGAGCTTACAGTAGTGCTGATAAGTTTACATACCCTGGCAGAATTTATGATTTCTTGGCCACTTTTCAGAGAAAACGAATGATAACACAAAAACATTTCTTTCACTCATGGTTTGTGTTTGGCTGAAGCCATTTATTATCAATTAACTGTTTTTGCTCTTTTTAAATCATAATGGCAACAGAAACTACCCAAATGACCCTGATCAAAAGTTTACATACCCCAGTTCTTAATACCGTGTATTGCCCCCTTTAACATTAATGACAGCTTGAAGTCTTTTGTGGTATTTGTGGATGAGGCTCTTTATCTTCTCAGATGGTAAAGCTGCCCATTCCACTTGGCAAAAAGCTTCCAGGTCCTGGAAATTCTTGGGCTGTCTTGCCTGAACTGCACATTTTGAGATCTCCTCAGTGTGGCTCAATGATATTGAGGTCAGGAGACTGAGATGACCACTCCAGAAAACTTCAATTTATTCTGCTGTAGCCAAAGACAGGTCAACTTGGCCTTGTGTTTTGGATCATTGTCATGTTGGAATGTCCAAGTATGTCCCATGCGCAGCTTCCTGGCTGATGAATGCAAATGTTCCTCCAGTATTTTTTGATAACATACTGCATTCATCTTGCCATCGATTTTGACCAAATTTCCTGTGCCTTTGTAGCTCACACATCCCCAAAACATCAGCGATCCACCTCTGTGTTTCACAGTAGGAATGGTGCACCTTTTATCATAGGCCTTGTTGACTCCTCTCCAAATGTAGCGTTTACGGTTGTGGCCAAAAAGCTCAATTTTGGTCTCATTACTCCAAATGACTTTGTGTCAGAAGGTTTCAGGCTTGTCTCTGTGCCGTTTGGCATATTGTAAGCGGGGCATTTGCATAGTAATGGCTTTCTTCTGGCGACTCGACCATGCAGCCCATCTTTCTTCAAGTGCCTCCTTATTGTGCATCATGAAACGGCCAAACCACATGTTTTCAGAGAGTCCTGTATTTCACCTGAAGTTATTTGTGGGATTTTCTTTGCATCCTGAACAATTTTCCTGGCAGTTGTGGCTGAAATTTTAGTTGGTCTACCTGACCGTGGTTTGGTTTCAACAGAACCCCTAATTTTCCACTTCTTGATTAGAGTTTGAACACTGCTGATTGGCATTCTCAATTTTGGATATCTTTTTATATCCCTTTCCTGTTTTATACAGTTCAACTAACTTTTCCCGCAGATCCTTTGACAATTCTTTTGCTTTCCCCATGACTCAGAATCTAGAAACGTCAGTGCAGCACTAGATGAAAGATGCAAGGGTCTGTCAGGAGTCCAGAAACTTACTGACCTTTTATACACACACACATTAATTAGAAGCAAACAGATCATAGGTGAGGATAGTTACCTTTTAATAGCCATTCAAACCCCTTTGTGTCAACAGGGTATGTAAACTTTTGATCAGGGTCATTTGGTTAGTTTCTGTTGTCATTCTGATTTAAAAAGAGTGAACACAGTTGATTGATAATAATTGACTTCAGCCAAACACCAACCATGAGTAAAAGAAAGGTTTTTGTGTTATTCATATTCTCTGCAAAAATGGCCAAGAAATCAAATTCTGCCAGGGTATGTAAACTTATGAGCACAACTGTATATGAAGCAAAAAGGAAAAAAGCAAGTAAAATAATGTAAGTTCGTCTCACTAGGACACTAGAGAATAAACAGAAGCATACTGATAGTAAGAGGTGTTGATCCTCGAGCTTGTCTACAGTTTTTTGTTTGGCAGTGTACAATACTCCTGTAGGTGGCAGTATAACCTAGGTATACAAAGTTAGGGCAGTATACAAAGTACAAAGGCAGTATAAGACCGGTATCAAGTCCATAGTGTGTCTGGGTGAAGCAAGGTTGGGTACTTTTTGCGATTTCCTCTGTCTCTTAATAGATGAGAAAGAAAAGCTATCACAAACACACACAGATTGTGTTTTTTTTTTTTTTTCAAACACTGCTTTTAATAACTGAGCATCATAAAACAAACTGTACAAAACACAGCCAAACTGTGAAAAATAAAATAAATACAATCACATGAAAAGAACTTTGTAACAAGAGCAGTATCAAGTCCATAGTGTGTCTGAGTGAAGCGAGGTTGGGTACTTATTGCGAGCCTGGGAAGCCAACTTCTGTCTGAGTTCTCGTACTTCTGACAGGAGAACACGCTCTTTATTTTCCAAATCTCCCCTCCCTCGATCCAAAGAAACTATAAAAGCACAAAAAAATAGACATATATAAAATATTGCAGAAAACCCTTGTCACTTCTAAAAAAAACAGTAACTGATGGCCCAACATCGTCATCCACTTGCCTCTCCCTTTCAGCCAATCAGAGGAAGCTTTGTACTTCTAGAGCAGCATTCAGCCAGACTCCATTCTGTTCTGGAGGTGGGATGGAAGGTTTCCATCCCACTGCTGTAACACAGTGCTATATAGTGTAGCTGAGGCTACATACAGTTTATACAGCACTCACAGCCACTGCATCCCTTAGTGAAGGTAATTGTTTGGTTCAGCTTGGTCATAACAAACTATTTAAAGCAGAATTATACTCACCAAGAATCCAGCGATGCGCCCTCCCCAGAACTCCCCGCCGGCTGCTGTCATTGGCCAGGCGGAGATGAAGTCATTACCGCGCATGCTCTGGAGTTCCGTCAGATTCGGCATTGCCGAATTTGTGCAGTGGGCTGCGCTTGCTGTACAAGGGTGGACGGGCAAGTAAGACAAAGCTCATCTTTTGTGCATTAAAGATCCTGCCTGTCCACCAATTTTTCAATCGTAGCCTAAAGTTCCACTTTAACCTTCACTAAAAAGCTGGAGATAGGCTAATCAGAAAAAAACAAAAAATGGCCATGGTCTTTATCAGGTTGCTGTCCACTACTTTTGAAACATCTATGCTGAGTGACTGCATGCTTACATTTGAGTGTTATTCCTCGTATGCCAAGTCTACATCAGGGTCGGGGGTAAGGAAGTGGCTTGGCACTCGCTATGCAGAAAGCTGCTATGGAATTTCAAACAGTAATGGAACCTGAACTTCTAAATTTAAAGCAGAACTAAACCCTCCTATCCTTTTCAGGCAAGGAAGCTGCCATCTAAAGGGCCATACACCAGGGCCAAATATCAGGTGGCATCGGCCAGTTCAATAGAAACTTTTTTTTTGGGGGGGGGGGGGGGAGCGGGTACCTAGTTTTGACAGGTGCCCAGCTTCCACTTCCACTCGGGCCGCCAAGGGTACTTGAGCGGAAGTTCTCTCCCCCTCCCTCCCTGCAATCTTCTGGGACACGTCACAAGTCCAATACGATTGCCCGGCCATTAGGGAGGCAAAGCTTGACTCATGCATGTGCAGTGCCCACCCAGCTGTGAAGCCACAAGTTGTCAGAGCCGGGTGCCCACACTAGTGATGTAGGTGCCGGGGAGAGGCGAGGGAGAGAAGCGAGGGTTCTGGCGGCCACACCGATGGATCGTGGGACAGGTGAGTGTGTTTATTAAAAGTCAGCAGCTACACTTTTTGTAGCTGCTAACTTTTACTAAACACAAAAACGACTGGAACTCCGCTTTATGAGGAAAAAAAAAATATTGTGTACTAAGCTTTAGTTTGATCTGCAACTGCCGTGGTGCTCCACATGCAAACTGCTATGGAACCAGCAATTTGATGGTTTGACAGTTTGGTTGAGAACACAAGCAAATGAGACAAAAGATTCCCGGCATGCTGGGAATGTAACTGTTAAATTGATGGGTTTAATTGCCCTTTAATACAACAGGTTTGCTCCCCCCCTTCCCCAACAGCACATACTCACCAGCTTTCCCTTTCGCTCCCCCACTGCTCCTTTCAGCTGCCAGGAATCAAGAAAAGACCCAGTGTTTCAAATGACTCGTTCCATGTGACTGTGATGGGCCAATCACAAAGCACCGGTACTGGTGGAGGAATAGAGTGGTGGGGGAGTAAGACCCCTTTCACACTGGGGCGGTTTGCAGGCGTTATTGCGCTAAAAATAGCACCTGCAAACCGCCCCTAAATAGCCTCCGCTGTTTGTTCAGTGTGAAAGCCCGAGGGCTTTCACACTGAAGCGGTGCGCTGGCAGGAGAAGAAAAAATCTCCTGTCAGCCGCTTCTTTGGAGCGGTGAAGGAGCGGTGTATTCACTGCTCCTAAACCACTCCTGCCCATTGAAATCAATGGGACAGCGCAGCTATACCGCGGTAATACCGCGGCTATAGCCATGCTATACGAGGGGTTTTAACCCTTTTTCGGCCGCCAGTGGGGGGTTAAAACCGCACCGCTATCGGCCGAATACCGCGATAAAACAGCGCTAAATATAGCGCTGTTTTACCGCCACCGCCCCAGTGTGAAAGGGGCCTTAATGTAAGGGGAGTATGTTCTGCATGTGAATAAGGTGGGGATTTAAGTGAACCTGTTGCACTACCTAAGCCAGAACTGCTGCAGACCTTGAACTATTTAGATTGCATATCTAAATTAGAACCGCCAACATTTGGAAATGGTAAAATTCAAAGACATTAATAATAGGTATCATAGGCACAGAAAGTTCATAGAGTAAAGAAACAAACAAAACAAAAAAATGTGCAGCATCCCCAGATTTAGATAGGTCTATAAAAATAGTTACAGAGATAACTAAAGTTTCTGTTGGTAACTTCTCCAAACAGCCTTATACACCCTTCATAGTGCAAAGAACTTACAGTGGGTGGAGGAGTCAGAGGAAGACACATCATTTAAACACACATTTTCTGTCTTCTTCTGACCATCTGTCTCTTTCCGTAAAGAATTCCTTGTGGGCACTCCATGATTCAGAACTCGGTCTGTAGAAAATGGGAAAGAAGGTAAGGACAAGGTTCTCCGAGGAAAACAGAAGTCTAGCAGATGATACTTTGGCGTTTACCCTGGAAAACCACATTATTAGGGGCAGTAAATAGGTGTATTATTGTTTGTACATAAATAATGCCCAATCCACACTTAATAGAGCAATCCTCACCACGCTGTAAGAGTACTGTATCTCTGAGAAGCGTTGAAAAGTCACACTGGCTATCAAGACTTGTTCCTGATGATTAGTCAAGAGTGTCTGTAGGATTTCAATTCATCTGTGTATGTGCCTGATGTGTAGTTTGGTCAGTTACCACCAAGAGATACCAAAGTTGCACGCACTTTGGCAATACTTTACTGTTTCCAATGTAACCGTATGCATTTTGATGTTCCACAAATGACAAAAGTCTGCATTTACAGTTTTTATATGAATACATTATTTAATATTTTAAAAACATGTTTTCATTAAAATTTTTTACATCTCATCGGCTCATCAACTCTCCCAGAGAAGAGAACATACAGCCAGAGCTACACTGGAATGGTTTAGATCAAAGCATATTCATGTGTTAGAATGGCCCAGTCAAAGTCCAGACCTAAATCCATTGAGAATCTGTGGCAAGACTTGAAAATTGCTGTTCACAGACGCTCTCCATCCAATCTGACAGAGCTTGAGCTATTTTGCAAAGAAGAATGGGCAAAAATGTCACTCTCTAGATGTGCAAAGCTGGTAGAGACATCCCCAAAAAGACTTGCAGCTGTAATTGCAGAGAAAGGTGATTCTACAAAGTATTGACTCAGGGGGGCTGAATACAAATGCACCCCACACTTTTCACATATATTTGTAAAAAATTATGAAAGTCAATTTATCATTTTCCTTCCACGTCACCATTATGAGCCACTTTGTGTTGGTCTATCACATAAAATCCCAATAAAATACATTTACATTTCTGGTTGTAACGTGACAAAATGTGAGTACTTTTTCAAGGCACTGTATTCTAAATTGCATACATTTTAGTTGAAATAAAATGGCTCTATAATATTAACCAATATTTGCGATATACACAAGTGGTTCTGGATGTGAATGTTGCTGATGGGACCCTAAATTGATGCTTTGCATAGCTCCAACCACTGTCCTCAAATGTATATTCTTATGCAGGACTGATTGTACATGTTAAAGCAGAGTTCCAACCAAAAGTGGAACTTCCGCTCATTGTACTCCTCCCCCCTCCGGTGCCACAATTGGCACCTTGGGGGGGCAGGATACCTGTCTGTCTTTTACAGGTATCTTGTCCCCACTTCCGGGAGCCTCAGCCGCGGATATTTGCATCACCGCTCGGGCTCCCTCCTCCTTCCCCGGCCCAGAAGGAGAGAGAAGCGGGGCCTCGCACATGTGCAGTAGGGTTCCTGGTGTGAAGCCGTAAAGCTACTGTGCCGGGTACCCTTACCAGCAATGGAGGTGGCAGCACCCGACAGCGGATGGAAACATCAGCTGCGGTGCTGACATCGCTGGACTCCAGGACAGGTAAGTGTCCTATTATTAAAAGTCAGCAGCTGCAGTATGTGTAACCGCTGGCTTTTAATGTTTGCAGCGGTGGGTGGACCTCCACTTTAATATCTGTTCCAGGAGAGCTTTATGCACCAATTCAGGTGTAGGGCTTTTTGAAAGCTTTAGTCCCTTTTCACCATAACCTGTATAGTTACACAGTCTCAATAAAACACTATAGAAACACTGCAGAGTGTGTTCACCAATCACACAGAGAGCAGGATGACAGTGCCACTCCAGGAATGATCGATGAAGAGGCAGCAGTCATTATGTGGTTGCCTTCAACTATTTTGATACCAAAGATACCTTTTAATAACTTTATGGTGTGATTAAATTTACAACATGCACCTCTAAAAGTTGCTATGAAGCTGTAGAAAAGTGCTTGCAATTTCATTGAAAATGTACATGCTGATTACACGTGTAAAGGTCACAATGGTGTACTTTTTGCATTAATGCTGTTCAAACAAACTTTCATACTTACCATAATATTCCTTGTCAGTCTGTAGTAAGATGTCCTCTGCCGCCACCTCCTGTACTGTTCCTGTGCGCAAAAATGTCCTCCTTTCAGCATCTTGTGTAGATTTTGCGAGTTGTTCTGTTTCTAGCTGCCCAAGTCTGTTAGACGCCTCAGCCCACTATTCACACAGGAGCAAACAAGCAAAACGCATCAAAGATTTATCCGGAAAAGTAAACAAAAAGGTATAGCAGCTTATTAAAGCTCAGAAAACGCCCAGATCCCTGCACTGCCACCCAGCTCAGCCTCCCAGCGAGCCACTGAGAGCCTGAGCCGGCCGATCCCGCCCCACTACTGCCCACCGCTCCAGTGAGCAGAGCAGAGAGCTGTGCTCACGGAGCTGTGAGAACCAAGCGATTGGCGATGTTTGATCGCTCGGTTCTTAGTGTTAGAGGCGCCGGGAGACAGATGCAGTATCGGACCAATGCTGCATCCACCTAGGGAAGTATGATACTAAAAAAAAAAAAAAAAAAAAAAAAGGAAAAAAATAAACATACATCTCTCTTTTAATTCAATAATGAAGAGCAGTGAGGAAAGCTCAGTAACCCACATCAGTCAAAAAACATTAATTGAAATATGTTCCTGTGTGGATAGTTCAGTTGAATTCAAGCCAATACAGGAGACCTTTATAAAAAGATAAGATGGCGGTCACTTGCCTTTTGGGTTTCCAGTTCTTTGACGACATCATGCAGCTGCTTCTCCTGTTCTTTAATACCTCCGGTCAGTTTCAACATTTCTTCATAATGTTTGCTGCGATTTAGGTCATCCTGCTGTTGTTTGTGAAGAGCCTGAATTCTCCACTCAGTCCCTGAGCACAGATGATCGGCTTTTGCCAAACTCTCTTCCAGCAACTGAAGGGACATTGCAGGACAGACAAGTCTAAGATGGCAAATGTGCCAACAACATACACACTATATGGACATCATTATGTGAACACCTCTTCAAATTATTGCGTTTAGGGGTTTCTAAGGAAGGATAGTTATTGCTACGCTATACAAAGCCATTTAAGACATTAAAGAGGAGCTCCAGTCTCTTAAGTGAAAATTGAAAGTCAGAAGCTACAAAAATTTAATAAACAGCCACTCACCTGTGCCACGATCCAGTAGTGTGCTCACCGCAGAACTTTTCTCCCTGTGTCCTCTCTCACTGGCATCTTTACTATGGGCACCTGGTTGCCCACTGTGCATGCGTGAGCGGCACTGTGCACTGTGAATGGTCCCAGTCTTCTGGGACCTGTAATTTGTCCCAGAAGTCTTCAGGAGGGGAGGGGGGAGAGTGAAACTGTCAAAATCAGGTACCTGCTCCCCCCTTCCTCCCCAAAAGCTTCATTACACAAACAGGAGCGGGGGAGGTTGTCTTAAAGCGGAACTTCCCCTTTTGGGTGGAGCTCCGCTTTAAGACCTCCAAACTTGTGATAATAGTTTAGAGGAGAACCTTTCCTGTTCCTGTGCACCATGCACAAAGCCAGCACCATGAAGACATAGATTGAGGTGTTTGAGTGGGCAACACAGCCCTTGTCTCAACCCTACAGAGCACCACCTTTCAGATGAAATGAAATATGCAACAGGGCGCTCACCTAACAGAGCATTTTTGCATCACACCACGTAATGTCCGGAAGGTTTATATATACCCTTTGGGTACACTCAATATCTCATTACCCCGCCTAGCAGGGAAGCATGTCTCTGTGTATACTTGAATGGGATGACATGCAGTCAATTGACCTGTGTCATCATGCCTACCTTTCCTACTAGTTTATACAGCTAGCTTAGAGCTCAAAAGTGGTTGTCTCCGTGCCCTCCCACATTTGCTTAATGGCAACGCGCAGTCCTCACAAAGACTTGTAACGCAGAAGAGGAAAGCCTGTCAGGTAACTGGATGACATTATTGTTGGGATCCCTGCAGAGCCTGGACTGGCTCGGTGACATTAGCCTCTGTTATATTGCCTGGTGCCTTTGTTTTTTTTAAATGATGCAGCGCAATGCCTTATGCAAGACCACCACTGAGAGGTCACGTGACCGCCCGAGGCTCTCCTCCTGGTGATGTCAGAGGGAACCTCAGCCCCTCCCTCTTTAGTCCTCGGTGCGGGGCAGGAGAGCTCTGGGACATAAGCTGATTGACAGCGGCGCTGCAAAATAAAAGGTAATGAGCCACATTTTTAAAAAAAACAAAAGGCACTGAACGATTTAACCTGATATAACAGAGGGGATTCTAGTTATAAGTGAAAGTGACTTTACAACTACATTCTTTCTGTTACTTATGCTTATTTTACTCCCACTTCTTGGTAAATTGGAGCACTGTCAATGTAGTCAGTGTATTTCGCAGTTGCCCTGGTGGGAAGGCTATAGTCACAAGTGCCTTCCAGGGAGATCATGTCTGTACAGTGTGGGATCTCACCAGATTTCGGAAGAAACTTTTTTTTTTTCTCACACAAATGTTTATGTGATACAATGGCTTCAGCGGCCTGTCTGTTAATACAACACCGCTTATGCTGCCATAGCTATGGCAATGTATAAACAATAATAAACAGCACCAGATCTCATTAAGCACATGTGCGAGATCGGGCACTGACTTCTTTGGTGGGCTGGCAGTAAAAAAAAAAAAAAGACAGAAGAAATAGCTGGTCACTGATGATGTGTAATAGTCAAAATGGCGGCAAGGGGTTTTTGGAGGAAAAAGGAGCGTTAGCGTGTGGCAGTACTGAAACTAACCTGTTGGTCCTTTAGGTCAGCCTCAGTTTGCATTAGCCTCCAGAACATCTGTTCTTCCAGGTCAGCCTTCCTTCTGTTGGTGTCAAGTTCTCCTTTAACTTCCTGTCGCTCTTTTTCTTGCTCTTTAGCAAGTTGCTGTCGGAATGAATACAATGAGTGTATGGTCACTGTCCGTTCACATACAGAAACTAACAAAAGGAAAATATACCTGCGGCTTTTCCAAGCCTACCAAACTGACCCATCACCTCTTAAGCTTTTGACTACACTCAGTTTAATAGAGGTGGAAAAGTCACTGGGGTTATTTGAACACAAAAAGGGACTTTCCAGCACCAATAAAAATTGATTTCCTCGATTGATGTTTGTGTGAGGTTATACCCAGGGGTCCTGCAACCTTCCTTGAGCCTCTGCATTAGTGCTCATAATAATTCATTGGCAGATCTACATGCTTATTAAATGTGCGAGCTCAATGCGTAATGATGATATGCCATGTGGCACTCATACTAACCAACCAAAGCTGACTGAAGTGGGTCAATGAAAGTTGAATTCTGATTGGCTGGTATGGAGAACTGCAGTCTGCTCTTATCTAAAAGAGAAACGGTTTACATAGAAAAAGGACCAGGATTTTTGACCTACATATTTACTAAGAGCAAGTGCTTCACTGAGTAAGGCCGGTCATACAGGGCTCGAATCTCAGCCGGGTCAGCAGGAACTGCCCGAGATTCGAACCGTTAATGGGCAGGCTGAATGTACCGAGCTGATCGATTAATCAACTTGGGTCCAAGGAGCATGCCGGACTCTCTTGTGATTATCCCTAGCTGCTGCTATATCCGCTAGCGATAATCACTGTCTTCTCCTAGCGGGGACAGGATCCCCTGCCGGGAAAAAAAAAAAAAAAAAAAAAGACAATGGCCCGGCAGGAGGGATTCCCGCATCAACACTGTCTGTGTTGATAGGGGGAATAGAACAAAAATTCTTTCCTACAACCTGTGGTTGCAGGAAAGAAATTTGCTCTGTGTATGGACGGCCTAAGGAAGTACAATGACAGATGTGCAGCAAGCAAGCTGATGGTTGCACATTGCCTTCAAGGAGACATTAAAGTTAATGTTATGTGAAAGAACCACCAATAACAATCACATATTTGTAAAGTTGTCAGGCCTGCACAACTGCCATTTATGCAACTTTGGAGTGCACCCCTTTCTGTAGCACCAATGTACATAATTGCCAGCACACCATGGATCTTCAAATATCATCCAAAGGTTTTACTCAATCGTGATCACATCAAAAGAGTGCAACATTTCGAGGCCACGCAAGATTGATGAGGTCCGAAACGTGGCTCTATAACTTTGCACTCTTTTCGCTGTGATATGATCACTTTTACATAAAATCTTTGGATGTTATTTGAATATCCATGGTAGCTGGCAGTTATGTATATTAACCTGTGACGTTTCCAGCTGGCTGCTGCTACAGCCCCCACTATCCTTAAAAGGAGCTTTAAAGTCCCAAGGTTTTTCACCTTAATGCATTCTATGCATTAAGGTGAAAAACCTTCTTTGCTGCAGCTCCCCCCCAGACCCCCTTTTTCCTTACCTGAGCACATCTATTCCAGCGATGTGCATGAGGAGGGCAGCGGCTCCAGCCACTGTCTCTCTCTCCTCCTTGGATAGATTGATAGTGGCTCCGGCTGCTGTCAATCAAACCCAGTGACATGGGAGCAGGGCTGTGTACCACTGTCTGTCAATGCAGCAGCAGGACTCGGGAGCACGCCCGCACGGGTGCCCCCATGGGAAGCGGCACTTGGGGCACCCCGTAAGGGGAGGATCAGGGCTGCTTTGTGTAAAACCCTTGCACAGAGTGGGTAAGACCCCTTTCACACTGTGCCGCCACCGGCGTCAGCGGTAAAGCGGCGCTATTCGGGGCGGTTTTAAACCACCGCTAGCGGCCGCAAAGGGGTTAAATCTGCCGGAGCGGCGTTTTGCCGACGGCATTGCAGCGCTGCCCCAATGATTTCCATGGGGAGCAGCAGTGAAGGAGCAGTGAGTTCACCGCTCCAAAGAAGCTGCTGGCAGGACTTTTTCTGATGCCCTGCCAGCGCACCGCTCCAGTGTGAAAGCCCTCGGGCTTTCACACTGGAGTGAATGGAGCAGCTGTTTTAGGGCGGTTTGCAGGCGCTATTTTTAACGATATAGCGCCTGCAAAACGCTCCAGTGTGAAAGGGGTCTAAGTATAATATGTTTGTTATTTTTCTTTAAAAAAAATTTGAACTTTTAAAACCCCTTTAAGCCTATTTCAGGAATGTGTGCAATGGAGATGGTCCTTGCTGTAACATGGCTTTTATTCCTGGTAAAAAGAGCAATACAAATAAAACCCGGCACTTTTCTGTTATAGAAGACAAGAAGTCAAATGTTTGGGAGAAAAAAATGCTCCCCATCATTTGAAGCATGTCCTGCTCTGATGGACTTTTTTTTACATATTTACCAATGAATGTTTAATTTTCTGCAAAGCAGTCTTTAAAAACGTATGTAAGGCTAAACATTATTTTAGTTGGATATAGTAGGGAATAGTTAAGATCCCCGTCAATGTTTTTCCATGTCTGTGTTCTTTTAGGGAGATTTTCCCTAAAGACAGCATGAAGTAAGAGATCTCTCCAACCAAGCGGACAATTGTCAAATTAATACTCGAACACGATTCCAATCTATAAAGTGCAAATGTAAGTAATGATTGTAAATTTAAATGAATATTGTGCCACACTAAGTGAATTGATCTGCTTCAATATTGCATAATTCAAACATGATTCTAATCTATAAAGTGCAAATGCAAACAATATATGCTGTAAATAATATTGATATTAAAGTGAAATAAACCAATGTGAACAACTAATTTTACACATAAAAAATAATGAAAATCATAATCACTCCTTAAAGGATCAATTGATCTATATACAGTGCTCCAAAGAAAATTCCTCAGTGACTTGTGTTAGTGCTAAAACTCTTGGTGACATCACACACGCGCTGCTCCCGTGTGATTGCGCTCACCTCAGGGGAGTGACCGCACAGATAAGTTTGGTGAGGCAAGCAGTAGAACCATCCCTGGGCTCAAGGTTAATGGACTCTGCAAATCCTCAGATGCTTCAATATAGATGTCCTCAGTTCATATATAAAAATAGGCTGGATATTGCGATACTGCTTTAACTCAAAATGTATTGTATAAAATAAGCCAATGTACTCACATGCTGTAGGTGCTACCAATGCACCACTCTGTATAAAGCATGGACATAAACGAGTTTCCCAATCCAATAGGCAAAAAGTTCTGGTGTCTCCAGCAGCTGTGTTGAGAGATCAACGTCTCAGCTGACTCCTCCACCGTCCTGGCCCCTCCCCTATGCATGTCGACACAGGGCTTGTCATACGTCTTCCTCATAGAATCCCCCTGAGGAGGACATGGGACAAGCCCTGTGTCGACATGCGTAGGGGAGGGGCCAGGAGGGTGGAGGAGTCAGCTGATCTCTCAACACGGCTGCTGGAGACACAGAACTTTTAGTCTATTTGGATTGGGAATATCGTTTATGTCTGTGCTTTATACAGAGTGGTGCGCTGGTGGCACCTACAGCATGCGAGTACATTTTATAACAATATTATTTTGAGTTAAAGCGGTATCACGCTATCCAGCCTATTTTTTTATATGAACCGCAGACACCTATATTGAAGCATCTGAGGATTTTCAGAGTCCATTAACCTTGAGCCCAGTGATGGTTCTACTGCTTGCCTCACCAAACTTAGCTGTGCGGTCGCATCCCCTGAGGTGAGCGCAATCACACAGAGGGGGGGGCACGTGTGTGAAGTCGCCGAGAGTTTTAACCCTAAAGCACTAACACAAGTCACTGAAAAATTTTCTTTGGAGCACTGTTTATAGATCAATTGATCCTTTAAGGACTGACTATGATTTATTATTTTTTTATGCGTAACATTAGTTGGTTTATTGCATATTATTTACAGCATTAACTCTTTGCATTTGCACTTTATAGATTAGAATCATGTTTAAATGTTAATTATGCAATATTGAAGCAGATCAATTCACTTAGTGTGGCACAATATTCATTTAAATTTACAATCATTTCTTGCATTTGCACTTTATGGATTGAAATCATGTTTGAGTTTCTAATTTTGCAGTACTTATTCAGAATTATTCATACAGCGCTGCACAATATTTATATATTTGTTTAGTTTAACATAACATATGGGAGTGTGACTGGTAGCTGGAAGGCATTATTATAGTTCCTTGCATCATCAGGATGTTACTGTAAAGCTTTCAGCCTAATATATTATTGGTAGCTTGCAGGATCTTTTATTTATTAAGGGGACAGTTGTCACCAGAACAGGTTTTCCCGATTGGAAGATATCGCCTCACCTCATCTTCCTGTGACAACTTGGGATTTCCTCTAACTTTGGAACAATGGTCACCAATACCAATATAGAAAATAAATCTCCACAGTGGGGGCCACAGACTGCAATAAAAACCTGGCAAGGGATCCAACACTTGCCTACTCTTAGCTTTACATACACTTTCATATATGACAAGAGATGTCAGAGGTATCTGTACCTGTGCAGTAATTCCAAGTTTCATCTGCAGGTTACATTTTAAACAGGCTCAGTAAAATGGAGCAGGTAAAAAGAGAGGTGGCAGCACTCCACATTAACTTTTATGGTTAGCATTTTTATTACCCCAAAGTTCATATTTCCTTCAGAGTACCTGTGTAGTTCTCCTTATACACAATAACAGAGCATCCAGAGACACCTAGGATTAGAACATACTTGGTCATAGAAACGTCTCTGGGCCTCCAGTTCCATCTGTTTGAGCTCCACATCTTGCATGACCGCCGCAGTTTCTCTTTCTCGCATGCACATCTTGCGTTCAATCTCATCATCCAGGCGCTTGAGCTCCATCTTGCGCTGATCCTGCTGGTGTCTCAAGAAGCGCCTTCGTGCACCATCCAGAACCTGGAGCTCCTTTAATTTGAGCTCTCGTTTGACAGTTGCCAACCTAGGAAAATGGTAGTCATTTAATAATGTGACGGGGTTACATTCAGAAAATGAAGGGGATATCGGCACCTAAAGCAATGCAACCGTCTATACAAAATGAATGACAGATACTCTAAATAAATTTAAAAGATATATTTTAATGAATGACTAATCTATAAACTGTTCATAACCCTTTGACATCTAAGGCCCCTTTCAAACTGGGGCGGTGTGTGTGTCGGCGGTAAAGCGCCGCTATTTTAAGCGGCGCTTTACCATCAATTTCGCAGCACTATTCGGCCACTAGCAGGTTGCTTATACCCCCCACTAGCGGCCAAGGGTTAAAAACAAGCCGCGAAAGGGTTAAAACCACCGCAAAGCGCTGCTGCTGTGCTATGCTGGCGGTATAGCCGCGCTGCCCCAATGATTTCAATGGACAGGAGAGCGTTCCTTCACCGCTCCAAAGATGCTGTCAGCGCACCGCTCCAGTGTGAAAGCCCTTGGGGCTTTCACATTGGAGAGACAGCAGCGGCTCTTTCCGGGAGCTTTGCAGGCGCTATTTTTAGCTCTGTAGCGCCTGCAAAGCGCCCCAGTGTGAAAGGGGCCATAGGATAAAACAAATGTAAATGCCTAAGCACAATTTTGAAACTTTGACATGTGTTAGTAAAGCTGCACATAGTGTCTACTTTGTGTACCCAGGGGGATTATACCTTTTTATTTATTTTTTTTTTAAAGGACAAATTGAGCTTTCTTTTGGTAGTAAATGGTAGTGAATACCTGATTTTTTTTTTTTTTTATCAAGGGAAAACTGGCCCAAAATAGTAAAAAAATAAATAAAACATTTTTGGTAAATTTAGCCGTATTTTTCTTGCTATTATCATAATTTACCACCAAACAACCCAAAATAAATTCTACTGCTCCTGACGATTGCAGCGATGCCACATATGCGTTAGTTGTTGTTTGTATCCGTAGTACAGCCTTTTGCGTTTTTGTTTTTTTATCCTGCCTAAAACACACTGACACTGCTGCTGCAAAAAAAAGTTTTTTAAATTCTACCCAAAATATGATGACCGGGATCTTTGACGCCAACCTTGACCCCAACATTAACTTTAGCAACTTAACGATCTTATATTTTTTATTTTTTCTTAGATTTTTTTTTTTCTTTTACACACTTTGGTTTGTTAACATTTTCCTCTCCTGCAAGAAGTGGAAGATGCAATGTATAGTTCTCTTCATTCAGAAGAGGAAGTAAACACAGGGGTAGACTCACAATGCCTGATCACTATGATAGCCAATCAGAGGCTATCACAGTGATCAGGTGACCCAGAACCGAACGTCCCGTGTCCTGATCGTTAGTATGAGAGCCCAGTCTCTGTGCTTGAAGCACATAAGGAAGATACGCGTATATACGACCCCAAGGAAAAAAGCCCTCTTCTGTGAGGCCACACATATGTGTGCGGTCAGCGGGAAAAAGTTCAAAGAGAAGTGCTGGTTTTGAAAAAAATAATAATACTCACCTAGGTGGATGCAGCATCTGTCCTTCACCAGCTCTGCAGTAAAAACTGATTAAAGACTGCTGATTGGTTGGGGCATCTCATCACCCAGGCTGGTTAGTTTGTATGGGAGCAGCGGTCCGATTCCCCAATGTCCTGCCAGATACAGTACGTTGCTTGACTTCAAGTGGTTGTATCATCCCAGTACTATTTTCTTTACAGCCGGCGGACGCTTGTAAAAGCGATCGGAGCGGCTAACAAGACCCTCGATTGCTGTTACAAGCAGCAGGAGGGGACGTTACACCCCCCCCCCCCCGCCCCGGCAGCTTGCTCAGGCTCTCCTGTCCCATTGGAAGACCCGAGTGACCAGCAGACACTTCTGCCAGCTGGCTGGACACCCACACAAAACCGGGATTGGCTTTGATCGGGTCTCCAAAGCGGTAACCTGGAAGCGATGGAACTGATATCACTTCCGGTTTACCTGCATGTCACTGGCGCCATTTTCAAAGAAATAAAAGCATTCAAAAAATGCCGATCTTGGTGTTTTAAACGCTTTTAAGTGCAAAGGAGGGATTTGGGGTCTCTTTGACCCCAGATCCCTCCATAAAGAGTACCTGTCATGTGGCTATTGCTGCCATAAGGGATGTTTAACATTCCTTTATAAAAAGCAAAAAAAGTGATCACATTTTTTATTTTAACCACTTCAATACCAAGGACGTCATATGACGTCCTTGGCTTTGAGCAGGTATATCTGAATGATGCCTGTAGTTACAAACATCATTCAGATATTGCCGGTTTCAGCCGGCGAATCTCTACACCATAGGAACGTTCATAGCGGCCGTTCCGCCGCTTGATCGTTCCTATGGGAGGCGAGAGGGGACATGTCCCCCCCCCCCCCCCGCCGCCCTCCGGTGCCTGCTCCGACTCACCGTTACGATCGGTGAGGCGAAGAGTGGATCCGCCGCCGCCGGATGTAGATCATAGAGATTTCCGGCGGACCAGATGGTCCCCGGAGCCTCTATGATCGTCGGAGGCCGGGCGCGATGTTATGACGTCACGCCCGGCCTCTCCATTCAAATAAACGGCGCCGCTTCGGCTTGGAAGCAGCGATCGTTTTATTTTTATTTTTAATTTCAGGCTTCCCAGCCTAGTGGTGAGATATGGGGTCTTATTGACCCCATATCTCACTATTAAGAGGACCTGTCATGTTATATTGCTATTACAAGGGATGTTTACATTCCTTGTAATAGGAATAAAAGTGATCAATTTTTTTTTTTTTTCAAAAAAGTGTCAAAATAAAAAAAAAAATATATATTTAACAATAAAAAAAAAATTTTTTAAAGCGCCGCTGTCCCCATGTGCTCGCACGCAGAAGCGAACGCATACGTAAGTCCCGCCCACATATGAAAACGGTGTTCAAACCATACATGTGAGGTATCGCCGCGAACGTTGGAGCGAGAGCATTAATTTTGGCCCTAGACCTCCTCTGTAACTCAACATGTAACCAGTAAAAAAATTTCAAGCGTCGCCTATGGGGATTTTTAAGTACCGAACATTGGCGCCATTCCACGAGCGTGTGCAATTTTGAAGCGTGACATGTTAGGTATCTATTTACTCGGCGTAACTTCATCTTTCACAAAATGCAAAAACATTGGGCTAACTTTCCTGTTTTGGTTTTTTTTTAAACACAAAACGTTTTTTTCCCCAAAAAAAACGCGTTCGAAAAATTCCTGCGCAAATACTGTGTGAGATAAAAAGTTGCAACAACCGCCATTGTATTCTCTAGGGTCTTTGCTAAAAAAACATATATAATGTTTGGGGGTTCTATGTAATTTTCTAGAAAAAAAATGATGATTTTTACATGTAGGAGCAAAGTGTCAGAATTGGCCCGGTATTGAAGCGGTTAAAGAAACAGTTAAAAAAAATTATAATATAAAGTAATTAAAAATAACTAAATGAAAGTGCCCTTGCCCCCCCATGCTCTTGCACAAAGGCACGCACGCAAACAGCAATCATCCCACACGTGATATATCACTGCAAACGTCAGATCATGGGAAGTAATTCTAGCACAAGATCTCCTCTGTAAATCTAAAGTGGTAACCTGTAAAGGCTTTTAAAGCGTCGCCTATGAATAGTAAAATGTACGTAGTTTGTCGCCGTTGCACGTGTGTGCGCAATTTTAAAGCATTAGATGTTTGGTGTCTATTTACTCGGTGTAACATCATCTTTTAAATTTTACAGAAAAATTTAGTTATGTATTAGGTTTTTTTTGCATTCAAATTCAAAAAAGTGTATTTCCCAAAAATTGAGTTTTAAAAAACCGCTGCACAAATACCGTGTGACATAAAAAAAATGCAAAACCCACCAATTGATTCTCTAGAGCAGGGGTCTCAAAAAAATGGCGGCCCTCCAGCTGTTGCGAAACTACAAAGTCCCATGAGGTATTGCAAGGCTGACAGTTACAAGCATGACGGGCCTATGCTTAAAAATAAATAAATAAATTAATTAAATAAATATATATTTATTTATTTAGAAAAACGAACGTTCGACCGTGACCGCAAACGATCGTGCCATCATGTAATGACCGATAAATTGTTCAGTGGACATGAATAAATAATTTTTTGTTCGTTTTTTTACATATACCTAGTGCAGACAGTTCGGACGGGAAACACATTAACCTTGCAAATTATCGTACGTTCGGCAGAAATTTTCCAAAATTCCCGTTCGTTTTTTTTCCACAAAAACGTCACAAACGATTATCGATTTGTGCCCATTAACTTGCTAAAAAACGAACGAAGTGTCTATACGAACGATTTTTCGGCCGATTTTTCGTATAGTGTATGGCCAGCTTTAGTTTTGTCTGGACAGATCCAATAAGATTATGATTTGTTGAAGTCCCATTTAGCATGGCAATAGCAAAAGGTTATTACCTCTGCCTCTGGTACAGCAGCCTTTTCTCCTCATCAATTAGTAGTTGGCGTCTCTGTTGCTCTGCTCCTCGGAGGAGTTCTTGTTGTTGATACCAGGCTTCGTCTCCAGCTCTGCGTTTTATTGCTTCTGCCTCAACTTCATGTATTATTTGCCTGCAAATAAATGACAAAGATTGGCTTGCAGCTGTTTTAAAATCCACAAAAAATGCTAGTTTTGATGGATTTTTTTTTTTGCGATACGATGCACCCAAAAAAACAAAATAAATTCCATACATGGGGAAACAAGCTATTTTTATATTTATGCCATAGCAAATAATGAATCTGGGGTGTCTGCAGATTTCTGTTAATATTTGTAGCATTAAATAATGAAAGTCTTCCATACTTCTCTCGTAAGTATTCCAGTTCCTCCTGGTGAAGCCTCTCCCTCTCCTGACTCTGATAATCCACAATGAATTTGGGGTATTTATTGAATATGGGATACTGTCCCTTAGTGAGGGGCACAAATTCACCGAGAAGACGCTGAGGGTGGATCTCGGCTGGGGTGGCGCCCATGAGATGGTATGATTCTTTAATCATCATATTGATATCCAGGTTATTCCGGTGATGAAAAAAATACTGCAGAAACACAAAAAGCGCCATAAGCATGTAGAGTAAAATAAGCTACATTTCAAATGGTAGAACAGCATTAAAAAGAAATCCAACATAAACAGGCAAAAGCATGGGAAGGGGGCAGAGAAAGAGAGCAAAATAGAGAGCAAAAAGTAAAGAGAACAAGAAAGAGTGAGAGAGAGAGAGAGAAAGAAAAGGGCAAGAGAGGGAAAGAGAGAGAGAGAAAGAAGAGAGAAACAGGGGCTGTGTTTCTTGAGAATGTGAGTAATTCACACACACACTACCATGGTGCATAGCCAGGAGGGGGACACTGCTAATCAATATTGCACCTGCCTGTGTCCTACTGGACTATGAAAGAACATATATATATATATTGGTTGTATCATAATTTTCCGATGGCGTCCGTTTTGCACTTGAGCATTTAACACTTTACTTGTACATATTGTACCCCCTGAGGAAGTTGCTATTTGCAGCGCAACGTGCGGTCTTATTTGGGGTTGTCTTTGATTTGTGTAATTTGGGAGGGAGATTCCAGTTTATAGTAAATTGTATAGGGACAGCCTATGGGAACCTTTGGAACCACAGTGGGATAACCATTGCTTGTGGTTTTGGGGAGGAAATGTGATCCTGGCAAGCACAGCCAGATAAGAAGAGAGGGGAAGTCTTAGTAACCTGGGAATTTCTTTGGAAAGCATTGAATTTTCTAGTAGTTTTGAGTGTGGTCATCAGCACACACAGTGGCTGAAGTTATTATCAGTACCCCCTATGGCCACATAGCTTCCCTCATGCAATCAGAAAAGCAAACTCAAGAAAGGAATTCATGCACACATGAAGATAGATATAAACTTGAATAGACTGGTATCACATCCTAAATGGTAACATGTAGGATGTAATATTTAAAAAAAAAGAAAAAAAAAAACACACAATTTACATATGGTTTTGTTTTGCTTTAATAAAGTCAAAATTGTGCTGGGGTTGACCTGCTAGTGACTAACGCATGTTACATTCATTGCACCATTTATAAATGATGAAAGAGCATAGTCATACTGGAAGTTAAATGGTCAAAAGGCAGGAAATTGACACAGGAAGCGGAAATAAGGGGACATCATGGGGTCAATTTACCAAAACTGGAGTGCGCAAAATCTGGTGCAGCTCTGCATTGAAATCTATCAGCTTCTTCTTCTCAACCCGGAAACTGATTTTTTGCACAGCTGCACCAGATATTGCACTCTAAAGTTTTAGTAAATCAACCCCCACCTGTCTAGCAGGATTCTGATTGTAAATTACAAGTCCAACTTAAAAAAAAAAAAAAAAAAGAATTACAAATCTGTTCAAATCAGTTTATGTACAGTCGGTCCTGGACACTGCATTTAAATGATTTACTAAAATGGTACTACACACGGCTCAAACTCTCTATTATCTATCCTCAGGCCTCGTCTCAATGCTTCCGTGGATGCTTTCAAGTTTGATCCTTTTTGCATATTGTGTTTAAGTTGGCTGGTAAACCAATCACTTTATTGCAATCCCAATGTTTATTATTCTCGCATATTCCAGATCTCCCTCGACCCTTTGAAAAGATTGATGCATGCCCTATGTGTAGCCATGCTGGCAATAGCTTACCAATGGAAGTTAATCTCTGTACCGTTTACACAGACGATTTCGAGGATGGATGTGATTATGCTAATAAGACAAATTTTTCATACGATTCACAAATCAAAACCCTGTTTCGATGCTAAGTGGGATCTTTGGTTCGAGTATAGTCTTCCTTCTGTAGACTGATCCTGTGACTTTTCATGTAGTTGTTATTTTATTTATTATTACGGTCTTTAGTTTATGGTATGTAAATTCTACATACTTCTATAGGATGTCCTACATGTTGGAAGCACCCAGATTTGCTTTATGTTTCTACTGCCATTTGAAAGTGCTTATGTCCTACTTCTTTTTTAGGAAGTATTTTGTATTCCTAAAATGTGTCATTTTTTTTTTCTATGGTTTGTATTTATCAGATATAATGGCATTGTGTTGTTTGATGCTCTTTCTGATGCAATTCTTTTGATTGTATTTAACATACTTTGGCTTTTGTATCTATCTTTTCGTACCAACTGCAATAAAAGTTTGTAAACAAAAAAATTAAAAAAAAAAAAATCGGTTCATGTACAGTGTATGTATTTTAACTACTTGCCATTATACGGCGGTAAGGTGGCTCTCCTGTCGCGGATCATGTAGCTAGTACCGTATCTGGTACTTCCGGGTGGGAGACATGTGCGGCTTCTGCTGCGATTGGTCACAGCAGAAGCGGATCAGCGGGTGCCGGCCAATGGATGTCCGCCAGCACCGTCTGATCGGCGAGGAGACAGAAGGAACAGAGCTATGCCTATGTAAACAAGGCAGAGCTCTGTCCTGTCAGCGGGGAAGTGCTGGACTTGTTTTCCCAGCAAACCAGGGAATAAAATCCAGCACATCCCTTTGGAAAAGCACCACATAGTAAACCCAAAAACACTGGTTAGGCACACATTTAACCCATCCTAGATGTTTAACCCCTTCCCAGCCAGTGTCATTAGTACAGTGACAGTGCATATATTTAGCACTGATCACCATTAGTGTCACTGGTTCCCACAAAGTGTCAAAAGTGTTAGAGTATACGCCGCAATATCGCAGTCCCGCTATAAGTCACCGATTTCCGCCATTGCTAGTATAAAAAATAAAAATTCCAGTATATATACCATAGTTTGTAAACGCTATAACTTTTGCGCAAACCGATCAATATACACTTAATGGGATATTTTTTTTTAACCAAAAATATGTAGCAGAATACATATTGGCCTAAACTTATGAAGAAATTTGATTTTGAATTTTCTTTTTATTGGCTATGCTTTATGGCAGAAAGTGAAAAATATACCATTTTTTTTTTTTTTCAAAATTGTTGGGTATTTTTTTTGTTGATCAAATACAACCAAAAGAAAAAACTCCATTTGTAGGAAAAAAGGACATAAATGTAATTTATGTACAGCGTTGCATGATGGTCAGGTAAAGTAACGCAGTGCCGTATGGTAAAAAAATGGCCTAGTCATGAAGGGGTAAATCTTCCGGAGGTCAAGTGGATAAAGATGTATTTAGCCATATTGCTGGCATTCAGCTTTATCCTTTACCAAATCATATCTATACCATTCATATAATTTTACAGATCATCACTGGGCAAATAAACAAACAAAAAAAAAAATAGCATTTAATCCTATTTTCCTTATTGCCCTCCTTTACAATCTAATCTATATCACTTTATTATAGCAAAAACCCTTTTTTTTAAATCTCCCTAAAAGTGGTTGTAAAGGCAGAAGGTTTTTTTTATCTGAATGCTTTCTATGCATTCAAATAAAAAGCCTTCTGTGTGCAGCAGCCACCCTCATACTTACCCGAGACCCATCTCTGTCCAGCGTTGTCCACAAGTGCCTCAGCCACCCGGGACGCTCTCTCCCGATTGGCTGAGACACAGCAGAGGCATCATTGGCTCCCGCTGCTGTCAATCAAACTCAGCCAATCAGGAGAGAGGGGGCGGGGCTGGGGCTCCATGTCTGAATGGACACACAGAGCTGCTCAGCTCGGGTGCCCCCATAGCAAGCTGCTTACTGTGGGGGCACTCAACAGAAGGGAGGGGCCAGGAGATCCAGCCAGGAACCCGAGAAGAGGAGGATCCAGGCTGTTCTGTGCAAAACCCCATGCACAGGGCAGGTAAGTATAACATGTTTGTTATTTTAACAGGAAAAAAAAGACACCAGAGCTAGATGGATTTCTGGCTAAATGGTATGCCCACCATCTCCATTTCCTGTGTCCGTTTCTTCTTCATACCTATAACAAGGCTCTGGAGGCCGGGATCTTCCCCCCCCCTCTATGCATGAGGCACTAATTATCCTGTTAATAAAACCTTGTAAAAACCCTCTCAAATGTGATTCCTATTGCCCGATCTCCCTCATTAATGCGGATGTAAAGATCCTAGCTAAAGGTTTGGCCAACTGTCTAAACACAGTGGTTGCGAAATTGGTTGGGTGTGATCAGGGAGGCTTTTTATACCTGGTCCTTCTACAAGGATGAATTTTCGTAGACTAGTCCGCAACTTGTTATAGATTGTAAGCTCTAACGAGCAGGGCCCTCCGATTCCTCCTGTATTGATTTGTATTGTAACTGTACCGTCTGCCCTCATGTTGTAAAGCGCTGCGCAAACTGTTGGTGCTATATAAATCCTGTATAATAATAATAACTTGCAACATCCTTTACATTATTCCCCTACTCGTGTTATCACATCCTTAGATACGTATGGAATGACTCTATTTATTTAAAGTGCTGCAGCCCTATGGTTTTGGCCCTCGTATTATAGCATGGATGCGACTCTTATATGTCTCACCTATGGCACGTATTAGGGTTAACGTCCATGTTACTGAAGCCTTTCCAAAAAACTAGGGGCACTAGGCAGGGGTGTCCTTTGTCACCTCTCCTATTTGCCTTAGCTATGGAACCCTTTGCCACAAGCATTCGTAGCTCCCTTTAATCAGAGGTCTCCCCATTGGTACTATAGAGGAATGTATCTTTGTACACAGATGACACTTTAGTATACTTGGCTGACCCTCGTGACTCACTAAAAAAAACTTCTGTCTGAAATTAATACCTTTGGAGAATATTCTGGCTTTCAGGTGAACTGGGAAAAGTCCATTTTTTCCCTTTAGCTCAAGCTGCTATATCCTTGATTCACCCGGATTCCAGACTACAGGGGGTCCCCTCATTTGGATATCGGGGTATTATAATTCAATTACCTCGATCTTCGTTTATTACTAATAATTTGTGCCCCTTACTGTCACAGTTGCAATTACAGAACTAAACAATGGATGGATTTGTCTCTAGACCTCATGGGAAGGACCAATGTCATTAAAATTATACATCTCCCTAAACGTCTCTTTGTTATGGCCAATTCCCCATGTAAGATTCCAAAATCTATTTTTAAACGTATTGCTACAATATGCACAGCGTTCTTATGGAATGGTCGCCCTCCCAGAGTAGCACTTGAGACTTTACCACTTCCAGACAATTTGGAAGGTCTAGTTTTCCCAAATTTTTTTATTTGTGCTACTTGTCTTCTCAAATGCTCCGCATACACAGCTGGCTGCACCCAGTTTCTGCCAATGCTTGCGTTACTATTGCCTCCTTCTTGGAAACCCTCCACAATATTATCTATAGGGGCTGTGTACCAGCTTGTCCGGGTACATTGATTTTACGTACATCACTCTCACCGTTTCAATCCATAGTTGCAAAGATTTCTAAGGACTCGTGGTTGACATCCCCCATTATTCCACTGTGGTTTAACCCCAACCTCCAAGAATTATATTCCCTACCTGACCTACAGTGGTGGTCTTCTAAAGGGGTCAAATATTTATGTCACCTCTACAATGCACAAGTTTTTAAATCCCCTTACCAGTTACGCATGGACATTGACTTGCCACGCACTTATTTATTTTGCTATTATCAACTTCGGCAAGCTTTACGTTTGCAATATGGTTCTTTGGATTACCCTATCCGGGTGCCGCCCCTAGAGAAATTATTAAGACACCCAGACCCCACAAAACGTATCTCCACCTATTATGCTGCCCTTATAACAGACACTATTTCTAGGCTTCCCAGGATATACCCTTCAGGGAAGCAGATCGGTCTGAATTTGGAGACACGTTTAAAACCTCTGTCATTTCCTCTACAGACCGTATTATCCAGCTTAGGATCTTTCACCACTCTCACCTTACACCCGCTAGATTATATAAAATGGGGTTGCCTCCCTCAGCTGAGTGTTTGAGGGGTTGCGGTCAAACTGCTGACTTTTCCACTGTTTTTGGGCCTAGTTCAGGATTTCGGGGTAAATATAAGCGCTTTTATCTCTTCTGCATTGGGCCTGCCAAATATTGTAAACCCCAAAAATTGTCTTTTGGGCATCTTTGGTGATTTGACCATCCCTTATCATGCCAAGAGACTGCTTTGCATCCTTTATTTTTATGCAAAGAAGTCCCTTTTATTGTCCTGGAAAGGATCTGCATCCCCAACACGAACCTTCTGGCTAAAACTGATTACTGAATCCCTGCCCCTGTAGAGGCTCACCTTTAAAATTCAGAAAAGGAGTTAAAACATTTCATGAAATATGGGATAGATGGCTGGCCAGTCCCCCAACTCTTAACCTCTGAATCTCTGTGATTAATGATATCCCTTTACACCTGTACTGGCCAGGTACTCCTCTCTGATCCCTGTTATGTTTGTTTGTGTTAGGTTGTCTGTGTAAATTTCTTATTCGTCGCAGGCTTTACTGACCACAGGAGACATATGTGACAATTGTATAAGCACTGTTTATATCTTATGTACACAGTTTTTTTTTCTCTGTACATTAAAGAGGAACTGCAGTCTGCTCACATAATTTGTAATAAAATTATCTTTGCCATTCTGAAGCTTCCCTCCAACCACTTTGCATAATATTTTATATATACTGTGATTCCGTACTTGCCAAATTTGCTGCAGAAATCTCTCTCCACTGAGTCTGGATGCAACCATTTCAACTGTGGGAAGCTGAAGCTGCTGCCTGTTCACTTCCTGGATTTACACAGAGGCACACCTCCAGCTCTGCAGCTCTCATTGGCCCTTTTATGTCTCATCCCCCCTCCCTTCCTGGCAAACTCATATGAGAGTGAGAGAGAGAGCTGTACATGATGTCATAAGCCTAGGCCAATGACCAGACAAGAAACAGGAAGTGGGCTGTATAAGGTATTTACTGTCAGAAAAAAAATGTTTTACTATCCAAAGTTAAAACAACAAGGGCAGAAGATTTAATAGATGCAAAGATGAAAAATGTACTGAAGTTCTGCTTTAATATCATGAGTTTAGATGAATATGAATTTATTGTCGGCCATTATCGGCATCTTTAGCCCAAGAAAAGCATAATGCATCCCTTCGAATTCTATGTATGTCTTCACACTGGTCCGTTGCGCTTCCATTGTGGTGTTAAACACCTCCAGCTCTGAAGCTCTGATTGGCCCTCTTATGGCTCATCCCCCCTCCATGCCTGTCAAACTCTCTCTCTCTCTCTCTCTCTCTCTCTCTCTCTCTCTCTCTCTCTCTCTCTCTCTCTCTCTCGAGAGAGAGAGAGAGAGAGAGAGAGAGAGAGAGAGAGAGAGAGAGAGAGCTGTGCACATCCTCATAAGCCTAGGCCAGTAATGGTGAACCTTGGCACTCCAGATGTTTTGAAACTACATTTCCCATGATGCTCAACTACAATTCAGAGTGCAAGAGCATCATGGGAAATGTAGTTCCAAAACATCTGGGGTGCCAAGGTTTGCCATCACTGGTCTAGGCTAATGATCAAACAAGAAACAGGAAGTGGGCTGTATAAGGCATTTACTGGCAAAAAAAAAATCCTTTACTATCCAAAGTTAAAACAACAAGGGCAGAAGATTTAATAGATGGAAAGTTGAAAAGATGACTGAAGTTCCGCCTTAAGTTAGGTGTATTGTGGGTTTTTTTTTTCTATATGTGTGTCTCATCTTTAAAAAAAAACCTATCCTCAAAAAAAAAAAAAAGCGAGACTTTACAATCACTTTAATTCTCCTGTATAAAGAAAATATTTGCATTGTAGCTTTTAACTTTTATATATCTCTTAGATTGTAAGCCCGAGCTAGCAGGGCCCTCTGATTCCTACTGTATTAAATTGTACTATCTGCCAGTATTGTAAAGCGCTGTGTAAACTGTTAGCGCTATATAAATCCCGTATAATAATAATAATATACATTATAGTAACTTCTGCATACAAAGTGGAGAAGGTACCTCTATGTCTTCCTTCTGGTTGCAGTGCAGTAAAGGAGAGCGTGAGCACAGGACATAGGCCACTACCGCCATCAGCAGGAAGGAGGGATGGTTGGAGAACACGTTATCAAACAGCTTCAACCATTCTTCTCTGGTTAAAACCTCAGAGAACAGAGTTTCCAGGAGTGGCCAGGCATAAATCTGCAAAATAGGGAAAGTCACCAAAAAGCAATTTGAAGTTTTTTTTTTTTAAACATAGAAGGAAGTTTGTGAAATTTTAAAAGTAATGCATGGCAATGCAGACAACGCTCCATGAGTATTCTTCAATATGTTCTCTCAACACAAAGTATTAAAATAAAAAATGATCCCATTTTTTATTGCATGGTGTGAACACCCAAGCGATCGGATTCCGGTGTGGACAACAAAGGGTCCTGCACGAGTTTGGTCCGAATACAGTTTGTATGGCTGAATTTGCATGGCACAGACATCGCATGTGATCTGCACAGCAATGCGGTGCAAATCACATGCAATGTCTGGCATCGCTCCAGTGTCAACCGGCCCTAAAGTATGTAGTTCAAGTAGCAAGAAAGAGCATGTTTATAGCAAATGAACAGTACTGGCTTACCAGTTGTTTTTTTTAAAAAAATCAACCGCATTAAAAAATCTAATTAAAATCATCCTGGGGGTGAATAAGGTTCAGGAAGGCAGCATTTTCAATATGAAAATTAGTGGGAAAAAAAAGTTAAGTTTTAAATGGCGCCGGTGACATCTGGATAAACCGGAAGTGATGTCAGTTTATCACTTCTGGGTTACTACTATGGAGACCAGATCAAAGCCGATCCTTGTTTTTTTTTCGGTTGTCAAGCCAGCTGTCGGACGTGCCGGCTGGTTGCTGGGGCCTCCCGGTGGGACAGGAGAGCCCGAGTGAGCTTCGGAAAGGGGGGAGGGGCTATGTTAGCATCTCCGATTGTTTTTACAAGCGAGCCGACCGCCGGCTCAAAAAACGGTACCTGGACAGTACAACCATTTGAACCCAAGCGCTGTAATGGTACGTTGACTGATGGCAAGTGGGGATAACAGATACACATTATACAAGTTTTCTGTTGATTTTTTTCCTTCAGATTTACCAAAACCATATAATATGAGGTCCAATTAGTATGCAATCAGGCAGGCCCTTCCACTACATGGTTTTGGTAAACTTAAAGGAAATCAGACAAAAAAAAATAATGTATAGTGTGTATGGGGTCTTATGCCCTGTACACACGGTCGGACATTGATCGGACATTCCGACAACAAAATCCTAGGATTTTTTCCGACGGATGTTGGCTCAAACTTGTCTTGCATACACACGGTCACACAAAGTTGTCGGAAAATCCGATCATTCTGAATGCGGTGACGTAAAACGCGTACGTCGGGACTATAAACGGGGCAGTGGCCAATAGCTTTCATCTCTTTATTTATTCTGAGCATGCGTGGCACTTTGTGCGTCGGATTTGTGTACACACGATCGGAAATTCCGACAACGGATTTTGTTGTCGGAAAATTTTATATCCTGCTCTCCAACTTTGTGTGTCGGAAATTCCTATGGAAAATGTGTGATGGAGCCCACACACGGTCGGAATTTCCGACAACAAGGTCCTATCACACATTTTCCGTCGGAAAATCCGACCGTGTGTACGGGGCATTACAATGCACTGAAACCAGTGCATCAGCTGGATGGGTAAATACCAAGCATTCTCGTAAGAGGAGGTCAGAAATGGCAGCCTTCATAAATCTGCCACAACAGATATAGTTTAAACAGACACAACGGATTGGAGGGGAATTTATCTCCTGACAGAAAATGCAATCCTTTTCTCTGAGAATACATGTGTTTTAAGATCGTATTAAATCCTCAGCATTTTTTTAGCTTAACGCATTGAGCACAAAAAAAAAAAAAAAAAAAAAAAACACATTCCCCAGTAAACTATTCTATTCCAAACTACTCTAACCTAAGCACTTGCAATTTACAACTTTCAATGCTGCTGGCTCCTGCTCTCTCAGTGCTGCTTGCCTAAACATCTGGTCTTCATAGGAAAGATTTAACAGTGGACAGTGCAGTCTTCATCCAGTCTGTAAGCTTGGAGAAGAGAGGGGGTAGGAGCTGGGGAGTGCCTTGCCATTATAGCCTATGGTGCTGTGCTTTTCTATTGATGCACACATACTCTAGTCACTGCGTGCAAGAAAGGCTCCATAGGATGCAGATAGAGAAAGGAGCCACCCAGAAAAAAAAAAAAACTGGCGCAGTGGGCCTGGCACCAACTTAAACTGGAAAATAGGCAAGGATTAAAAGAAAATAAAGCTGCATACCCAGTAAAGATTCACTCACACCAATAGGTGCATTAGAACCCAGCCACTGGTGTGCAGTGGGATGGCGGCAATGCCGATACATTTAAGGATGAGTTCACACTGATGTGGCCGTGGGTCATAGCAGGGGGTCCGGTGCGTCCCTGTACACAGATTTAGGTCCAAATCAGGTCCGAATTTCAGCCTGAAACTGAGCCAAAGACGCACAGGACCCTTTCCCGATGCGGACTGCGGGAGCCCGGGAGCTGTGTGAACCAGCTCCATTGAGAGCCAGTCCCTCTCCTGTCATGCGAATTGGATGTGGAGGGAAACACGCACCCAATTCACATATATGTAAACCCAGCCTAATACTTTTTAAACCAGCTTTATTGAAATTCTTCTCCTCAATCTTTCATTAAAGTGATTGAAAAGTCTATTTTTTTTCCCCAAAAAAATTACAAACCTGTTATACTCAGCTGTTCTGTTGCAGTGGATTTGCACAGAGCAGCCCTGATCCTCCTCCTTCTCGGGTCCCTCTTCTGTGCTCCTGGCCCCTCCCTCCTGTTCAGTGCCCCCACAGCAAGCAGCTTGCTATGGGGGCACCCGAGCCAAGTCACAGGTCCCTGTGTCCATTCAGACACGGAGCCCCGACCCGGCACTGCCCCCTCTCTCCCGATTGGCTAGCTGACTTTGATTGACAGAAGTGACAGCCAATGGCATCGCTGATGTGTCTCTGCCAAATCAGGAGGGAGAATCCCAGACGGCTGAGACATTCGTGGACATTGCTGGACATCGCTGGAAAGAGAGGGACCTCAGGTAAGTGTTCGGGGTGGCTGCTACCCACAAAAGGCTTTTTATCCTAATGCATAGAATGCAATGAGATAAAAAACCTTCTGCCTTTACGACCCCTTTAAATGCTATTGGCCGCAGTGCTAGGTGGTGGATTGTGTCACACTGCGCTAAAAAAAGTAGTTAAAACGGTTGTAAACCTCAGACATGAAATGAACAAAGCATATCCCTCTATAGGGTGTACTTGTCTCCATTAAAGGGAACAAATTGCCATTTCATTGTGATTTATATAATTTCATTGTGAATTAGTGTTTTCCAATAACAAATCTTATCCTCATCTTATTGTATTTCTGTCTGCTGCTTCGTTCCTCTGCTATCAATCATTTCTGACAAGTGTTCCTCTGTGAAAGAGGGGGGTCCCTTCCTTCCAATCAGCTCCCAGAGCTCTCCGTACTGAGCTCTGCACAGTGTAAATTTTCACCTCCCGCCCCCTTTTCTCTGGCAGCTAAGACAAGCTTTATACATTCTGGACTTTGAAAGGATGTAGAGAAGAGAAGACTCGAGATAATCAGGAGAATGTGTTTCATCTCAGTGTATCATCTGAGGCCAATCACTTCACCGGGTATATGTCAGGGTTTACAATCACTGTAATTAAGTACTTTTTTCCAGTGCGCACCACTGCAGTTCAGTGGTATGAACCAGCCAGGTAGGAGACAAGTAATTTTGCCCTGGAATAGTCTCGCCGCACGTGGTGTGACTGTACCCTAAGTAATTACAAAAAACTGAGGGTTCAATATCACTTCAGTGAACCTACAAACACAATGCTGACTTTGAGAGCTTACTATACACCGGATGGATCTCTTACCTGGGACGTAACGCCAAAATTCACAAAATGCTGAAGAACCTCCTTGTCGTGATGCACCAAAACATTCTCAACCATGCCAAGGATGTTGATTGGTGGATTAGGAAAGTACTCGAACCAATGCTGACACCAGTTAGCTGCAGAGGAACATGACAGATTATCATAGGCCAATGCATGTCCCTCCAGATGCTGGGAGGACAATCCCAACATACCGATCCTTGTAGCTTCCGGACAACTGGAAGGACACTGCTGGCTTTATGACCAGAAGAACAAGTTTGAATGCTACACACGCTCACACTAGAACATCCTTTCATAAACAAAAGCAAAAAAACAATGTATTTTCACACATGCGAAAACAACTTACTTATGACAGTAGCCACAACTTCAAAACAGATGAGTTGATTGTTCTGAAAAAGCTTGACAAATGGGAAGGCCATCAGAGGTAAGTATTTAGTCTCTCCAAATATTGCAGACCAATGAGCCAAGGCTGAAAGTGTCCTGGTGAGCAAATGAAATCACAGAAACTTGTTTTGGAATAAAAAATATGAAATGCATCGCGGCCACATGTGTTCTTTAACCCTTTCACTGCCAAAACATTTTTTCCATATATTAAAAGGAACAGGCCTTTTCTGGCACTTTTTGTTTACAAGTAAAAATCTGTATTTTTTGCTAGAAAATCACTTAGAACCCCCAAACATTATATATATTTTTTTTAGCAGAGACCCTAGAGCAGGGGTCTCAAACTGCTGGCCCTCCAGCCGTTGCCAAACTGCAAGTCCCATCATGCCTCTGCCTGTGGGTGTCATGCTTGTAACGGCCAGCCTTGCAATGCCTTATGGGACCTGTAGTTTTGTAACAGCCGCCAGTTTGAGACCCCTGCTCTAGAGAATAAAATGGAGATTGTTGCAATTTTTATATGTCACATGGTATTTGCGCAGTAATATTTCAAACGCAATTAATTTGGAAAAAATATGCTTTCATTTTAATGCAAAAAATAAATAAAAAAAACACTTTTTGGTAAAATATAAAAGATGATGTTACGCTGAGTAAATGGATACCCAACATGTCACGCTTAAAAATTGCACACACTCGTGGAACGGCAACAAACTACGATACTCAAAATCTCCATAGGTGACGCTTTAAATTTTACAGGATACCTGTATAAAGTTACAGGGGTGACCTAGAGCTAAAATTATTGCTCTTGCCATTACGTTTGCGGTAATACCTCACGTGTGGTGCGAACACTGTTTACATATGTGTTCACACAGGAATGGGGGCACACATACATATTATAATTTTATATATATATATATATATATATATATATATATATATATATATATATATATATATAAATATAAAATTATAATATGTATGTGTATATATATATATATATATATATATATATATATATATATTTTTTTTTTTTTTTTGTTTGTTTTATTATTTTTTTTTTTTTTACCATGTCCCTTTATTCTTTTTTTGGATAACTTATGGGGCCCCATATCTCGGGGCCACTTGGTGCTAGAAACTCCAAACCCAGTGGAACTAGCACTACAGCATACCAAAAGCTGGGATTCTTAGCACCAAGTGGCCCCAAGACACGGGGCCCCAAAGTCGGTCAACCGTGTCAAACTGCAGCAATGTAATTTCGGGACCCTTTGGGTCCAGAGACCCCAAATTTTGGCTGCAGCTAGGGGGCATCTAGGAACCCTTAACTACCGAGTTTGAAGTTCGGGGGACCTATGGCTGCAAATGGGCACAGTGAGGCTGCAAATGGGCATTGTTGACTCTCTTTTCCATTTACAGTAGCTGCGCATTTCTCACCCTCGTCTTATACTCGAGTCAATAAGTTTTACCAGTTTTTTGTGGTAAAATTAGGTGCCTCGGCTTATACTTGAGTATATACGGTATGTCCTTTTTTTCCCACAAATAGAGCTTTCTATTGGTGGTATTTGATCACCTCTGCGGTTTTTATTTTTTGTGTTATAAACAAAAATAGACCGATAATTTTGGGGAAAAAAACACAACAATATTTTTTTACTTTCTGCTATAAAACTCATCCAATAAATACATTTTTTAAAAAAATCATATTTTTTCCTCAATTTAGGCCAATATGTATTCTGCCTTCATGTTTTTGGTAAAAAAAAATCCCAATAAGCGTATATTGATTGGTTTGCGCAAAAGTTATAGTCTGAAGCTTATGGGATATTTTTATGCCATTTTTCTTTAAGTACCGTATTTATCGGCGTATAACACACACCCCAAGTTTAGGAGGGACGTTTAAGGAAAAAAACTTACATTTAAATGCCCATCAATGCAGCCTTGTCAGTGTCCATCTGTAGCCTTGCCCTGTGTCGTTTGCAAAAATCTGTCGTTTGAAAATGGCGTGGCCGCTCTCGGACGCACTCGGCGGCTCACGCGGGACTACGAGAGCCGCCGAGAATGGCCGAAAGCCGCCGAGAAAAGCTGACAGCCGCCGAGAGCTGCCAAAAGGCTCACAATCGGCGGGGGAATGGTGTATAACACGCACCCACGATTTTCCCCTGATTTTAAGGGGAAAAAAGTGCGTGTTATACGCCGATAAATATGGTATTTCTTTTACTACTAATGGCGGCGATCAGCAATTCTTTTTTCTCGCGGGGCTGCAACATTGCGGCGGACAAATCAGACACCTGACACTTTTTGGGGAACCAGTGACATGATGACAGTGATCAGTGCTAAAAATATTCACTGTTACTGTACTGACACTTGCAGGGAAGGGGTTAACATCCGGGGCGACCAAACGGTTAACTGTTTGCCTAGCCGGTGCTTGCCAACTGTGGGGAGGTTGCTCTGACTAGATGAAGACAGAGATCGGCATTCTGCTCCCTGTGAGAACGACGATCTGTCTTGTTTACATAGGCAGATTGCTGTTCTGCCTCTCTTGAGAACAATTGCAGGTGGCCGGCGGACCCATCGATTAGCATCCCGTGTGTCCAATCAGCCCGCAATCGCGCCTCCAGCGACGTGCGCGCACCCGCCCCCAGTGTCTATTGCACAAAATGACGTACAGCTGTTGTTGTTTTGAGTAATAGAGCCGACCTGACCCAGTACAAGTGCGGTAGGGGGTTGGCAAGTGGTTAACAGGCCAAAAAGGAACATACAACAGAGATGCATTTGTTGTTATCTGCACTTTTGGGACCAACCTGACTTGCAACTGTCCAGGTGTGTCCTATATGGCTCCTTCTCCTCTGTCTAGGACACCACAATTATAGAAATCACTTTCAATGCTAAATAAATTAAAGAGGATCTCCAATCTGGACAAAAGAAAATAAAACTCAAAATCTACAAACATTGTACCTGCTGACTTTTAATATAAGGACACTTACCTGGCCAGGGATCCAGCGATGTCGGCACCCAAGCTGACTCTTCAATTGGCTTTGGGTGCAGGCGCGCTGCAGCATGTTCGGGTAAGGGAAACAGGAAGTGAAGCCTTCTGGCTTTACAGACAGTTTTCTACTCTGTGCATGTGCGGGTTGCGCTGCACTTTGAGTGGTCCCATAGTCCTGTGGGACCTGTGTGTGTCCCAGAAAGCTGCGGAGGGAAGGAATATGGGCTGAAGGTCCTCGTAGATAGCCACAGCGATCTGAGCAGAAGTGGGAGCGGGTATCTGTCAAAACCAGGTACCACCCCCCCCCAAAAAAAAGTGCCAAATGTGGCAGTGGAAGGTGCAAATGGAGCTTCTGCTTTAAGGAGCACCTTGGGTCTCTAAGCAGCCATAGTTGAGATGTGCCAATCTCAAGTTTCCTCCTAACTTGCAAAAAGAAAATAAATACAGTGCAGTGTCAGGGTTGAGCAAATCCTGCTTACCTTTGTAACACTCTCAGGAGCTTCCTGCTCTTAATGGGGTATTCCTGGTGAAGTTGGAGGTACTGGGGATGCGTACCTTTGTCAGTAAGGCTGCTGAAAGCTGCATGGTTCTCTGGCAGCTGGAGCAGTGAGCGCCAGATAAACATTCTAAGGAGAATTAATAGTTTAACTTTAGATGGAGTACACTCACACTACACACACAGATAATACACCTCTTCAAAACAGAGTCTATAAAACACAGACAGGCACATCCCAGGCAGCCCTTAATTTGCAACACCGCATGCTGAATCTGGAGCCGACTTGTAAGTAACCTAGGGATGGATACTTTTTCTTCCCCCTTTTTCTTTTTTGAGTCAACTATCAAACTACATTGGTATCTATATGTTTTTTGTAGATACGCACCTTGCATCCGCTTCTAGCGTGAATGAAAAACGAAACGCACGCGTCAAGCTTTTTTAGATTCGTTATAATCATGCATTTACAGAGTAGATTATTATCTTCTGCAAACTTTCTGCAATCAATAATGATTATATTATATATTTTATGATATGGATCTCAAGCCAGCTCACAACTATTATACTTTATATTGCAATGTGTTATTCATGACATCTGTGTATATATATGAAATATAATGATAATATGCCATCATGATATCTATATATAGATATATATCTATCTCTCTATTATAGAGATAGAGATAAGAGATAGAGATAGAGAGAGATCATATATATCTATATATCTCTCTCTATATATCTATCTATCTAAATCTCTAGATATACATTTCTCTCTCTCTCTATAATATATATAAAATCTCTATATCTATCTATATATATATATATATATATCATTCAAAGTCTCAAACCTTTTCCTTTTAAATTTCAGATTTAGGGATGGATGCGTATGACTATATTATGTCATTGGCATCATTTAAAGTCCGCAAAACCCCCCATATACCCATAAAATAGACCTGTGGCTACAGAAAACCTATAATCCTGCCACTTATCGTATAAAGTAGGCACTTCTGGGTGCCAAGGCTGTTCCGTTTTTCATAGAACACCCTAAAAAACTAGGTGCTCCGAAACATTATGAGCAAAATCATCAAATCTCCAAAGTATGCTGCTTCAGAGTTCTGACTGCAGTGCTTTGTCATTTCTGGTCAGTGACTATATTCATAGTAAAACCCAGAAGACAGCTTTAGGCCCCTTTCACACGGGTGGACTGTATGTCAGTGTTTCATCCATCCGTTTTTGGATGAAAAACGAACATACATGTATCCCTATGATGGGATAGCGGATGTACATCCGCTGACATCAGTCTCCACTATGCTCCGAAACTGATGACGAGGAAAACACTATTTTTCCATCCGTCTGCGGATCAGATGAAAGCGGACAGACGGTCCGTTTTCATCCGATCCCCCCATAGAGGAAAGCAGAGATCTGACTGGTCCGTTTCTGTGCAGAGACGGACTAGTCATCCGCCGGCTCAGCGGTGATCAACGGAGCGATCCCCACTGAGCAAGCAGATGTCCAAAAACGGATCCTCCCGGGATCCACGCGTGTAAAAGGGGCCTAAAGGGGCTGTAAACCCTCGTGTTTTTTCACCTTAATGCATACTATGCATTAAGGTGAAAAAACACCTTGCAGTCACCAACCCCCCGTTTTACTTACCTGAGCCCCTTCATCTCCTTGGCGGGAACGTGCTGTCCCTCTCTCTGCGGGGTCCTGGCTCTTGATTGGATAGAGTGATAGCAGCGCAGCCATTGGCTCCCATTGCTGTCAATCAAATCCAATGATGCGGGTGCCAGGGCTGAGTCCGGCATTTGTGTTCGTAGACACAAATGCTGGACTCAGGAGCGCACCCGCAAGATAACCCCCTTGGGAAAGTGCTTCTCCTAGGGCGTTAGCTAATGCGGGGAGGAGCCGCGAGAGCCACCGAGGGACCCCAGAAGACTATGTTCGGGGCCACTCTGTGCAAAACGAGCTGCACAGTGGAGGCAAGTATGAAATGTTTGTTATTTTTAAAAAATAAAAAATGATCCTTTACAATCACTATAAAGTGTTTGCAAAGGCTGAACGTTGTTTATCTTCATGCATGAAGGTAAAAAACCTTCTCTGTGTAGAAGCCTCCCCAGGCCTCCCCCCCCCCACCTCCCCAAACTTACCCGAGATCAATCTTCCTCCAGCAATGTGCATGAGAGCCTTGGCTCTCCAGGGACTCTCCCTCCTCATTGGCTAGGACAGCAGCAAGACGCACTGGTTTTCACTGCTGTCAATCACAGCCAGTGAACCAATGAGGAGAGAGAGGGGGCAGGGCCGAGCCGTGGCTATGTGTGTGAATAGACATGAAGAGCCACTGCTCGGGAGGGTGCCTGCTTGGGTGCCCCCATTGCCCCCAGAGCCTGCTTGCTCTGGGGGCACTAGGCAGGGGGGAGAAACACTGGTGGGGGACCCAAGAAGAGAAGGTTTGGGACTGTTGTGTGCAATAACACAAAAAAGGTGCTTGTTATTTTTTTTTTAAATTTAACTAATATCACTTTAAAGTAAACTAAAAAGGCACTTTTTTTTCTTACTTTTTGGATAAAGCACAGAAGGGTTACAACCCATTAAATTACTTTTTTGCCATTTATGTCCTATTGGGGAGATTTCTCTTCACTTCCTGTACTATAGCCAAAATAAGAAATGAGAGGAAATCCCTCCAAAAGAGAAAATCTCTGGCTGCCACCAGAACTAGTATCCCCATTGGAAGATTTCCCCTCTAGTACTGTTCCGGGAACAGAATTTTTTATTTTTCACTTTCTGTAATAAACGATAAACAGAACAAATGAAGAGAAGGTAAATCTCCCTAATAGGGTCACAGACAGCAATACAAATCTGATATGTGTCATTTGTGACATGGGACTGAGCCCACACGAGTGCCCCCATAGCAAGCGGAGGAGAAGGAGGATCAGGACTGCTCTGTGCAAAACCGTTACACAGAGCAGGTAAGTATGACATGTTTGTTATTCTAGAAAATAAAAATTGAGACCCTAAGGCTCCTTTATCACAGGCAGACCGATCAGGTATGCCTGTCAGTTTTTTAGATTGAACCATCCATTATCCACTATAAAGCAGTTGACATACAGTCTGATCCTATCTGCTAAAAATGGATGGATAGGGATGCGATCCCCATCCGTGTGGCGGATCAGATCAGATAGCAGTTTGGTGTAAACGGACAGGCGGTCCACTCAGTAGTGTATTTAGATTTTGTGCTGCCCTAGGCTTGACTAAACTCGTGCACCCCCTAATTTAAATATGACCCACCCCTTCCCATCAAGGCCACATCCCTTGCTGTTCAAGACCCGCCCTGCTGCACCATTGGCAAGATATAACCATGCCTATAGTGCAGCAGAAAACATATAGCACAGTTGCAGAATGCCAGCCGCCCGCATACCGGAAGCAGTGAGGCCACTTTATGGGGGCGCTAGACTAATTAGCCTTTCAGCCCAGTACGCCCCATAAGACTGGTGCCACACTAACAGTGTGGGGACTCCATACCTGCTGCCCCCCCTGCAAAGTGCTGCCCTAGGCCTGGGCCTTGTCGGCCTAGGCCAGGATACAGCGTTGGATCCACTTACATCTGACCGCCCATAGAGGACAGCGGGCTGTTTGCTCTGCATAAGTGAAGACATGGAAAAGCGATCTGCCTGCTCAGCGGGGATCAGTGGACAAATTCCTCGCTGAGCAGATGGATGCCATCCCATGTGAAATGGGCCTTACAATCGCTTTAACAGATCAGCAAACAAATAACTCACTAATGGACAATCATTGTACACAATAGAAGGTTCCATTCATACTTGAGCTGAGCGTCTTTGGTCATCTTTTTGGCATTGAGTGCCTTGTACGGTCATTTCTATGTAAAGTTCAGGCTTGGACTTTTCTTTTTTTCCATTTTTAGCCATTGGAACACTAGTTACTAGGCAAGAAACATGACCCCCCCCCCCAAAAAAAAAAAAAAACAGGAAAAACTGTTTTCTAGACACCCCCATTGAAGTCAATAAGGCCAAAACCCGTAACTATGCTTCAAAAGAATCTCATGTACTTTTTAAATGTAAATCGTAGTGTCGAGTATTGAAGTTCTTTTGGTGAAGCTTCAAAATTGCGCTTCAAATTACTCAAGTAATAACAGAGCTGAACAATAAATCTGCTCCAGCCCGTCTCCATGATCCTGTTATTCCTTTCCATCGGTGTTGCCATCTTGCTTATAGCACAAAACAGAAAAGATGAAGTCAGGTAGTCAATAAAAGCCCATAAGTCAAAAACACATCTGTTCATACTTTGATTGTTACTGCCCTTTGCATAGGTAAACAGCCAGGAGGAGAGGTTAAAAATTAGGATGAGCCTTAGCCCACCGTCGAGCAACCAGGACCCTTATTGGACTCCTGTTTTACGTTAGGAAGGCGCTGCTTCTAAAATGGAAACAACCAGAAGTGCCCTCTCTAAATATATGGAAATCACTGGTCAACTCTGCAGTACCACTCTACAAAGCAAATTACCTAGCCATGTGCTGCCCAGCCAAGTTTGATCAAATTTGGCACATTTGGATAGAATCAGATAAAACCAATGCCACACAATAATGTCCAGATTCCCTCGTTAGACAGTACTGACAGGCCAATATATAGATAGGGCAGCTATGCCACTGTTGCTCTTCCGAGTTCGTTTTGTAGAACTCTTCTCCCACAGTGGAACTCCTAGAGGTGGATGTTTAAGTTAAATGTAATCCTTAAATTAACTTTCTCCTTCCATTCAGAGGACAGGAGCATTTTAGGTTTGTTGTTTTTTTTTTAAGATATATGACCCTTTCTGGTTTGTTTTTGATGTTTAAGGTTGAGCCGCGGTATACCCAGAGAGCCGGTTCACACGGGGGCGACTTGTCAGGCGACCTAGCCGCCTGACAAGTCGCCTCCCGTTCTGTACAATGCAACCGTTCTAATCGGTGCGACGCAAGTCGCTCCGACTTAGAAGAAAGGATCCTGTACTACTTTGGGGGCGACTTGCATAGACTTCTATACAGAAGTCGTCTTGCAAGTCGCCGTGGCAGTCGTGTGCAGGTCGCCTCAGAGGCTCTATATTGTAACCCTCCATTTCACTTAAAAACGCAATAAAAAGTATTTAAAAAAAAAAATTGGGATGAGGGCTTGTTTTGTTGTCCAAAATTTACGTATCATTGACAGTGAAGCCGGCTATACATGAATCAAAATTTGGCCAGTTCAGCAGGGTACAGCTGAATTTCGATCCATGAGAGGCCACTGTGGTTGAATCTACTGATCAACTTCTGTTCACACCTCCTGTTGGTATTTCTTTGCTCGATCAGCGCTACAGGCTATAGACTACTGCGCTAATCTGTGTATTCTGATGGCAGGGAAGTCTCCGCTCTGTCAGAATACAATGACTCAGCGGGAAGGAAAAAGGGTCAGGTTTTTTTTTTTTTGTTAATCAAGCGGGATAATGAAAAAAAAAAACGGACCCAATTTCCTCCATTTACACTCGATGTGAATGGGGGAATCTTCCCCGCTGAGTCATTGTATTCTGACAGTGGGGAGACTTTAGGGCCAGCTTTATTTAAGGATACACATCTTAGGAAAAGGAGGCAGGCATCTGAAATCTGAGCTCACGCGGTCATTAGGAAGGTACCACTTGTTTGTGGACTAAAAAAAGTTCACCTTTTTATTCACAAACTACAATTAAAACAAATGAATGTGCTACATTTTACCTGTATTTCGTTGGATACTCTCCAAAGCCCTTCAATAACGCTAAAAGGCGCTGCTTGTTCAGTCCAGTTGGCAACACATTCTGTAATAAGCACAAAGATCAAATGGTTTAAATCGGTGGTCTCCAAACGGCAGCCCGGACGCGGTCCTTTGCTTGCCTATATCCGGCCCTTGGAGCACTATTCTTCTCACTGATATGAGACACTATTCTCCCAACAGACATCAACTATGGGGCACCATTTCTCCTACTGACACCAACAATGGGGCACTATTCCTCCCCCTAATACCAAAATGTGGCAATGTTTACTCCCACTGATACCAGGAAACTTCCCACTGGCCACAGTCTGCCCCCCCTAAAATCTGAAGGACAATAAACTGGCCCTTTGTTTAGAAGGTTTGGAGAATCCTGCTTTAAATATCTGATATTTCAGAAAATCAGCTCACTGGAATCTAAAAGGGGAAGTAAACCCACCAATTTACCACTGCTTTCAGGGCAAGGATAGTTTCAATTTAAAGAACCACTATGATCACATTCAAAAGCAACGACTAGTAACCCATGTTAACTTCATATAACAGAGCTACTGGTGGGATTGTCTGGTCCAAAAAAATGCTTTGAGTTTCCTTAGTACTAGAGTTGCCATGTTAGATTATTCCCAAACTATTTAGAGACAGCCAGGGGTTTGCTTCGCCCTCTCTATTTCTCCTGTTTACCGGTATCACTAAGAGTTGAAAGTAAATCCCAAAATTCTGAGTTGTCGCCAGAACAGGAGTAGAAGGGAAATCTTCCATTGTAGACTCCAATTCGAGTGACGCTGAGGCTTCCCTTACTTTAGAGGGATTACCACTCACTTCCTGCTGGTTATGGAACAGGAAGCAAAAGGGAAATCTCTCAAATGGGACATAGAAGGCAAAAAAAAAACCCTCCCATACTCCATTTAAAATGAAAAAACAAAAGGTTTTGCCTTTGGTTCTACTTTTAGATTGCATGACCAGCACATGTGGAGTGTGGGCTGTCAAACCAAATTAGCATTCTTAAAGCAGTTTTCTTTACAAATATTATCGGTTTTCATAAAATTGCATATACCGTATATACTCGAGTATAAGTCGTTCTGAGTATAAGTCGAGGCCCTAATTTACCACAAAAACATGGGAAAAACTTATTGACCTGAGTATAAGACGAGGGTGAGAAATGCGCAGCTACTGTAAGTGGAAAAGAGGGTCAACAATGCCCATTTGCAGCCTCACTGTGCCCATTTGTAGCCATAGGTCCCCTGAACTTCAAACTTGGTAGTTAAGGGTTCCTAGATGCCCCCTAGCTGCAGCCAAAATTTAGGGTCTCTGAACCCACAGGGTCCCGAAATGCTGCAGATGGACACAGTTGACCGACTTTGGGGCCCTGTATCTCGGGGCCACTTAGTGCTAGGAACCCCAAATTTGGTGTGCAAACCCAGTGGAACTAGCACCATAAAATATCCAAAGCTGGGGTTTCTAGCACCAGGTGGCCCCGAGATACAGGGCCCCAAAAATCGGTTCAGAAAATGTCAAGCACTTTTCTGCAGCAGAGAATGACATTTTCCGAACCGATTTTTGGGGCCCTGTATCTCGGGGCCACTTGGTGCTAGAAACCCCAGCTTTGGATATGTTGTGGTACCAGTGGCCCTGAGATACGGGGCCCCAAAGTCGGTTCGGAAAATGAATTTTTTTGCTGCAGAAAAGTGCTTGACTCGAGTATAAGTCGAGGGGGGCACTTTCAGCACAAAAAAAATGTGCTGAAAAACTCGACTTATACTCGAGTATATACGGTATATAGAAAAGCCATACAATATTATCTACGCACATGTGCACATCGAGCATATCTGGATACATAAACAAAACTAACAGCAAGGCCAGGGTCGGGACAAGGGGTGGGCAGCAGTGTTAATTTGGCCAACAAAATTATTTTCGTCAACCAAATTAACAAAACTAGTTTAGTCTATTAAAATACAACCAAAATTACAATTCAGGTGACTAAAATACGACTAAAACTAAAATGCCATTTTAGTCAAAAGACTAGGACTCAAACTAAATCGAAATTTGACGTCAAAATTAACACTGGTGTGCAGGAGGGGCAGCTGCCCTGGGCACAGTGGAGTAAGGGGGCAGAGAATGGACACAGGGCAGTAGACCCATTCTACGGCATGCATTAACACAGTGGGGGGAGGGGGGACAGTTCTGCATCCTTGCCCCAGATGCCAGATGAACCTGTCCCAGTACTGCTAGAGGCTTCCCCCTTCCCTCCTAAGAGGAGCAGCAACGTGCAAGGACCAGACTCATTCAAAGCACTCAGAAAAAACAGCAAGGGCTTGATCAGCTAATATACAAGAGGAAGGAGAACAATAGGATAGGTCATTGGACTTATGCAGACATTCCTGCATGCTACCATGTCAGCTGAAAGAACACGGATGGTGTCTACAATATGCATGTTCCACCACAATACTTACCTATAGTATGGACCAGTACCAACACTCATGCACCTCCTATACTGTGGAAAACCCTGCACAAGGACATTTTTGTAAAGTGTTCATTTACAACAAACCTCTTTATTACTGTCATTATCATCCCCATCTGGGCGCAAAATTCGGGTCTTCACTATTCCTTCTTTCGACTTCCACGGGCGACATATCCGGCTAGATGAAACTTTAACTTTCCCACTGCTGGCTTTAGACTTTTCCACTGTGGAGTCCTTGTCTTTACTTAAATCAACCACTTTTACAAGTGGTGGCGGAGGCTGCAAAAATATGGGTATTCTCACTACTTAGAAATACAGACTTTTTAAATTAAGCACTGTACAAAAATAACATACAAGAGTTAAACAATTTTTTTTTTTTTTTTTAAAGGTAAAAAAAAAAACAGTGATTTTTAGCCTTTGGGTTGTATCATAGAGTTAATGATACATTTATTGTAGTTATAGTTAGTGTAGTTGCAGTAGGCAGATAATGGCTGACTGGCTGTGTTGTAAAGGAATGTGATTTTAACACTCGGGAGGAGGAGCAGTATAGAGTGCTGTACCGGGAAAGAAGCTCAGCTGCAGGCATAGCATCCATGGCGGAGGGGATGGTCAGGGGGCTTTGGGGGGGAGCGCAACTTAGATCTGGGGGGGGGGGGCAAAAGCCAAATGACACAAAATCTGGAGCCTCAGGGGCCCCCTTAGGAGGTGTTAAGGGATTTTAGCAATTTCTGAAGGTTTCTCTGTCAGTGTTGGCAGGTGTTGGGGGAAGGTCACCTCCCAGTTGTCTTGGAAGTGGGGTAAGCGGACATCCCCGGGTGGGGGGTACAGAGAATTTCCAGCTAGTGACTAGAAGACACTGAGCGGTGTCTTACCCCACCAGTGACATTGGTCCCATTGTGGCTACAGGACGGCACTCTCCTCCTCTTAACTCGCTGAGCTCGGTTACCATTCTATGTTGCCAGCATGCAGCACAGACACTTTCCCATCCTGAGCTGTTCTCACCCCATGCTCCTTTCCATTCAGGAAATGTCTCACAGCTTCTCCCCACCCAATGAGAACAGAGGGGTGTGGACGGCAAAGTGGAAGCATGGCTGGAGCATGGCTGTGGGGCCCTAGGGTAGATCGGAGCTGGACTTCGTGGAGAGTATGAAAATATGACAGGGAGGCTGCAGGGGCTCCCTGGAGCTAGGGGTGGGGTTGCGATTGGGACCCCTGCAACCCCTTATGCTACGCCCAAGGTGTTGGTTATTATCTGGGGTGGTGTTAGAGAAAGTGGTGTATTATTTGTATTTGGTAGCTTGCCTGTTATTTTAATCAGGGTTTTATATTCTGTGTTGTATTTTAATTGTATGGATGTTTTATTTGTAGTGTAGTTTTAATTTTGTTATTTGGTGTTAATGGCTGTTATTGATCATTTTGTTGCGTTTTTGCTTCTTGCTCAGTCTATTGTCGTGATCTTGTGTTCTCTTTGTTAAGTGTGTGTGTCGTAACAATTTCCCTTTGGGATTAATAAAGTATTCTGAATATGCTGTGGAGATGTCCCAAATTGCATCGTTACTGGGAGGGTGTATTTGATACTTTGAATTCCTTAAATTCTACACAGGTTTATTTTGATCCAAAAATAGCATTGCTAGGGATTATATCGGAAGATGTCCTCCCAGTTGAAATGCATGCAATGTGGATGAGAACTATGTATATAGCTTGTAAACTTATATTACAAAAATGGATATCAAAATACCCAACACTTGATCAATGGATTAAAGCGATCAATCTTAATTTAAGATAAGAGGAATAGCATATGCGGAGCCCTAAAAAATGTGTGAAAATCTGGCATTGGTTGTTAGTCTCTAATGTATCTGAGCAGACAGCTGAATAAACTAATGAAACGGAGGAAAATCAACAATGATATAGAGTTGTATTAATGAGTAATAATGGGATGGAGGATTTGAATTGTAAACTGGTGAGCGCAAATATGGAAATAGTGTTTTTTTTTTTATCTGGAGTAGTATTTGGGTGGGGGTGGTTTGGGGATAATGGATATGTGTAATTTGGAGTTTCTGTTATAATGAAAAAATCAATAAAGTATTTGATTGATAAAAAAAAAAAAAAAATAGAAGAATTCTGTAAGTCAGACCTCAAATTTTCCACTCGCCTACTCGCATTTTGCAAATGGAAAATGAGGGCTTGCGAGCTGGACTGCCTGGGAGTGGGGGGGGGGGGGAGCACCGCCGGCAGGCGGGGTTGATCGGGAGCCATTCTCCCAGCGATCGCCCTGGTGGAAGAGAACATGGGAGGAAGAGGAGAGCCACGGGGTCACCGAGCGGTATAGAAATTGCCTCCGTTCTGCTCGCCGTCACACACAGCCCCGCCTCCTCCTAACCCCGTGCCTGTGATAGACAGAATGCGATCCAATGCTGGAATGTGTTCTGTCTATCACAGGGGTGGGGTTAGGAGGAGGCCGGCCTGCGTATGACGGCGAGCAGAGCGGAGGCACTTTCAATGTAAGCTGTAACAGCGTGCTATACCACTCGGTGACCCCGTGGTTCTCCTCTTCCTCCGGCCACCCTCTCTCTTCCTCCGCCCTGGCGAGGCTGCAATGTGGGGCACGGTGAGGCTGCAATGTGGGGCACAGGTCACGCTGCAATGATGGGCACTGGCGAGGCTGTGCTGAGGGGAACTGGTAAAGTTGCTGTTAATATTTTTGTAACTTAATTCTGCATAAAACATTTAAGTGTCATATCATGAGATAATTTATGAGGGCGTCATTAGGGGCAGAATTAGGGGCGGGGCAACTGGTGGCGAGTAGCCCCTTGAGGCCTGGCTAGTAGCTCAGGACTTGAAATTTTGAGCCCTGCTGTAGATTTCCCGTTTTAGGGAGCCTATTTTCTCTTGCAGCATCCTATGGAGCCACCCTTGCATGTGGGGACTGGAGTTGTGTCTCCCTATGCTGTGGTCATCAATATAAACTTACAGCTCTTTAGCCTAGGATGGAAAGGCACAACCCTGCTCCTCCATCCTCCTCCCTTCTTCGGACTAACCAGACTGGCTGAAAACTGCACTGTGAGCCGTTAATGCTTTCCTGTGAAGACCAGTTGTAGGGCCACACTTTTTGCTGGGCTTCTAGTGTGTCCCAGTACCCTTAAATTGTTACTAAACCCAGGAGCCTGCATTCACTATATCTGGTCTCCCACAGGACACAGACAATGGAATTGCAATTATTTTAGTAAATATAAACTGCTAAAAATCTTTTCTCATCAGCTGTATATAGTAGTCTTGTGACTTCTATCAGTGTCCAGCCAATCACTGGTTAAAGCTTGTAGGAGGAGTTTTTATTTCCCTCTGACTGTCCTATGAGGCTGACCCTCTTGTCTGGACAGTGATGATTGGCCCTTTGCCTATCGCATGCACCCTCCAAAAAAAAAAAAAAAAAGACTCTCTAGCAATACACATCAAACTGAGCAAGTGCAGAGTGCCCCCAAGGCTCTGTTCTATCAGGAGATAGATTGGGGACAGTGGAAAAAGGGGAGGATCAGAGACGACAGGATCAAACAGCCTTTTTATACAGGATTAACCCCTTAGGTTTCACAATGAGTATAACAAGCATGTATTACTGCATATACAGACTGATTTTACTGTTAGGGCTTAGGAACACTTTGAGGAATGCGCTGCCTCCAGGTATACTTGCCTGCAATTTATCTGGTGTTATATGTGCTCCAATTAGGAGACTCGCAAATATGATTTAGGACCGCACTTTAGAGAGGACCCTTGAACAAGGCAGTGCAGCTTCCACATATGTTTGCAAATGTGTGTAACTAAAGCCCCGTACACACGGGCAGACTGTCTGGAAACATTTGCTGGTACAAAAAAAAAATACCGGACGACATTTTGCCCGTATGTATGTCAGGAAGCCGGCCAGCTTCTGTCGGACGTGCATGCTGGAAAGCCAGAAGCCGATTGACTCCCGACCCGCGCTCTCAGCCAATGGCAGAGAGCACTGATCAGAGTGTTCTGGCGGGGGGTGCGGTCCCCTTGTCAGAACACAACAGCCCAGTCGGGGAGATTGTTGCACTAACCTTGCATGGTTAGTACAACGGCTCCCGACCGGAGCTGTCAGGTTTTTTTTTGGGTTGCACGAAAAAAAAAAAAAAAAAAAAAACTGTAGTGTGTACTCAGCTTTACACCTCTGTTATTAATGTAAATTGTTAGATGCTGTCATTTGGGGGGGGGTTATGTTGTTGCAGGTTAGCTCGTTCGTGTGCTGGGAAAACGTTTGTTTTTAAAAAGTGGCTAATCCCCTCACCTTATTGATTTCCTTGGTCAGAGCCTGAACGCTGTACAAATTCACACTGCCGTTATCCATGACACTGGCGATGTAACGTCCATTTGGGCTAACAGAGGAAGTCACAATGCCGTCATCATGGCTTCCAATGTCAAACACAAGTTTGCATGTTTGGATACTGATGAACCTCATTATCCCATCTTGACTGAGCACACCTAAAACCTGCGGGGAAAAACAAAAAAAAGAAAGTTACAACCTTCCTGTATACTGGAAAATGTTCAAACAGATATAAACATCACTGGAGGAAATATACAAAAAGGCAGCTGTTGCTGTATGCTGGCAGATGTTCAGAGATATGGCCTGGTTTAACTGGAAAAAGGAAGAGTTTATTGAAAAGGAAAAACCAAAATTACAAATTTATATAGAAAAATTCAAACTGATCTCCAGCTGAAATACATACAAGTAAACTTTTATTTTAATTGTCAGAGGCATTTTTAAGTGTGTTGATTAAGTTTTGTTATCCAGGCTTCCTGACAGATTGCTCAGCCAACTACCTGATCTCAGGCTATGCTAAACTGAAAGTGATTGTAAAGGGAAAAGTATAAAAAAAAAAAAAAAATAACAAACATGTCATTCTTACCTGCTCTGTGTCATAGTTTTGCACAGAGCAGCCCTGATCCTCCTTTTCAGGGGTCTCCTGTGGCAGCACACTGCCGAGTGCCCTGAAAGCAAGCCACTTGCTATGGGGGCACTCGTGCAGGTTCCCTCGCGAGCCACACTCTGTGTGTCCATTGACACAGAGTACAGCTCGGCCCCACCCCTACTCCACTGGCTGTGATTGACAGCAGCATGAGCCAATGGCTCCCACTGATGCCTCTGAGCCAATGAGGAGAGAGAAAGAGCGGCGATGCTGCTCTTGTGTACATCGCTGGATCGACATCGGGCTCTGGTAAGTAGAAGGGGGGGCTGGGAGAGAGCTACACACAAGTTTTATTATCATAATGAACAGAAGGCATTCTGCCTTTAGAACTGCTTTAAGTGACACAGCTTGGTACAGATTTGACCTTTGGCAGCAACAAACCACTGGAATTGTTCCTTTTTGTTACCATGTACATATGTGCTCTGTGCAAAAAGTACAGCCCCTTCTCCTAGGAGTGCTGTACAGGAGATCACAGGATATCAAAACTATTTGGGGTACATATGCTTAATAATAAATATATAACGCATAGAGAAAAAAAAAATAAATTATATAATTATTATTATTATTATTATACAGGATTTATATAGCGCCAACAGTTTACGCAGCACTTTACAATATAAAAGGGAGACAATACAGTTAAAATACAATAAAATACAGGAGGATTAAGAGGGCCCTGCTAAGAAGAGCTTACAATCTAATAGGGTGGGGCAGGTGGTACAAAAGGTTGTAGCTGTGGGAAATGAGCTGATGGAAGTGGTAAAAGATTATTTAGAGACCTGATAGGCTTTATATATGTATATATTTTTATTTTGTAGTCAGAGCCGTGATGTCACTAGGCTCCCGCCCCACCTCTACACTCCCCTTGTTACATAGTTACATAATAGGCAAGGTTGAAAAAAGACAAGTCCATCAAGTTCAACCTATATCCAGCTGTGCTGGCAGTACGAAGCTCACGTTTGTTATACTATATAGTGTGTGCACAGGGGACACAGAGTGCGTGCTGGGCAGAAGCAGAGCGTGCTCGCTGCCCCCCCGTGACGCCTGCGCATGTGCCACACAAGCTGTAGTGGAGAGGATTTTTCGGTATAGCTAGCACAGCTCTGAGACACAGAGAGGAAGATGTAAAGCCCTGTATGCTCATGCATGAGATAAGGAAATTACTTGTCACTCACAGAATGGGGGGGAAAAAAAACAGACACCTATTTCTCTGTGTGTCTGTTTTTATCTTACTGAAAAAAGATAAGAGGATTGCTCTTTGTGGCAAGACTGGGCACAGACGACATGACATCCTATACTCTACAAGGTACAATAGTGAATTAAAAAAAAAATATTTGGGTTTACATCCACTTTAAGTGCAGGTACCCTGTACCATTCCTTTTAAAACAGTTCTGTACAAATACACAGTTAGGCCCCTTTCACACTTATACGACTTCAAAGTCGCGCGATTTTCTGGCCGCTATTTTGCCGCGATTTGGGAGCAGTACTACTTTGTATGACTTTGCCACAACTTTGGCATTAACCATTCTCAGCTTGTGCTTACAAAGTAGTGCTTAAATCGTGTCTATATTATTCACGTACGATGTGCATGCTACTTGAGGGTTTAACATTGAGGTCTATGAAGTACAAATTGTATGGAAGTTGGACCAAAGTAGTGCAGGGACTACTTTGAAGTCGGCACGACTTAAAGTCGTGCCAAAATGAATGGTAGTCATTGAAAATCATGGAGAATGACTTGTCATATGATTTTGCAGTACAAAATCGTGGGACAAGTCGTATAAATGTGAAAGGGGCCTGAAACATTAACTTAGTTATACGGCAGCATAGCGGTCCTCACTTCTGGGTAGGGGGTTCATGCACAAGACAATCAGCGGGTTACCGGTCAATGGATGTCCGCTGGCACCAACTGATCGGCGAGTAGAGAGGCTGGATGAAGCTCTGCCTTGCTTACATAGGAAGTACAGGGGAAGTGATGGATGCAAAGCAGGAGAAGAAAATCCATCACATCACTTCGTCAAAGCACCACACACAGTACACAAAAACACTGGTTAAGCACACATTTGAACCTTTGATCGCACCCTAGATGTTTAACCCCTTCCCAGCCAGTGTCATTATCACAGTGACAGTGCATATTTTTAGCACTGATCACGGTATTAGTGTCACTGGTTCCCACAAAGTGTCAGTTAGGGTCAGATTGCTTGCCGCAGTATCGCAGTCCCGCTATAAATTGCTGATCGCCACCATTACTAGAAATTCCACTATAAATTCCATAGTTTGTAGACACTATAAAACTTTTGCGCAAACCAATCAATATACGCTTTTTTTTTTTTTTTTAAAACAAAAATATGTAGCAGAATACATATTGGCCTAAATTTATGAAGAAATTTGATTTTTAACTTTTTTTTTTTTATTGGATGGGTTTTATAGCAGAAAGTAAAAAATATATTGTTTTGTTTTTTTAATTGTCGGTCTTTTTTTGTATATAGCGCAAAAGAATAAAAAACGCAGTGCTGATCAAATACCACCAAAAGAAAGCTCTATTTGTGTGTGTGGTGGGGGGGGGATTTCATACAGGTACAGGGTCGCACAACCGCGCAATTATCAGTTAAAGTAATGCAGTGTCGCATCACAAACAATGGCCTGGTCATGAAGGGGGGTAAATCTTACGGAGGTCAAGTTGTTAATGCCACGTACTGACACACACGGTCAAGAATATACTTAATACTGGGAATGAAGCGCACAACCCCATCCCTTCAGGTTTCCATGGCCTCGAATGGAAGGAGGCCTACAGGTTCCTTACATATCAACCGAAATTGGTACACTGTACGGCCATGTTGGGTAATAGACAATGCTAAAAATCTAAGGAGGCCAGGGTCATACCTGACTGGACCCTCCATCAAAGCTGTCAGGGAGGAACTTGAGCTGGCGCACACTCCGCACCGTACTGGGCATCTGGAGGACTCTGAATAGCTGCTTGGAGGTCAGACACCACAAATGTACGTTGTTGGATTTTCCTCCAGCTGCCAACATCCTTCCGTCCCTGAAAACAACAAAATAACATTATCAGTATAGGTCAGCTTACACAATTGGTGATCACAAGGGAAACCTAGCAAAAGAAAATAAAGCAACAGCTGCAGAAAATTGTTGGTGCCATCCCTTTGTGTCATTGTTCAGAATTCGTTTTTTTGTTGCATATTTTATTTTAGACCCAATGACAATGCTGTCCTCCTCTTTGCAATGCAGTCAAATCATGGCTGGTGGAAAGGGTTGTACTTCGTGCAAACAGCAGACCACCCCTAGGTAACATCTAAATGAGATGCTGTGCCTCCATGACCGAAAGAACTGAAAATGTAGTTAATGAAAGGGACAGGCCAGGGATAAGCCAGGGACAGGCCAGGGACAGGCCAGGGACAAGCCGGGGACAAGCCGGGGACAAGCCGGGGACAGGCCAGGGACAAGCCAGGGACAAGCCAGGGACAAGCCAGGAACAAGCCAGGAACAAGCCAGGAACAAGCCAGGGACAGGCCAGGGACAAGCCGACTGGGGAGGAAAGATCTAGATGATGATGATGATGATGATGATGATGATGATGATAGACATCCTCCAGCCAGGAAATGAGGCTGCTCTGACTTGCTACAACTTCTAATACACTCTGTGAGTAGCTCGCAGTGTGCAGTAAAATCAGACTAAGCGTTATTAGTACAGAAGAAGAGACCGTACAACTGTGCAAAACTAAAGGGAGACCTGGAGGTTAAAGCGGAACTTCTCTCCCTCAATCAACATTGATGATTTTCAATCCTCATGCTGCTAACATTATATAATATAGATAAACTTTCCTAACATATTTACTTGTTTTAAACTTTTTTTTTAACATTTCTTCAGTTACTTCCGGTTTCCTGCCTAGGCAAATTATGTCATACATTGCAGTCTTCAGGAGAGGAGGAGGAGGAGGAGCTTTTCCAGCTAAGCACACCCTCCTGCCTGCATGCCTGAGCTAAGGACAGATGGATTTGAGGAAGTAAATGCTACATGAATCGTCTGCCCTTACTCAAGAAGGCCGTGGCCAGAAAAGCTAGGTGGTGTGTTTCACAGTGATTTCTCAGCAAAATAAAAGCATGAAGACATGGATGGATGGTTGAATTTTGCCTTGAATATTAAAAATTAACCAAATAGTGTTTTTGGTGAATAGTGCTGGAGTGAAGATCCGCTTTAAAGTATACAAAAACTCTCACCTTGTAAAACAAACCATTAAGTTTAAAAAAGAAATTAAAGGAAATATGTATACATATAAAAAAATAAAATGAAAAACACAATATAAATACCTCCCCCCCTTTTTTATAACTGATCACATAGCCTCTGTTCTCAGCTGTGTAAGGAGCTCAAAGAGCTAGAGAAGGAGAAACAGCAGTACACTGATCTTCCCAGTGAATGGCTGTGTAGGCGTGTCAGGACAGGTCTGATCATTGGAGGAGAGCAGACTGAGTTCTCAGCACAGCCATAAAACTGAACATGCTGTGTTCTCCTGTTTAGCGTGGTCAGTTTTGAATAGGAAAGCAGAGGGACAGGCAGGAAAACCAGGGATTTCACACAAAGGGAGCATTATAAGGAGAACAGGATACTTTAATACAAGTACATGGTACAGCGGGCACATACCAGGAATATGAAATGTTGGGGTAACATATTCTCTAACCTCTTCACGACTGCGCTATAGCTGAATGACGGCTACAGAGTGGGCGCACACTGCCTGGAGGGCATCAAATGGCATCCTCACATGATTACACTTCCAGCGCACCCCCTGCGGCGTGCATAGGCAGTGATCTGTGACCGCTGTGTCCTTTGGACACAGTTGATTACAGATCAGGGTAAAGAGCCAATCACAGCAGCTTTTTACCATGTGATCAGCTGTGCCCAATCGCACCTGATTACAGTTTAAACAGAATTTGCCTGTTATCAGTATTCCTCTCCTCACGCTGAGAGCACGGGAAGAGGGATAAGCACCAATCCACACCCGGGACATCTACATTGATAATCATTGTCTCGATTATCAGTGCCGCCCATCAGCGCCCAACAGTGCCGCCCATCAGCACCGCCCATCAGCACCCAACAGTGCCGCCCATCAGCACCCAACAGTGCCGCCCATCAGCGCCGTCCATCAGCGTCCAACAGTGCCGCCCAACAGCGCCGTCCATCAGCGTCCAACAGTGCCGCCCAACCGTGCCACCCATCAGCGCCCAACCGTGCCGCCCATCAGCGCCCAACAGTGACGCCCATCAGCGCCCAACAGTGACGCCCATCAGCGCCCAACAGTGACGCCCATCAGCGCCCAACAGTGACGCCCATCAGTGCTTTTATTAAAGCCTGTAAGTGCTCCTCTTTTAATACACCTGTAAACAACTATGTGTGCCTGAACACGTAGGCCAACATAGAGATACTTTTATAGGCTGAACAAAAAAAAAAAATGCTCAATGCCTGTAACAGTGGCGACTTTTAAGCTCCGAGTGACCGAGGCCTAAAACATGCCAGCTAGAATCACACTAACCTGAAAATCATGCCCAGTGCAACCTACCGCAACATCAGAAAAGTGTGTGCAAGGAAGACTGAAGTTTTTTTAAAGATGTTTTTTTTTTTTTTTTTTTACCAGTTCAATAATATCAATCCCCGGCCACAGGCCCCGTCATACCTTGTAACAGCGAAGGCCTTGTATCGCACCATGGACCCATCCTCGGGAGGCGGAAGCTGGTATTTGCAGGTAAGAGTATCGCTTTCCCAAGCAAAGATGGAATTGTCCTTAAAACAGCTCAGGATTGTATTACTTAACGGAAGAAAAAATACCTATGGAAATAAAAATGACAGAAGAGTCAAAAAAAAAAAAATTATATACAAAGAATGATCTACAATTGTTTTCAAACGGCCAACCTTATTGAAGACTGGATTTACACTTAGGTTTGAGTGCCAATGGGGGGAGAATCACCTGTCCCATTGATGCCGTTGTTGGGATTGGACAAGTTTAGGTCTACAATAAAAATGTCAACTCTCTCTGTAGCTAAATTCGCCAATAGTTAAAGTGGTATTAAACCCAAAAATGTATTATATTGCAGCTTACAAATCATTAGATGTGGCGGCTGCATTCGTTTTCTTTTCTCTGACCTTTTTCCCCCTCTACTTTCACCTGGTGATCTGGCCAGTAACACACCTCCTGTATAGGTGCGAGACACAACTCTGGAGGAATGAGCACAGGAGGCACTGGGGACAACAACATTGTCCGCCTGTATTGGCAGGTTTAACTACTCTAACAAATTGAAGCCAAACTCCAGCTCATACTTTATAATCAGTTACAGCAAAACGTTTTTTCCTTTTGATATAAAGGTTCTGCATGAATAAATAAAACTTGATCATTTTAGGCACCCCTGCCAGAGTTAAGCGGTTTGTCTCATCCACGTAAACTGGTACGTTCTGCTGGAGAGCTTGTGAAAAAAAGATTTACTGGCTGGATCACCAGATGAAAATAGAACAAAGCCTAAAAAAAAAAAAAAAAAAAAAAAGGAAACCAATACACCCATCACATATAAGAATAGATAAGCTGCAATATAATGTATTTGCTTTTTGGTTTAAGATAAGTACGGTAAGTGATTCACCAGACCACACATGTAAATTGCAACCATCCCTTGGTAATACATACAATAAACCTCAAAAAATGGGATTTTATGGGCAATTAAAATATATATTAGATAGATAGAGAGATAGAGAGATAGAGAGATAGAGAGATAGATAGATAGATAGATAGATAGATAGATAGATAGATAGATAGATAGATAGATAGATAGATAGATAGATAGATAGATAGATAGATAGATAGTAATTTATTGTAGAAAATTGTTATTAATGAGACTTTAAAAAAAAAAATTTCTACAATAAATTACATTTTCTATATGTGAAGTTATCTCTCTCTCATATATATATATATATATATATATATATATATATATATATATATATATATATATATATATATATAAATAATTATAGATATAGATATCTATATATAGATTTTTTTTTGTTATTGCCCATAAAATCCAATTTTTTTTGAGGTTTATTCTATGCGTTTTAGTTTAATACCAGTTTAATTTATTGTACTATAATGGAATGACTATTGAGGGGGAGGGGATCCATCATTTCACTATTTTAATGGCCACAACAGTTAAATGCAATTGAGTATCTCATCAGTGAAAAGATAAGAAATTGGCATGTGTTTTAATTGGCCAGCAACCGCACAAAACTTAATTTTTATTAACTAAAAGGCGGTTTCAGTTGAAAGTAAACCTCTCATTAAAATTTGCTGAGCATTTTCTGTAAATGTCATTGTTTGGCTGTCATGTTGACACTCTGAGGCTATCTGCATGGTTGTTTGGGATGAAAAACTGTCTTCATTTTATTTTCATGTCAAAGTTTCTTTAATCTGTCGCCCCCGCCCCCCCCCTCCATAACACATATGTGTGATGGCAAAAGGGTGGACTTTAACGCCCACACACGTCACTTGGCGGCCAATGTTTCCAGCACAGAGCCTAAGATATCAAAGACAGCTCTTAGTTCCCACTAATGATTGGTAGCCGGTGGGACCGGCTCACGATCACATGACCACTTTGACTGCCAATTACAGTGGTCACATGATCACTGATTCTTCCTGCCCCCCCTGGGGCGTTCAGAACCTTTTAACCACTTGCTGACCGCCCTATAGCACTTTTACTGCTACAGGGCAGCAGCTGTGCACAGGATAATATATATATATATATATATATATATATATATACACATACACACACACACACACACACAAGTGATCCTGCACTTCCGCTGGCAGGTCACTTCTGCTGTGATGATTCACAGCAAAGGCCGTTCTGCGGGTGCCTGGGACTTAATGTCATCCTCCTTCACCCGCTGATCATCAGTAAAAATACAGAGAACTGAGATAAGCCTATGTAAACAAGGCACATCTCCATTTTGACAGGGGGGAAGGGATGTAGTTTGTGTCTCTGCAAGCTGGGATTAGAATTGATCTCTTCACCTAGTGAAAGCAGCACACGGTGTACACAAAAACACTGGCTAGGCACACAGTTAACCCTTGGATCGCCCTAGATGTTAACCCCTTCCCAGCCAGTGTCATTAATACAGTGACAGTGCATATTTTTAGCACTGATCACTGTATTAGTGTCACTGGTTCCCACAAAGTGTCAGTTAATGTCAGATTGTCTGCCGCAATATCACAGTCCCGCTATAAATTGCTGATCGCCACCATTACTAGTATAAAGAAATAGAAACTCCAGTTTCACTGCTTCCTAAAGAGTCAAAAGTGTCAGTGTTCGATTGTCTGCCAAAATATCGCAGTCCCGCTATAAGTCACTAATCGCCGCCATTACTAGTATAAAAAATAATACATAAATAAAAAAATCCATAAATACATCCCATAGTTTGTAGATACTATAACGTTCACGTAAACCAATCAATATACGCTTATTGGGATTTTTTTTAACCAAAAATATGTAGTAGAATACATATTGGCCTAAATTTATTTAGAAATTCGATTTTATATATTTTTTTGAGATGTGTTTTATAGCAGAATGTAAAAAAAATCCCCCCCCCCCCCAAAAAAAATTGTTGGCCTTTTATTTAAGGGCAAAAAAAAATAAACGCAGTGTTGATCAAATACCACCAAAAGAAATCTCTATTTATGGGGAAAAAAAAGGACATCAATTTTGTTTGGGTAGAGCGTCGCATGACCGCGCAATTGTCAGTTAAAGTAACGCAGTGCCATATCGCAAAAAATGGCCTGGACATGAAGGGGGTAAATCTTCCGGAGGTCAAGTAATTAAAGGTTGCCAGAGCAAACGGGAAGAGGTTAATAATTATCTCCCATGCCACAATACACATTTCAGTTGAAATTTGTTTTTTTTTTATACTACTAATCATAATCCTTACCTTCTGTATTCCGACAGACTGGCGAACATTCAGCTTTCTCTTCCTCTGGAAGGTGTCCAGGTCCCAGAGCTGAGCGGTGTCACTGGATGTGGTGACGGCATAACGGCCAGAACCGTGTACAGAGATCGATGTGACTGTGGACTCGTGTCCGCGCATCCAGCTTACCAGTTCTTTGCTATCTATTAAAACAACATCCGGTGCATTATTATTATATATATTATTTGGTTGGGACTCATTCACACAAGAGGTTGGGGAGCGATAAAACCCCAGTGGTCGAACCATGCTTTTGTTGCCACCTAACCAATACCCCCTTTAGCTGCAGTTGCAGTGGTCAGGGGTATACACATGCCTCAACAGGAATTATTCCCTGTCACAATGCATTCAAGTGAAGGTTGCTAATGTGGGGTTCAAGGGGTTAAAGCTAGGGTTGCAGCGATACTAGTATCAGTGCCGATACCGAGTATTTGCACAAGTATCGGTACTCGTGCAAATGCACCGATACCTGAAACCGATACTTTCAGGCTCGGCTCTTTTAGCTGTCTGTGGGTCTCCCCAGGGTTAAAGAAGTCCGGTAATTGGAGCTGTCCAAAAAAAAAAAAAGCAGCCGGCAATGTTTATTAAAGTGGTGTTCCGGCCGAAATGATACTTTTTAAATAAAAATAAATCCTATAATACACAAGCTTAATGTATTCTAGTAAAGTTAGTCTGTAAACTAAGGTCTGTTTTGTTAGTTTATAGCAGTAGTTTGTTATTTTATAAACTTACAGCAGGCCGTGGCCATCTTAAGTGTGGGCATCTAAAGCCAGACTATTTCTTCCTGGATCTCATCCTTGCAGATCTCGCACATGCTCAGTGTAGCACAAGCAGTGTAATAGGTTTCAGGTCAGGTTTCCATAGCAACGGCAGTGTCAGAGGAAGTTGCCGCCCCTTCCCAGAAGGCATTGCAAACAGGAAATGACACGATGGGCCGCGGCCAGGGAGGAGGAAGTGAAAAATGAATACAGCAGATATACAGTAGGTGCTGAGAAAAAAAAATAAAAAATATCCAATTCGTTTACAGTGCACAGTTTAGTGAGGGATGCTGAAGAGTTGTAAAAGTGGGTGGAACTCCACTTTAACAACATTGCTCAGCCTTGAAACACTAAAATAAAAAGAAACATTGTTTCTTTTTTATATCTTTCTTCATCTGCAGATCAAAGGGATGAACAAATGTTACTCTGTTTAACCCCTTAATAACCCTTAATTTACTCCAATCAGCCTTAATTAACTCCCTATTCTCCTCCATTTAATTATTATTTTCCTGCTTTTTTTCTTTTGTTCATGTCTATATTATAAACGATAAACAATTAAAACTTTTTTTTTTGTTTGCTTTGTCAGTGAATATTTTTACACATATATATTAACATATATTTACACATTTCACATTGAAAAAGCCCTAATGAAAAAAAAAAAATCTATTTATTTCATTTGTAAATAACTTTTCAATGCTTTGTACCATTGCTGACAGCTGAAGTTAAAACAAAACAGTTGCGGTAGGTATCGGTAATCGGAGAGTACTAAAAAAAAAAAATTGATGGTACTTGTACTCATTGTAAAAAAAATGGTATCGGTGCATCCCTAGTTAAAGCAAATGAAAAGAATGCCTCCCTACCGCCTGTCAAACGCGCTCTGAAAAGCGATCCCAAAGCAGAATGCTCTTCAAAGAGGGAGTGATTTTTAAGCTAATAAAGCCTCAAAAAACATTCAAAACATAATGCAGTAGGATATAAAGAAACAACTGTGATAAGGCATTAAACATGAAAGCTCACAATCAAACTACACAGATGTATCAAATAAAAGTGACTAAAAATAGGGCTGCAGCTCTGAGTGTAAAATTCTCTATGAAGCTAAAAGGTCTGCAAGCAGCACAAAGTACTTCACTGACACCATCCATAAATAGAGTCAGAGAAGGCACAATGAGTACCTTTATCGAAACACTTCACAGAATAATCTGCAAGAGCCACAAGAAACTCAGATTTCCTGTGCAGGGTAAATGCCAACGCTGTGCAAGCCTGCATCGTTTTCTGGACCAGATCAAACCTAGCAGGGAGAAATGGAAGAAAGTCAAGTCTCATCCTTACAGGAAAAAAAATATACAGCATAACCAAAGATACAAAGTGATTCCATGAAATCTTTTCTGTTTTTATATTAAAGTTATTGTAAAGGCTCGTTAAAAAAAAAAAAAAACAGAACAAAAAAAACAAACATGTTATACTTACTTCCTCTGTGCAGTTGGTTTTGCACAGAACAGTCTGGATCCTCCTCTTCTCGGGTCCCTCTTCGCTGCTCCACCCTCATTTGAGTGCCCCTCAGCCAGCAGGTTGCTACAGGTGGCACCGAAGCCGAGTCAGAGCTCCATGTATCCATTCAGACATGAAGCCCCCGACCCCTCCCTCGATTGGCTGACTGAATTTGATTGACAGCCGCGGGAGCCAATGGCACTGCTGCTCTGCCAAATCAGGAGGTGGAGTGTCCAGGATGGCTGAGGGGATCGTGGACATTGCTGGAGAGAGATGGGGCTTAGGTAGGTAATTAGGGGGGTGCTGCTACACACAGAAGGTTTTTTATTTTAATGCATAGAATGCATTAAGATAAAAAGCCTTCTGCCTTTACAACTCCTTTAACAGCAGCAGGACATGGCAAGCACTGTGATTGGTGTAACATCAGGTGATCAATTTTTGAAAACCCTCTCTACCCTGGCCAACTTGCTCCCTTAGAGATGGTAAAGAGATTCTGTGCCCAGACTATGCACACATTGGGGGTTATTTACTAAAGGCAAATCCACTTTGCACTACAAGTGCAGTCGCTGTAGATCCGAGGGGGACATGCAAGGAAAATAAAAAACAGCATTTTAACTTGCACATGATTGGATGATAAAATCAGCAGAGCTTCCCCTCATATTTACAGTGACTGCACTTCCAAGTGCACTTGCAGTGCAAAGTGGATTTGCCTTTCGTAAATAACCCCCATTGTGTACGGGCAGAAAATGCACTTTAAAACAAGCCCTCATTCACCTCTGCAGTTATAAACATAGTGGAGAAATTCAGTTCCAAATTTCAGGTTTTTTTTTTTACTACTTTCTATTGCAGCAGAATCGTGGCAGCCTACCAGCCCTCCCATGTAAACACACAGCAGATGTTTCTAAGCTGTTAGAAACTGAACAAATCCCCACTTCAGAGAGATATTTGGGGATGAATTACTTTATCTAACAAGCAGCTAGAGAGGTCAGTGATGTCTTGTTTTAAAGCGGTACTCTACAAACAAAAATGTTATATGGCAGCGGCACAAGTTTTGCATTTTAAAGCTTTTTTTTCCCCCCATGTTTACCTTGTGATCCGGTCAGTGAGCCCCTAAATACTAGTCAGTAAATATTACAGAGAACTGTTAATCATGTCATAACAATAGTAGAGAGTGCCCACTGCTGCCCCAGAGAAAAGATCTGCAATGTTTAAAGTGGTTGTTAAAGACAGATGTTTTTTTATCTTGATGCTTTCTAAGCATTAAGATTAAAAAAAAAAAAACTTCTGTGTGCAGCAGCCGCCCCCCCCCCCCCCCCTCATACTTACCTGAGCTCATCTCGATCCAGCAATGCTGCAGGAGTGTCTCTGCTGCCCCAGGACCCTCCCTCCCCATTGGCTAGGGCGGCGACCCAGCGCCATTAGCTCCCGATGCTGTCAAAGCCAGTGAGCCAATTAGGAGAGAGAGGGGGCAGGGCTGAACCATGGCTCTGTGTCTAAATGGACACACAGCAGTGGCTCGGCTCGGGTGCCCCCATATCAAGCTGCTTGCTGTGTGGGCACTCGGCAAAAGGGGAGGGCCCAGAAGCGCCTGTGAGAAACCCGAGAAGAGGAGGATCTGGGCTGCTCTGTGCAAAACCACTGCACAGAGGAGGTAAGTATAACATGGTCGTTATTTTTCAAGAAAAAAAAAAAACAGACTTTAGTATCTATCACTTTAACCATTTCTCTGCCAGAGCTATTTTTGTGTTTTTTACAAAAATCATTTTAGACCTGAAGTTTAATTTAAACCCCCAAACCTAGCAGCTTGGAGTGCGTATAAAATAGTGGCAATAAAAAAGGGTTAAATGCTTGTTAAGTCTAGGCAGTAGAAAGGTAGAACAAGAGGATACATATATACCCGACTCCTCTTTTCAGCGCCGTTCAGTCCTCCCCAAATCTCCGGGATTTGACAGTCCCTAGGCCTCATCATGCACAACACAAGGCTTCTAACCCTGCATTGTAAATGGAGGACATGCGCTTGCAACTGTGGCCGAAAGCGACTCGAAGATGAGGTTATGGGGGGACCAGGCGCACAGATCGAGGGAACCTGCTGCAGAAAAGAGAAGGCAAATAATACAGCCTCTCCCACAAGCTCCAAGACTTTAAAGTGGAACTTTAGTCAGAAAATGAAGTCTTGCTAGAGCACTTTCAGCTGACCCCTTTTGCAGGTATAGCCATGTAAAACATTCCAAATACGTGCCTATACTGTTTAAAATTCAGTAATACACTGTCTCACCCTGCTCTGCACATGCTTAGTTGCTCTCCATTTTTCTGGACTGTGCTGAAAATCTACAGGCCGATCTGTTTTTGAGCCTAAAGTTTTACTGCTGCTCAGGAGCTCTGGGCTTCAGCAAAATGGCAGCCTCCAGGAAGAAGAAACAGGAGCAATGCTGGACGCAAATTACACCACACTCTAATTTTGGCAGAATAATTATTAATGTTCCTTGGTACAGAACAATAATTTTTAACAAGTTTTTATTGGCAGAGCTCTGCTTTACTAAGCATTCATCCCTTGCAGTGAGACGGGCCTCACTGCGAGGGTTTTTTTTTTTTTTTTATTGTGCCCAGAGTTGGGCTTTAACTTTGTGATTTGTGCAGTTACTACAGTAAGTGCTTAACAAAGGGCATTGACTAATCAATCGTTGGCTTCACTTGTTGCCTAGACAGGCTATTTAATAATTTACACATTAGCAGGACGGTCTGAGAGCCTCTCACCTGTTTGTGTTTAGGTTGAACAGAAAGATGTTTCCTAAGTGATCCCCGGCAAGGAAGCAATCACCAACTTCATCAAATGCCACTTGCAGAAACCGCTTTGTCTGAGCGGGAGAAGCTGCAGCTCCATGGATTAGATTTACTATAATCCTGTACAGGAAGAGAAAAACCAAGATACACGGGTAAATTCAGAGTATAGAATTCAAGTGAATATACACTGCAATACAGAGACCAACAATGCTTTGTCTGCTGTAAAAAAAAAATTTAAGAAAAATGTATCTTTAAATAATTTATGCACACAAAAAATATTATATTATGGAAATCTTTACTGTAGCATGCAATGATGATGTGTCTTATGCTTACCTCCACCCACCCCCAATCTTTGTACTGAAATGGTGGTACCACCACACAGGCTTTGGGATCCTATCACCCAACGCTGTATCCTGGCCTAGGCAGACAAGGCCCAGGCCTAGGGCAGCACTTTGCAGGGGGGCAGCACAGAAAGAGTCCCTGCTGGCTTGCGCTACAGTGTTAGTGTAGCGCCAGTCTTATGAGGCGGACTGGGCTGAGAGGCAAATTAGTCTAGCGCCCCCATAAAGTGGCTGCATTGCTTCTGGTATGTTGGCGGACGGCATTCCGCAACTGTGGGGGGGGAGCTGCTTCTAAATTTGACTGTCCTATCATCCTGACATTGACATGGTTATATCTTTTTAGTCCTCTCCATAAAATTATCAGAAATTTTTCCCTTAAAGTAGAACTATAGGCAACACTTTTTTTTCCATTTTGGATAAAATAAGGGAGGGTTATAGCCCCTGTCAGTTTATTTTTTACCATCCCTGTCCCATTGCAGAGATTTCCCTTCACTTCCTGGCCCATAGCCAAACAGGAAGTGAGAGGAAATCTATGCAAATTAAGAGAATTCGTTACCGCCCCCCGGCCCTCAGAACTAGTGTCCCCACTCGAAAATTTCAGGGTGGGTCTTAAACAGCAAGGGGTGTGGCCTTGACAGGAAGGGGTGGGTCATATTTAAATTAGAGGGTGCATGAGTTTAGTCAGGCCTAGGGCAGCACAAAACCTAAATACACTGCTGGTATCACCACAGAGTGGTACTGTGGATACGAGAATTAAGTATATAGCGCCAGGTCCCGATAAATTTGATTTTTATTTAAAAATAGGTTTGCAGATGATTTTAGGCTTAGACTTTATAGGCATTACTAAATTAAGAATTGATTTATTACAAAAAGATACAAGACAATTGCATTAAAATTCATTGGCTATTCACAAAAATGCCTTGAAGCACGAACACCACACCACCTACATAACATATAAAGTAATATACTAAAAGTGGGGACCAATCAGATCACTCTCCAATACTTGATGAAAATAGCATGTGGGAAAAGGAGGCGGTGTGTCATAATACAGCTCAGCTCTACATGTTCCGCGTATTCAGACGCTTCTTCAGGAGCTTATGGCAAATAGAAAGTTGCAATTAAATTTCTAACAATTTGTTTATTTAAAACATTAACAAACAACATTATTGCTTTGAGGAGTTTCATGTCGCCGCACAGCTACCCCGCAAGGGAAACCATCCCAACTCAGCTCAAAATCACAATGTCAAGTATATGCCGATTATGGGGACAAGTATAACATATACTTGTCCCCATAATCGGCATATGGCGGGGGGGGGGGCACCAGCCCATTCGCTGACACCAATGACTGGGGGGGGGGGCACCAGCCCATTAGCTGCCAGCAATGACTGGGGGGGGGGCACCAGCCCATTCGCTGCCAGCAATGACTGGGGGGGGGGGGCACCAGCCCAGTCGCTGGACACCAATGACGGGTGGGGGGCACCAGCCCATCCGCTGACACCAATGACGGGTGGGGGGGCACCAGCCCATCCGCTGACACCAATGACGGGTGGGGGGGCACCAGCCCATCCGCTGACACCAATGACGGGTGGGGGGGCACCAGCCCATCCGCTGACACCAATGACGGGTAGGGGGGCACCAGCCCATCCGCTGACACCAATGACGAGTGGGGGGGCACCAGCCCATCCGCTGACACCAATGACGGGTGGGGGGACAGTGACACCAGCCCATCCGCTGACACCAATGATGGGGGGGGGCACCAGCCCATCCGCTGACACCAAAGTTGTGGGGCACCAGCTCATCCGCTGACACCAATGACAGGGGGGGCACCAGCCCATCCACTGACACCAATGATGGGGGGGCACCAGCCCATCCGCTGACACCAATGATGGGGGGGCACCAGCCCATCCGCTGACACCAATGATGGGGGGGCACCAGCCTATCCACTGACACCGATGGGGGGGCACCAGCCTATCCACTGACACCAATGATGGAGCACTATTACGCCCATTAAAATTAATGATGGGGCACTATTCCCCCCCCCCACTGACGCCAAAGCATTTTCCACTCCCACTGGCCACAGCCCGGCCCCCCTAAAGCCTGAAGGACAGTAAACGGGCCCATTGTTTAGAAGGTTTGGTGACCCCTGCTGTAAAGGTCTGCTCTAACTTCTTTTGCATTCCAGTTAAAAATAAAATAAGATTTCAAAATATCAAATGCATTTCCTCCTTACCCATCACTGGAGATCGGCGTGGGCTTCCTGTGCCAGATCTTGCCCGTCTCTCTGCTGCCCAAATCGGTTGTCTGCATAATGCCGCACTGTACCCGGTGATCTCCGGCGGATGCGATTTCTCCGAGGTAATCAGAAGTGGAATTTAAAGAAACTCAGCTACTCCCTCTACGCAAGAGTGCTTGAAGGTAAACGATGAAATATAAAAACGTTGGTATCAATGACCTCTGAGTGTGTGTAACCGGAGCCCAGCTGTGCCCGGTGTTAAAGCTGCATCCTGCAGTGTGTATTGGGTGACAGTACCAGGTCTATATCACCAGTACCAGGTCTATATCTATACTGTGATGTGCTATAGAACTGTACAGGCCTATAGCAATGCTGCAAGCTGGTACACAGCTGTGTGTCCATGCAGCAGTCCTATCACTGTGTGTGTGTGTGTGTGTGTGTGTGTGCGCTCGTTGTGTCACAGCACAGTGTATGCAGCAGGCGCACACCTGCCTTAATCCATGAAGACACTCGGAGTGTGCTGGACGTGTCAGATCACAGCATGTACAGCAGATTCTTTACACACAGGTTGTGCGAGTGTGCAGCAAATGCGAGTGTGGAAGCTAAATAGAGCACAGCGAGCCTGTATTCTAGTTGTACGCTGGCCTGGGAATAGGTGCCGGCGCTGTCAAATGTTTGCAGCAGCTGTAAAGAAGTTTCTAGCAGTGTGTATGAGGCAGATATCCCCGGATACCATGATTGTGGGTCTGTGTGTGTCTATACACAATGGTTGTGCAGTGTGAGTAGCTGTGTTCTTCCTTGTATATGGTGTATATATAGAGATCAGTGTGTAAGTAACAGGTACAGGTTGTGGGTCTGTGCTATATACTAGTAATGGTGTGTATGCTGCAAGTGTGTGTAGATAAAGCAGTTGTGTATTGCAATGTCTATATCCCTGGCTGTGTATTGTAGTGCCCGCAGTCCTGGTTGTGTGTTGCCCGGTGTGTGTGATGTGTTGCTTGGAGTTACATTAGCCCCGCCCACTGCACGCTACACCTGAGCTGCCGCGCTCTACAGCGGGAACTTCAAACTTCCCTGTATCCCTCCGCCCCGCCCACACATGTGACCTATCCCCCCGCTCCGCCCACACAGGTGACGTCCCTCCGGTCACCCAGAACGGCAACGGCTTATCGGTTTTTTTTCTTTTCTCCGTGCAGCAAAGCATGGAAGAGCAAATTTAGCCTTATAAAATGAAAAAAGTATGTCGTTTTATATTTACTTCAGTCGAAGTTAAGCTCAGGGCGGAGAAAGCATGTTAGCGTCAGCCATCTTTACTGATGGCAGCTTGCCAGTAGTATAATTCATTGTGACCGAGCTGCTTCGTCAGATTAGGCGACCCGTCAGAATTGTGTAACCGAAGTGACGTTCCGTCGCCGCCATCTTGCTACACCCCGCACTCCTCAATTGTAAGGATACACTGAGAAGGGGGCAAGCGGACACCTTGTTACACCCACCGCAGGCTTGCATTTCACACATTTTTTTTTTTTTTTTTTAACAGGAACAGGTGTTTCGTCAGACTAGGCGACCCGTCACAATGTGTAGCGGAAGTGACGTTCTGTCGCCGCCATCTTGCTACACCCCGCACTCCTCCACAGTAAGTCTACACTGAGAAGGGGGCAAGCGGACATCATTTTACACCCACCGCAGTCTTGCATTGCACACTTTTTTTTTTTTAACAGGAAACTGAACTTATAAGGTAAAATACAGTATTTAGAAATCCGACTATTTAGAAGTTCAATTTTAAAAGCAGCAGCAACAATGGCTCTGAAATGCTTTAGGGGACTGCAGCGCCATCTTTTGTGCGAAGTTGGTACTGCATGCTGTCAGCACGGTGTCCCGTCAGATTAGACTTCATGTACACGGGACGTTGTTCAACCTCTCCTGAACGATTTAACTTGACAGCTAGAAACCAGCATCTAACAACGGGCGTTTAGCCACATTTACATGCCGCGTTTAGTCGCTTTGCGTCTAGAAGCGTTTGAGGAAAAAAATTATTATTTTTTTTCAAAATAGCCAAAAATGAAAAACGCCTGTAAACAAAACTAGGCTAAACGCGAGTTACCGCGTTTATCCGTGTTTGGAATGCCTCTAAACAGCTTCTGAACGCATTTTTTTGGGTTCCAAAAAAAGCCTCTAAACACAACTGCCTAGAAACAACTATAAACGACCCTGTGTACATGTACATGAGGCCTTAGACCAGGGATCCTCAAACTACGGCCCTCCAGCTGTTGCGAAACTACACATCCCATGAGGCATTGTAAAACTGTGACATTTACAGTCATGACTAGGCATGATGGGAATTGTAGTTCCTGAACAACTGGAGGGCCATAGTTTGAAGACCCCTGCCTTAGGCGAATGTGTAACGGAAGTGACGTTTGGTCGTGGCCATCTTGCTACACCCCGCACTCCTCCAAAATAAGGATACACAGAGAAGGGGGCAAGCAGACATCTTGTTACACCCACCGGAGTTTTGCATTTTACACTTATTTTTAACAGTAAACGGAGTTTATATAGTGAAATACAGTACTTAGAACTCAGTGTAAATGTTTACATGTTCAATTTTAAAACCAGCCAACTTCTGTCCGATTAGCAAACCTGTGAGATCAGCAGGCTTGCCGCTGCTTTTAAAATTCAACATCTAAACAGTCACATGGAGTTCTAAATACTGTATTTAACTACCGTATTGTATTTAACTACCGTATAACACGCACCCCAAGTTTAGGAGGTAATTTTAAGGAAAAAAAAACTTTTAGGAGGGAAGTTTAAGGAAAAAAAACTTACATTTAAATGCCCATCAATGCAGCCTTATCGTGTCCATCTGCAGCCTTGTCAGTGCAGCCTTGCCCCAGTGTCCAGTGCAGCCTTGTCAGTGCAGCTTTGCCCCAGTGCAGCCTTGTCAGTACAGCTTTGCCCCAGTGCAGCCTTGTCAGTGCAGCTTTGCCCCAGTGCAGAATTGTCAGCGCAGCTTTGCCCCAGTGCAGCCTTGTCCCCAGTGCAGCCTTGTCCCCAGTGCAGCCTTGTCCCCAGTGCAGCCTTGCCCCAGTGCAGCCTTGTCCCCAGTGAACAGTGCAGCCTTGTCCCCAGTGTACATTACATGAGGATCGCCGCCGACAGACACAAGTTTAGTTTGTTTTTTTAAATATGGCGCCGCGGAGTTCGCTGGGAGTAACTGGGCGGAGCCGAAATACACATAGCCGAGGGTTCTCGGCACCGCTCACAGTCACGCCCAGTCCCTATGATGGACATAACACAGGTCCAATGGCGGGACTGGGCGATAAATACGGTATATGAACAAAGTTTACTGTTAAAAATATGTCTTAAATGTAAAACTCCGGTGGGTGTAACAAGATGTCCGCTTGCCCCCTTCTCAGTGTATCCTTACTATGGAGGAGAGCAGGGTGTAGCAAGATGGCGGCGACGGAATGTCACGTCCATTAGAAATTCTGACGCGTCGCCTAATCTGATGAAACAACGGCTTTGAGATCCAATCGCCCTCCACACTTACTTTAGACTACAACAAAATGGCCTCCTAATCCCTAGTTATTGTTCCTGTATGTAGATGAACTGCTTCCATACCCGGCCAATTTTGACATTTCTCTCATATATGTAAATATCTTCTTTTTTTTTTGCTAGAAAATTACTCAGAACCCCCAAACATTGTGTGTGTGTGTATATATATATATATATATATATATATATATATATATATATATATATATATATATATATATATATATATATATATATAAATTAGCAGAGACTCTAGGGAATAAAATGGCGGTCCTTGCATTTTTTTATGTCGCACAGTATTTGCTCAGCAATTTTTCAAAGATAATTGAAAAAAAAAAAAACACTTTAATGAATTAAAGAACAAATCACTAAAGTTAGCCCATTTTTAATTTTTTTTGTATAATGTGAAAGATGATGTTACACTGAGTATATAGATTCCTAAACTTCAGTACTTAAAAATCTCCATAGGTGACGCTTTAACATTTTTTAGGTTACCAGTTTAGAGTTACAGAGGAGGCCTAGCACGAAAATTATTGCTCTCGCTCTAGCTCTAGCTTTCGTGGCGATACCTCCCATGTGTGGTACGAACATCATTTACGTAAGGCGGCACGACTTATGTATGCGATCGCTTCTGCGTGCGAACACGAGGTGACAGGGCGCTTTAAATTTTTTAATTTATTTTGGATTGTTTGTTTTATTTTAATTTCCTTATTTTTACACTTTCCCTTTTATTTTTTATCACTTTTATTCCTATTACAAGGAGTGCAACATAGGGCATGACAGGTCCTCTTTATAGAGAGATCGGAGTTCTATAATTTCCCACATCTCTCCTCTAGGCTGGAAAGCCAGAGACTGCAGAGGTTTAGGAGATATTTCCAGCACCTACAGGTAAGCCTTAATATAGGCTTGCCTGTAGGTAAAAGTGGTTGTACAGGGTGTACAACCACTTTAAGAACTGGAAGATTTGCCCCCTTAATGACCAGGCCATTTTTTGTGATACGGCACTGCGTCGCTTTAACTGACAATTGCGCGGTCGTGTGACGTGCTCAAAAAAAATGTGTGTCCTTTTTTTCCCACAAATAAAGCTTTCTTTTGGTGGTATTTGATCACCTCTGCGGTTTTTATTTTTTGCGTTATAAACAAAAAAAAAAGACTGACAATTTCTAAAAAAAAAAAAAAAAAAAAACAACAATATTTTTTACTTTCTGCTATAAAATACATTTAAAAAAAATGTAAAAAATCAGATTTCTTCATCAATTTAGTCCAATATGTATTTTGCAGTTTTAATGATAGTCTGCAGATGGCGCCAATGTAGCATTTTGTAATTTCTTTTTACTACAGGCAAGCCTATAATTAGGCTTACCTGTAGCTACATTGGAAATCTCCTAAACCTACACGGCTTAGAAGATATCCCCTGTATTTGCACAACGTCATCAGTACATGCGCACTGAATGCGCACGTGCGTACGTGCCCCTACTTCAGTTAGACTGTGCCATTACCGGCGGGAGTGACGTTATCGCGGCTCCGGGCAATCACAACGCCGGAGCTGCGCTGTGATTGACCGGAGCCGCGATAGCCGAAAGTAACACCCTGGAGCGATGTTGGCCGCCAGAACGGTGAACGAGGACGGCTGCGGGGGCTTCGATCTCAGGTAAGTAATTCATAATGAGCTAGTATGCTATGCATACTAGCTCATTATGCCTTTGTCCTGCAGGTTTTTTTTTTTGCATTTTTATCATAGGGTTTACAACCACTTTAATTTAGGCACATGTATTCTTCTACATATTTTTGGTAAAAAAAAAAAAAAAAAATCGATTGGTTTGCGCAAAAGTTATAGTGTCTACAAAATAGGGGATAGATTTATGGCATTTTTATTATTTTATTTTTTTTACTAGTAATGGCGGCGATCTGCGGTGGCGATTTTTATCAGGACTGCGACATTGCGGCAGACAGATCGGACACTTTTGACACTTTTTTGGGACCATTCACATTTATACAGCGATCAGAGCTAAAAATTTGCACTGATTACTGTATAAATGTCACTGGCAGGGGAGGGGTTAACACTAGGGGAGCGATCAAGGGGTTAAATGTGTGTCCTGGGGAGTGATTCTAACTGAGGGGGGGGGATGGGACTGACTAGAGGAGATGACACATCATTGTTCCTAATCAGTAGGAACAACATACCCGTCTCTCCTCCCCTGACAGAACAGAGATCTGTCTATTTACATTGATAGACCTCCGTTCTGTCTTTCTCAGGAGTGACCGCGGGGGCCCGGCGGACATCACGAACGGTTGGCACGTTCATCGGCTCTGTCATCGCGTCGCTGATGCCCCCTGAAGCTATTAAAGCAGCCGACGTACAGCTGCGACCAGGGGAGCCAACCTGCCGCAGTATAACTGCGGCGGCTGGTCCCTTAAGTGGTTAAAATTTTAGGTTTTTTTAGCCCTCGTTCACATTGAAGTGACTTGTCATGCGATTTGACAGGTCAACGCACGGGTGTCTTCAAAGTCGCAAATGAAGTTGCACTGACACGCGGCTTTGAAATTGTTGTGCTTTCATATGAAGTTGCGCAATTTCAAGGCCGCATTCAATGTGAACGGGGGGGTTAAGCACTTTCAGCAACTTTAAGTAGTTAGTTTGGGCCAAGCTCTAGCAGCTGCGCCTGTTGGGTGTCCTGTGTAAACTGCGCCTTGGTGGATCACTTTTCAGAGAATTGGCTAGTTTGAAAGTAGCCTAAAGCCTTGTACACACGATCGGATTGTTGGCCAACAAAACCGTAGAATTTTGCCCAAAGGGCGTTGGCCCAAACTTGTCTTGCATACACACGGCAAGGAATTGTCAGCCAACAAACACAAACGTAGTGACGTACTACGTTGTTTTTCAGCTCTTTAGCGCCACCCTTTGGGCTGCTTCTGCTAATTTCGTGTTAGTAGAAGTTTGGTGAGTGTTGATTCGCGCTGTTCATTTTGCGCTTTTCATTTCGCACTTTTCAGTTCTTTTCTGAACGGCCGTTCGTCAGCCAGACATGTTGCGGAATCGGAGGAGATAAGGTGTTATTTATTATTGGCCTTGGAGTTATTGCTTTGACATTATTTTTTGGTTGAATAATAATGATTTGATTTGGTATATTTTCTATATTTTTGGATGCATAGAATGCACTTTTTGGTTAAGTTCTATTGTCAGATAGCGTGTCTAATTTTATTTGTTTTTTTTTTTAATGCACAATAGAAAAAAAAATTGTGTAGAATAATCCTTGGCTATGTGTTTTATTTCAAATGACAGTTTGGGAGTCGGCAGTTACATTTTATAAAATACAATGTAAAATCGACAAGGGAAACCAACATAGTTGTATCTTTGATCTTATAAACTACGGGATAATGGTGATGTGGTAACTTGCCCAAATAAAAACAAAAACATAATAATATTTTTCTTGATATCACTAGAAAAAAAAAGCCTTTGAAAATGTGTTTGCAATAACTCCATCAGTATCACCAGCAAAGCAGCTTCATTATTATCCCATTAAAGAAGAAGAGAATTGTGCGCTGCTTTTCGAGATTTCATAATTTGCCGCGTCACGAATGTTAATTCTCCATTAGGAACGCTAGTTTACAAGACCGACCGCTTCTGGCTCGTCCTTCTGAGCATGGCTTCTGAGCATGCGTGTTTGTACTTTGGACTTTTGTCCGACGGACTTGTGTACACACGCTTGGAAAATCCCACAACAGACATTTGTCCGCGCAAAATTTTAAAGCCTGCCATCCAACATTTGTCCGCGGAAAATCCGACAACAATTGTCCGATGGAGCGTACAAACGATTGGATTTTCCACCAACAGCCTGTCATCACACATTTCCCGGCGGAAAGTCAGATCGTGTGAACGAGGCTTTAGTCCTCTGGAATAATCAGAGATTTGTAAAGCAGTACAGTTACCTGTGCTGAGAAATAAATATTTTGGCTCCAGTTTTTGAGCTCTAAAAACCATAAACAATAAAGAGGCTAATGCACCACAACCTCAATTCAAGCCTTTGGCTCGTGGTTGCAGCGTGGCCCCATTTACTTTAATAGCCCAGTTTCACAGGCGGTGCTGCACGTCAGCTCAGCATCTTGCGTTAAGTTTGCGGCTGTTGTTTAGCTTTTAGGTGGGCTGTTTTTACCGCCCCCAGCCGCCCGTGTGAAAGAGACCTAAAATAATTATATTTTTTAAACTGAATGCATTGCCTTATGCCAGTGGTCTCCAAACTGTGGCCGTGGGCCAGATGCGTCCCTTTGCTTACCTTTATGTGCCACTTGGGGCACTATTCCTTCCACTGGTTTGAGGCACTATTCTTTCCACTGACTCCAACATTGAGATAAAATTCCTCCCACTGTTATACGCTATATTACCAAAAGTATTGGGACACCTGCCTTTATTATTATTATACAGGATTTATATAGCGCCAACAGTTTACGCAGCGCTTTACAATATAAAAGGGAGACAATACAGTTATAATACAATAAGATAAAGGAGGATTAAGAGGGCCCTGCTCAGAAGAGCTTACAATCTAATAGTACGCACACATTAACTTTAATGGCATCCCAGTCTTATGCCCCGTACACACGGTCAGATTTTCTGACGGGAAATGTTCGATGGGACCTTGTTGTCGGAAATTCTGACCGTATGTAGGCTCCATCGGACATTTTCTGTCGGAATTTCCGACAAACAAAATTTGAGATCTGGATCTCAAATTTTCCAACAACAAAATCCGTTGTTGTAAATTCCGACCGTGTGTACACAATTCCGACGCACAAAGTTCCACTTATGCTCGGAATCAAGCAGAAGAGCCGCGCTGGCTATTGAACTTCATTTTTCTCGGCTGGTCGTACGTGTTGTACGTCACCGCGTTCTTGACGTTCGGAATTTCCGACAAGATTTGTGTGACCGTGTGTATGCAAGACAAGTTTGAGCCAACATCCATCGGAAAAAAAAACATGGATTTTGTTGTCAGAATGTGCGATCGTGTGTACGGGGCATTAGTCCGTAGGGTTCAATATTGAGTTGGCCCACCCTTTGCACCTCAACCCGATAGAACACTTTTCAGATGAATTAGAGCGGCCTTCTTGCCCAACATCAGTGCCTGACCTCACAAATGCGCTTCTGGAAGAATGGTCAAACATTTCCATAGACACACTCCTAAACCTTGTGGACAGCCTTCCCAGAAGAGTTGAAGCTGTTATAGGGTGGGTCAACTCAATATTGAACCCTACGGACTAAGACTGGGATGTCATTAAAGTTCATGTGCGTGTAAAGCCAGGCGTCCCAATACTTTTGGTAATGTAAGTGTAAATGATGGAGAACTATCACCCATAATTTTCCACTAACACCAAAGATGGGGCATTTCTTTCCCACCGATACCATTAATGGAGCCCTATTTGTACCACTGATGCCAACGGGGCACTATTCCACCCATTGACACCAAGGATAGGGTACATTTCTTTCTATTGATACCAAGATGGGGCACTATTCATCCCACTGACACCAACCAGTGGTGGGAACTACCAGGGTCACAAAGGTCACACTTGTGACTGAGCCCTGCTGTTCCGCCACCGTGAGGGGCCCCGAGACTCAGTGTTGCTAAAGTAGGCACTTTTCTCTTGTCAGGGGACAGGAGAAAAGTGGCCATAAAAAAAAAAAAACCTCCTTGTTCCTGGCTGGCCGTGACTTGCAATATACGAGCGGCTGCCAATGAAACACTTTAAGCCCCCGTTCACACCTATGCGAATTAGATACGGATTACACCGCATCCAATTCGCAGGACATTTTAAAATACATTCATTTGAATGCATCTGGTTCACATATGTGCGTTGCATTCGCACAGCGCATTGCCCAAAAAAAGTGTGCGTTTTCTGGGCATTGCGGTGCGAATTACAAGCCCCTTATCTTCTATGGGAACGCATCTGATTCGCAGATGCATTCCGTTCTGAACATGAATTCTCTCCTTCTCCTCCCCCCTCTCACTGATCCGCAGATAGAACGGAGAGGAACCGCTGAACAGCTGTTTTTTCTCTTCGCAGAGAAAACTGAGCTGGAATTCGCACCGCACATGTGTGAACCCGGCCTAAAAAGAAAAAAAAAGCTTCTCTGCGACTCTGACCTGCATGCACACAGTTCCAGTGTCAACCAGTTAGAGAGCTGCCAGGCTCAGGCCTCGAAACAGGCAGCGGGGTGTGGCTTATATTCACACGCCCCGCCACGCCAGTAGAGGCTGAACACAGCAGTTCTCTAATTGGCTGGCTCCGGAACTGTCCATGCACAGTTCAAGGTTGCCGAGAAGGATTTATTTTACTAAAGTGTTTTACCCCCAGCCGCTTGCGGCTGGGCCAGAAGGTATGTGAAAGGGGGAACTAGCTTTGGGGGCACTCTGGAGGAGCAGGGCACTTAATTTAGAGGGCAATCTTGAGGAACAGGACATAAGGGGGGGCTACCTTTGGGGGCACTCTGGAGGAGAAGGGGGGGTCATAAGGGGGCACTAATTTAGGGGGCATGCTGGAGGAGCAGGACAACATAAGGGGCACTTAATTTAGAGGGCAATCTGGAGGTACAGGACATGGGGGGCTACCTTTAGCGACACGCTGGAGGAGTAGGGGGGGGTTATAAGGGGGCACTAATTTAGGGGGCACCCTGGAGGAGCAGGACACAATGGGTCACTCTGGAGGTAGACACAAAGGGGCATATCTCACGGTCAGCAGTTAACCCAATGGAAGGGAAAAATCTACCATAGTGTAAAATTGTAAACGTCTTTATTAATAATAAAAAATATATTGCACTTACAGAATAAGCGAAAAAAGTAGCGTCTATAAAATATCTGAGCCGGCCGGCTCATTCAGATGATCGCCGTAGCTTCCGGGACTACATGTTGTGTTGGTGGTGTCAGCACACCGTTCCTCCCTACGTCGTTTCGTCAAAGGTGACGTCGCGCCCCTGGACGGGCAAGTCCACCCTTTCTACCTGCTACCTACCGTCAAGCACTGTCCCTTGGTTCCACCCCCTACCCACCTCCCAATACCACCCCTTTTAGAGAATACAGAACCAAGTATTATGTTGTGGTGCTAAGCAATTTGTATGGAATGTGTTGACGATAACAAGAAAAGCAGTAAAATAGATCCCCTGCAGCCAGCAACAATAGATCCACCCAACCAATATTACATCACCACAACAATAACCCACCGCCAACAATAGATCTCCCAGCAGCCAGCATCAATAGAACTTCAACCAGCCAGTAGACACCTCCCTCAACAGAAGATCCCTCTCAGCAACCATTGACCCACTAGAAACATATGACCCCCCCAGCAGCAATAGACCCTCCACAAGCAACAATAGACCCCATAGCTCCTAACTGTCCCTGATTTTAAGAAATGCCCCTTTGTCCCTCTTTCCTCCTCATTTGTCCCTCATTTTGGTCTGATTTACATAGATGTATATAAAAAGCACTTTTTATCTTTCAAAAAGTGTTTCCCAGGGCTAAATTCTTCATCCAAATTCTAAATTTTAAAAGCCAAGATAAAGGAATATTGGTGGTAACCAGGGCTTTTTTTCAGCTGGAACTTGGTGGAACTCCGTTCCACCACCTCTGGCTCAGACCCCCTGCTCCCTGCTCAGCACTATCACTTGTAAACACAGAAGTCCGACTTCTACAGCTTGACTCTCAGCAGATCCCACAAATCTGGTCTCCTGAGTGGCTCCCACTGAGTGCAGGATGGGGACAAAGGAGATGTGGGTGCCTGGGGTGCAGTGCAGATGCCGACACCCCCACTGGATGATCTCCCTGCAAGCGAGAGAGGCGGAGCCATTTACAGTGTGCGGTGGCGGGGGGGGGGGTGGGAGTTCCCAGAGGCGGCTGGGAAGAGGGGTAAAAGTGAGATGTTGATAGGGGATGCAGAAAAACAGCTGTGGAAGAAGGCTGAACTCTGCACTCTGTATGCAGCGCACCCCGAACTCTGCACACAGCGCACCCCCGAACTCTGCACTCTGTATGCAGCGCACCCCGAACTCTGCACATAGCACACCCCCGAACTCCTAGTATTTAATGCCCCTTTAAGCCCCTTCCACTGAAAGGAAAATATGACCACACCCACTATTTGATGCTGTTTGAAGGGTGTGTGTGGGGGTCAAGGGGGTTTTGAGGGGTCATGGTTGAGTTCCTGCACTTATTTTCTGAGAAAAAAAAAGCCCTGGTGGTAACAAAAAAAGCACTTGTTGATTTAATTAACCCTTTTTTTGGTTATGTCCCCTTTAAGGGGCGTGACATATGCCCACATACGTCTGCTAGTAGGTGTCCCTTGTTCCCATCTCAAAACGTTGGGAGGTATGAGACCCTCCTGCAGCAATAGATCCCTCCAGTGACAATAGATCTCTCAACAGACAGGATCAATAGACCTTCCAGCATGCCTCATCCCAGCACCCCTTGCCATTGCATACATTCAGTGCTGGAGGTGCCGCAATGTTCCCGCTGAAAAATGCCCTGCATTTATGTATTCTTAACTTTTTAAAAAGTCCCTTCTGTTGCTCTCAGCCGCCTCTAAATCAATTTTTTTTTGCTGCTGTGATCTGACTTCTTGTTAGAGGGTGGCTCCATTGGTTCTCCGTGTAGGAACTGTATGTAGGAACGTAGCCACCCTCTCTTGCTTTCTCCCAAGATAGACTAAGAACTATGGGGGGTGCAGTGTGCATAAAGCACTTCACATGACCACAAGTAACGTGCACTGCCCATGTCAGACAAACAGAAGCAATGGACAAAAGGAAAGGTTAAGGAGCTCAGAAAGAACATTACAAAGAGGCAGAAAAACAAATTTAATGAAAAACCAATTACAGTGGAACCTCAAATTGCGAGTAACGCGGTTAACGAGCGTTTAACAAAATGAGCTATTTTTTAAAAACCCTGCCTCAGTTTGCGAGTGTTGTCTCGCAAAACGAGCAGGATTCAAGCCTCTGTGGTGTGCAGTATCACATTTGGCCAGAGGTGCGGGGGCACCGGTGACACTCAGAGCCGCTCGGAGATACAACATTCCCGAGTGTTTCTGAGCCTTTCCGAGTGCATCCGAGCGGTCTCTGAGTATTTCCGAGACTCTCCGGCGCCCCCCACCTCTGGCCACATGCAGTATTGCATGCAATAGAAGTCAATGTGGAACGAATTATCTTTGTTTCCATTGACTTATATGGGGAAACTCGCTTTGATATGCAAGTGCTTTGGATTACAAGCATTCTCCTGGAACGGATTATGCTCGTAATCCAAGGTTCCACTGTACATGGATGTTAAGTAATGGGTGTGTGTAGATTACTTCTGGCAAAAAGCATATTGTTTAGTGTCACTTTAAAGCAGAACTCCAGCCTCAAAATGTACTAGTTCTTTAAAAGATGAGGAACTGTCTGAAATTCGCTCAGTTGGTGGCCCTATTCTGTTTGACAAAAGTTGATATTTCCATCAACTTTTGTCAAAAGGAGCCTGCTGGGAAAATTTTCAGCTGAAACAGTGGGTGCATCCAATCAGATGCAGCTGCTTTTCGAGTACTTTGACGTTTCTTTTCCACCACATGATGTCCTCAGTCTTCCGGGTTGCATAATGTTTAGCACCGTTCAACCCACACCCTGCCCTCTATGGGAAAATGATCGTGCCGACTCTTCACTTGGTTCTCTTCTGGGTTTGGGATTTTCAGCCACTGATAGACCAGCCTGGGATGACATAATTCCGTAAATGTAGACAGAAGTTCATTCATTCTGGCATTGAGGCATGCGAAGGACTATGTTTATTTAAAAGAAGACTGAGAACAGACAGATAAGGTTTTCCTGCAGAAGAGAAGGTCTCTGGAAATAAAAAGCCTGCCTACTTGAAAGTTTAACTAGCGTTTTTCTAGTCTTCTGTTAAAGAGGATCTGAACTGTGGTGCCCAAAAAGGAAGGCAGAAGAGCAAAGACTAGTCACCAGTATAGCGTGTGGTATCTCTGCAGCTAATATTTCTCCAGGTCTGACTTACCGTGTCTCTGTATGGAGGCAGCCATCTTGAGAGAGGCTGGACTTTGTTTACTCATGTCAGAGCTGTCCCCCCAGAGACTGGTAATCTGATTACAGGTGGGGGACTATTCATGTAGCAACTGGAGAGAAACACAAGGTGCAGAACAAATGAAGCAGTAGCAGGGGGATTCTTGCGCTGCAAAATCCTCAAGTACAACTTCCTCTCCAGCAAGGAGAACAGTGAGCAGTACAATAGGCATATCTCCCAACTGTCCCCGATTTCAAGGGACTGTCCCTGATTTGGAACAAAGTCCATCTGTCCTTCCTTATTTGTAGCTCATTTTGGTCTGATCTATATAGTTGTGAATAAAATGAACTTTTTATCTTTTAAAAAGCGTTTCCCATTGCTAAACCTTTCATCCAATTTTTAAATTGCTGCATTTGTAAACTTCAAAAGCCAGTATAAAAGGAATAATACTTTCTCTATTTATGAGAAAGTAGGATCTACTTTCTCAACCCTTTTTTCCTATAAAAATTGGACGCTGGCAAGGTGAGGGTCCTCCTTTCTTGCTTCTAAAAAAAATAGCAATGTTCTTCCTGTGCCTTGAGCCCCCATAGCTGTATACCTGCAGTGTGAGATCTTCTAAAGCAGTGGTCATCAACCCTGTCCTCAGGGCCCACTAACAGGCCAGGTTTGAAAGATAACTGAAATACATCACAGGTGATATCATTTGCTGAAGGGGGGTCTGTACTGAGGGAGGGGTCGGGGTCTATAGTTGGTGGAAGGGGGGGTGACACCATGTTTTTCCACACCGGGTGACCCCAACCCAAGTGACGCCACTGCAGTTGGCAACTAAATGTACCTATAAAAAACTTGCACTGATTGAGAATTAAGGCCAGCAGAGGCTGCTTATAGTTTCCACTTCGGATGTAAGTGTAGACTCTGATGGGGATGTTTTTAGACCCAGAATTATTTGTAAAATATACAACGTGGCCTTCGTACTGCAAAGTCTGATGACCCTTACTTTTAGGGATAGTTAGAAATTACAGTATGTGGTCACCTATTGTACAGTGTCAAGAAAAAGTATGCAAACTCCTTTGAATTAACTGTTTTTCTGCAGTAATTTGCCATAAAATGTGATTGAATCCTCATCTAAGTCACAACAATAGACAAACACAATGTTCTTAAACTGGTAGTAAACCATTGTTTTTTTTTTAAATCCTGCAAGGCAATGCCATAATGTGCTAGTATGCATCGCATACTAGCACATGCTGTCAAACTTACCTTAAAAAGAAGCACTCCAGCGACGTACTGTCACAGCTGAAGGCTCTTCCATCTTCACCGGTCTTCCTTCCGGGTTCACAGACTCCGGCTGTGTGAGTGGCTTGGCCAGAGTTGCAATGACATGACATCACACTTGTGCATGTGCGCGGGAGCCGCCGTATACTGCACAGGACTCTGAACAGCACGGAATGCCTTTCCTTTAGACCCCATGCGCTGGTGACGCAACCGGTTGCATCAAAAGTAAATATCTCCTAAATGGCTTAGGAGATATTTACTGTACCTATAGGCAAGGCTTATTATAGGCTAGGGTGACCAGACATCCCCGGTTTCTGGGGACAGTCCCCGGATTGAGGACACTGTCCCCGGACCAAGTCTGTCCCCAGTTTTGTCCCCAGATTAGATTTAAAAAGGGGCTGGGGCAATTTCAAAGACAGCCCGTGCAGAATAAAAAGAAAAAATCTGAATTGCACACCCCCCCCCTCCTCTGCCGCTCCTACTAGCTTATGGGGGTTAATTTTTTTCCCATTATCTGTGCCCTTTCTGATGATCATGTGCTGGTCGGAGCGGAGGGACTATTTCTTCAGTTTCAGGCGCATGCCCATTCAGCTCCACTTGCATGTTCTTCTGCCTTGGCTCAAGTCCCAGCCAGCCGCCTGCCTGCTTATCTCCTTGCCTTCCCTGGTGGAGTGATCTTCCTCTGCTCCCCACCCAGTAGTAGCCGGGGCCCGAAGAGTAAAGCCCCATACACACTATCAGATTTTCTGCTGATTTTTGTCTTCAGATTTACCAAAACCATGTATTGCAAGGGCCTGCCTGGTTGCATATAAATTGAAACTCCTAAGGTTTGACCTCGTATTATATGGTTTTGGTAAATCTGAAGGAAAAAATCTGCAGAAATTCTGATAGTGTGTATGGGGCTTAACTTTACTGGCTGTGAGGTGGGCGGCGGAGACGGGCAAAGAGTCGTTGATTGCTGCCATTACTAGTATAAAAAAAAAATATGTCCCTGGATTTCATTTTAAAAATCTGGTCACCTTATTATAGGCTTACCTATAGGTAAAAAAAAGGGGGGTAATGGTCTGGAGAAACCGCTCTCACACCTCCATCCCTAAATGCAACAAGAAAAGGAAAGCAGCCCTGGGTCTTTAAATGAGGTGGAAGAGATTGGGACACTTCCACAATAAGTGCAATAAAATTGTTTTATTGATCACAGAATGCTGTGATCAATGAAACAATTTTATTGCACTTATTGTGGAAGTGTCCCAATCTCTTCCACCTCATTTAAAGTCCCAGGGCTGCTTTCCTTTTCTTGTTACCTATAGGTAAAGGTCATGCATGCGAGTTTACTCCCACTTTAAGCTGATAGCACACAAACAATTCTAATTTCTCGTGTCTTTATTGAACACACCCATTAAACATTCACAGTACTTGAGGAAAAAGTAAGTGAACCCTTGGAGTTAATAGCTGGTCGAGCCTCCTTTGACAGCAATGACTTCAACCAAGCACTTTCGGTAGCTGTGGATCAGACCTGCACAATGTTCAGGAGGAATATTTGACCATTCCTTTTTACAAAACTGCTTCAGCTCAGACACATTTGTAGGCGGTCTGGTGTGAACGGTTCTCTTGAGGCCATTTCACAGCATCTCTAAGGGGTTAGGGTCTGGGCTCTGACTTGGCCACTCCAAAAGGCGCATTTTCTTTTCTGAAGTCAGTCTGTGCTGGATTCACTTTGATGCTTAGGCTCATTGTCTAGTTGCATTAACCAACTTTGACTAAGCTTCGGCTGGAGGACAGCCACCCTGTCAGGGCTGGGCTCAGCCCTTCCTTCTCAAAGCTGGCCACTCAGCTGTCGGCTAATTGCCAGCTCTTATCTCTTCACAGTGACTCACCTGTTGATGATACCAGGTTTGTCAGAATTGCCTACTTAAGCCGTCCAACCCAGATGATCTCTGCCTTCGCCTTGGTCACATCTCTAGAGACGCTCTCCTATGTTCCTGTTAAAGACTTGCTTGGCTGACATTCCTTCTGGCTCCAGATCCTGCTTGCTGTTCTATTATGCTCATCTCTGGCTCTCTGGCGTTTTGGCTTGTCTGATTATCTGTTCCGGTTCCTGAACTCTGGCTATGTTTTGACTACGTTTACTCTGTTTACCTTTTTATTATTAAACAAGTGTGATTTAACTGTACTTCTGTCTCAGTCTGATTCATGGTTTCTGACACACTCTGACATTATCTTTTAGGATATTCTGCTAAACTTAGGAATTAATTTTTTTCTCTAGATGATGGCAAGTGGTCCAGAAACTAAGGCAGCGAAGCCAAAATCATGATGCTCCCTTCACCATAGTTCACCATTGGAATAAAGTTTTGATGTTGATGAGTTGTGCTATACATAGTGCTAAGTATTGTTCCCGAACAATTTAACTTGTGTTTCATAAGTTCACAAAACATTTTCCCAGTAGGACTGCAGTTTTGCAAGGTGCTCTTTGGCAAACTTCAGACATGCAGCGGCTTCCTCTGTGGTGTTCCACCATGGACACCCTCCCTCTTCAAAGACTTACATTTGGTAGAGTCATGAACAGGGATGTTTGCCAGTTCCAGTGATTCCAGTCTTCAGGCCTTGAACTGTTATTTATGGGTTCTTCTTTACCTCATTGAGGTTTCTGCATTAGGCCTTCTAGGAAGAGTAGCTATAGTACTAAATTGTTTACATTTATAGATAATTTGTCAAATCATCGACTGATGGATGCCCAAACACTATGAGATTTCTTTGTATCCCTTTCCAGCCTTATGCAGATCAACTACTCTTGACTGACTCTTTGAGCTCCTCCCCTTCCCCCCCCCCCACCGGGGGCACGCAAAGTGTGACTCCTTGCAAGCTCCTTGGGGCTGGCTCTCCTAGGAAATTGAGGGTGGCCCCCTGAGCCCTCCGGTGTCCTTATTGGCCCTCAGTACCTATCCTGGATTATAGAACACCCATTCCACCGTTGAACGGTAAAAACATATTATCTTGGTACAACCCAAGTGATGCACAATAATATATATATATATTTATGTATTTTAATGTAATTATTCTTTAGATCCAATTGTCCCCCTGAAGAGACCGCATACAGGTCGAAACGCGTCAGGGCTTGCTATCTATGTAACATTATGTAATTTAACAATGTGTATTAATATGTGTTTGTTACTGCACTGGGGAATATGATTTGTGTTACTGTACCAGATGATGTTCTATATACTGTACTTCAATAAACCATGATATTGGACAAAATATTTTACACATCTATTAAGAACTTCTTTTTTATCTTGCACATTGCTGTTTTAAAGCCCCATGGGGAATACAATTCTTCTTGACTGACTGTATTCAGGGAACTCCTGTATTCAAGGCATGGTTCACATCAGCTGATGCTTCTTATGAACAGCAGTCTTAAAATGTTTGAGTGTCTTTTATCAATCAAAGTAGCTCTAAACTGCACCTCCAAACTCATTTCATTAATTGGAATCCAGATATAGAAACTACTGGCTCCAATTAGCTTTTGTTGAAGTTATTGGTCTATGGATTCACTTTTTCCTCCAGTGCTGTAAATGTTTAATGGGTGTGTTCAGTAAAGACACAAGAAATTAGAATTGTGTGTTATCAGCTTAATCACTTCATGCAAAATCACGTCATTTTGTTTAAGTGGTTATAACTGGGGGTTATGCCTGCAGCCAGAGGCATCACCCCGGTACCAATTAGAGCGGACGGTCGACCTTCATGTGAAAACAACCGGTGCAACTAAGCAGCCGCTCGGTCATTATCACAAGCGGTGGGAGGTGTCGTCCCCCCCCCGCTCCACCAGTGGGACGGGAGACCCAAACAGCCAGCTAGCGCGTTCACCGGTTGGCCAGAGTCCCGATCAAAGATGGGATCGGCTTTGATCGGGTCTCCGATGTAGTAACCCAGAAGTGACGTCGCAACATCACTTCCGGTTTACTCGGCAGCCAACGGCGCCAAATTAAAAAAATCCAAGGTATTCAAAAATGCCAGTTTTGGCATTTTGAATACTTTGAAGTGCAGAGGAGAGGTTTGGGGTCTTTCAGACCCCAGATCCCTCCATAAAGAGTACCTGTCACTGGCACAAGGGATGTTTACATTCCTTGTAACAGCAATAAAAGTGAACTTTTTTTTTTCTTTTAAAAGGAACAATGTAAAAATAATAATAAATATAAAAAAAGAATTTTTTAAAAGCGCCCCAGTCCCCGTGTGCTCGCTCAAAGTAAACGCATACGTAAGTCGTGCCCGCAAATGTAAACAGTGTTCAAATCACACATGTGAGGTATGGCCAGGATTGTTAGAGCAAGAGCAATCATTTTAATACAAGATCTCCTCTGTAAGGCCCCTTTCACACTGGGGTGGGGTCGGCGGTAAAGCGCCGCAATTGTTAGCGGCGCTTTACCGTCGTTTTTTTTTTAAAGCGTCGCCTATGGATATTTTTAAGTACCATAGTTTGTCGCCATTCCACAAGTGCATGCAATTTTAAAGCGTAACATGTTGTTAGGTATCTATTTACTCAGCGTATCATCATCTTTCACATTATACAAAAAACTTTAAGTAAACTTTACTGTTTCGTTTTTTTTTTTTTTAATTCAGTGAAGTGTATATTTTCTCAAAAAAAAAATTGCATTTGAAAGACCACTGCGCAAATACCACGTGACATAAAATATTGCAACGACCGCTATTTTATTCTCTAGGCTCTTTGCTAAGACATTATATATAATGTTTGGGGGTTCCAAGTAAATTTTTAGCAAAAAGTACTGATTTTAACTTGTAAACAACAAGAGTCAGAGGTAGGCCTGGTCTTGAAGTGGTTAAGCACATTGTGTTTGATTAGATATTGAGGATCAATCCGATCCCATTTTATGCCAAATTACTGCAGAAAACCTGTTAATTCCATGGGGTTCACATACTTTCTCTTGCCACTGTATACGGAACACTTACTTTCCTGCCTTTTGTGAAAGAACGAGTTTCTTTTAAGACACTTGAATAAAAATAGCCCATTAGAGGGATCAGTCACTTGTGCTGACATGTGTTGGAATCCGTATATTTACACATACATTCAGTCACATGCAGAAGGTGCTGGTAAAACTGGGCAGCATTTTAGGAACTCGCTGCACATGCTTCTCGTGTTTTGTAAGCTCCAGCTTCAATGTTTCCCTTGTTTTTACTCAAGCAGCCACAAAGCCCTCACAGATATGGCAGAAAAGAGAAAACATATCTGATATTTTGTTATGCATCATCGGAATGTGTTTGCACCACTCTGCATTTTGTTGGATTCACTAAGGGAGGCAGTATGAACCAGAGTCATCTGACAAGAGGCTGCAGTGCTAACCCAAAAGCTCTGCCTGCTGCATTCAACAGCAGTGGATTCTTCAAAAAAGTGTAATGAGTAGAAGTCACTCACCGGCTACTTTGTAAAATATACACCTGTTCAATTGCTGGGTAACACAAATTGCTAATCAGCCAAATACATGACAGCAACTCAATGCATTTAGGAATCTAGTCGCCCTGAAGACGACTTGCTGAAGTTCAAACCGAGCATCAGAATAGTGAAGAAAGGGGACTTAAGGGACTTTGAACGTGGCATGGTTGTTGGTGCCAGACGGGCTGGTCTGAGTATTTCACAAACTGCTGATCTACTGGAATTTTCACACACAACCATTTCTCGGGTTTACAGAGAATGGTCCAAAAAAGAGAAAATATTCAGCGAGCGGCAGTTGTGTGGAGGAGAATGCCAGTGGTCAGAGGAGAATGGTCAGACTGGTTCAAGATGATAGAAAGGCAACAGTAACTCAAATAACCACTCATTACAACCAAGGTATGCAGAATACCATCTCTGATTGCAGAACACATCGAACCTTGAAGCAGATGGGCTACAGCAGAAGAAGACCACGATAGGTGCCACTTCTGTCAGCTAAAAACAGGAAACTGAGACTACAATTCGCACAGGGGCACCTAAAATTAGACAATAGAAAATTGGAAAAATGCAGGCCTCTTGAACCCATTGGGAAAGAGAGCCCTGACTGATGGGGGCATAACCAGGGCGGAGTATGGTGACTAGGGGTCACGGTGGATTGGTGGGGGGACGGGATGGGGTTGGGCCTGAGCTCACTAAGGTGATTGCCCCAGGGGATTCTGGGCCTTTTGGTGAAGAAGATTGGTAAGAGCTGGCTGAACTGCTGAGCTCTGATGAAGAAGGGACGAGCCCTTCGAAACGCGTTAGCGGGCAGTGCTATATATTCCTCTAAAGACCTTTGGAAGGCTTCGTTCATCATTTTAACCACTTGCTGTTAGTTGATGTTCAAGGTTTACGGCACATGATTTTACCACTGCTTGTGAGTAATTTCCTTTATCATTTTATTCAATAAATGTTTTACAAAAGATAATGCTCATGGCTGGTGCTGCTAGGATTCCCCATCCTTGAGGGCAGCAAGGCCTGTGTCTTCCTTTCATCTATTTGGTCGACCACTTGTGCGCAGGAGTCATTTTCTGTTTTTGTACTGGCTGAACCCCACCCTGTCCCTCCAACCATGGACACCGAGCTCCTTCTGGCAAGGGTCCGAGAGATGGCTCTTCAGGGTCAGGCTGGGTGGCTTTTCTCCCTCCCGACTCCTGGGGATTCTTCTCCTGGTACCACATCTAACCCCCCTCAGGGTGCCCCCCCAGGGTTAGAAGGCGGACTCGTCCGCCTTCTCGCCTCAGCCCCAGCCCCTCTAGGGCCTCCTATTGCTCCCCTCCACATCCTTCCTCTCCCTCTCCCTCTCCCCCTCCTTTACCCTCCTCTCCCCTGCCTGCACCGTGGGATCCGTGTGTTCCTCCGCCCGGCAATCCTCAGGCACGAAGTTTAGGAGGAGGCAGATCGGTTCGCCGGCCACCGCTGCGTCCTCTGTTGCTGTTCTCGGCGCTATGCTCGCTCCGCCGGGGACTTGGAGCCGGACCGGCTCCACCTGGTGGACGCGACTGACTGGGCGGGAGATTTGAATCTCCACACACCACAGCTGGATACTAGGAACGCTGGGCAGCACAGCAGTGTGGTGTGTGGAGATGGGAATGACTGGTCACAGCGGTATCCCTCTGCGCCCGCCTGGGCGGGCATGCTGTCACAAGTGGAGGATCTATCCTGCGGAGCTCCTTCTGTGCCCGGCAGGGCAGGGGACAGGTCTCTTCCCTCCACGTTACAGGTTGCGGGGGCTGGCACAAGGCACATCTCCCCTGCGCCCGACAGGGCGGGCAATGTGCAGTTAACCCCTCCCCCTCTGATACCCCGTGCCCACCGGCAGCCTCCTGCGCCCCGCAGGGCGGAGGCCAGCCGGGTGCGTTTGACCTCCACCCCGTCGGTGGGGCAACCGCTCCCCTACGTGCCCGTCCTGGCTGGCGGTCCTGATGGGATGCCCGCATCCTTATTTGGGGTGCATACAAGGTCTATGGGGGTCAGTGCTGGTTCCATTATGACACTCAATTTTGGCAAAAAAAATGGCGGCACGTCGGGAATTTCGTTTTGATTGTCAGGAGGGTAGCTTGTGGTTGCTGCTTATGTGCCCTCACAGGCCTTCGTCCTTTCAGTCCTCGGTCGGCGCCCCTCAGTCCGGACCGTCGGCCGCTCCAAAGAAGGGTATCTGCTGGCTTTTCAACGAAAGCCACTGCAAGTGGTACTCCGCCTGTCGTTTCAGGCATGAGTGCTCCAGTTGTGGAGGGGCTCACCCCGCCAGTAGGCGTTTTTGAAAAGGCAAACAATCGCTTCCCAGATCCGGAGCCAAGACTGACCTTCCTAAGCCGGAGGACGCCGGTGAACGTCATAGAGATGCTTCCCTGGCTAGACCGGTACCCCCTTCGTAGAGAGGACCTGATTCTGCGGGACGGCTTGGACCGTGGTTTCTGGATCCCCTTTACCCCGTCAGACGCCCCGACCATGTATCAAAATTTGAAATCGGCGGAAGAATTCGAGTCCCTCGTGGCCGAGAAGCTCCAGAAGGAATTGGAACTGGGAAGAATGGCAGGCCCCTTTGATCTCCCCTCAGTGTGGTCCCAAAAAAGGCGGAGGGAAAATTTCGCCTCATTCATCATCTTTTCTACCCTTCTGGCTCCTCGGTGAACAATGGCATTGACAGGGAGGAATCCAGAGTGCACTATGCGTCCTTTGACAGGGCGCTTCAGCTGGTTAGGGCAGTCTGCCCTTCTGGCAAAAGCGGACATTGAGTCCGCTTTCCGCCTCCTCCCAGTCCATCCGGACTGTTTCCACCTCCTGGGTTGCTATTTTCAGGGTAGCTATTTTTTCGACATGTGCCTTCCTATGGGTTGCGCCATCTCGTGTTAGTTCTTTGAACTATTTAGTAGCTTCCTTGACTGGGTGGTCACCCAGGAGGCGGGTACTCAGTCCCTTCTGCATTATCTCGATGACTTTCTTTTTGTGGGTCCAGCGGGCAGTGGGCAGTGTCTGCGTCTGCTCACTGTTTTTCAGGATACATGCTGGCTTTTCGTCGTCCCACTGTCCGCTGACAAGATGGTCCTGTAGTTTTTAGGTATTGAGATAGACACAGTGGCGATGGTTTTTAGGTTGCCTAGTGACAAGTTATTCAGGCTCCTCTCGTTGGTCCGCTTGGCGAAAGGGGCGAAGAAATTACAGCTGAAACAGCTACAGTCGTTGCTGGGTCATCTGGTTTTCGCCTGTAGGGTCATCCAGATGGGGAGGGCCTTCTGTAGGCGACTGTCATGGGCCACAAAGGGCATAACTGCCCCTCACCACTAGGTCAGGATCACCAAGCCTATGAGGGATGACTTGGGGATATGGCTATCATTCTTGCAGACTTACAATGGACAGTCGTGCTGGTTGCGGGAGGAAGTGCCGAACCCACAGCTGGAGTTATATACCGATGCTGCAGGCTCCCGTGGGTTCGGCGCTTTCTTTCAAGGGGAATGGGCTGCTGAACGCTGGCCGGCCTCATGGGCCCACATGGATTTGTTGCGCAACCTCACCCTGCTGGAGCTGTTTCCAATTATTGTTGCTGTTGAGCTCTGGGGTGAAAGGTTGCGCAATCACCAGGTGGTCTTCTGGTCGGATAATATGAGTGTGGTGCAGGTGGTGAACACTCAGCCAGTTCTCCTCCGGTCGTTTCGTTGCTACAGTTTTTAGTTTTAAAATGTTTACATTTCAACATCTGCGTTAGGGCTAGGCATGTTCCGGGTGCCTCTATTGATATTGCCGATGCTCTTTCTCATCAACAGTTCTGCCATTTTCGAACACTGGCTCCGATGGCTTCTTTGGAGGGCCTGCCCTGTCTGGCCCACTTATGGAACCTTGTTTCCGACGTTTGACAGAGCTCCTTCGGTCGTCGCTTTCTTCGCAGACGTGGGCGTCGTACTGCCGAGTTTGTGATCGTCATTTAACCTTATTTGCCTATTTAGTCTTTCTGTCGGAAAAAGGCGTCTCCGGGTCGATGGTTTCATCAGCGTTGTTGGCCCTGTCATTTTGGTTTCAGCTCCTGGGGTGGGAGGATGTAACTAAAGCCTTCCCTGTTCGGCGGGTTGTCCGGGGTTGGAAGCGGGTTACGCACCTTCCGGACACCAGGCGCCCTATTTCTATTCAGATTCTTTTGGGCATCTTGTTTCTGCTTCCGAATGTGTGTTCATCGGGATATGAGACCCTCCTTTTCCGGGTAGCCTTTTCTTGGGCTTTCTTTGGTGCCTTTCGCATCGGCGAACTGGTGTCAAAATCAAAATTGTCCCCAGGGGGCATCCTATGGGAGGACGTGTCGTTGTCGCACCGCAGTGTCACGATTTTATTGCATTCATCCAAGACTGATTGTTTTGGCAGGGGTCGCCGGGTAGTCTTGCATTATTGCGGCGGCCCCTTTTGTCTGGTGTCCCTGGCCCTCTCTTTCGTGCCCCCTGTCCCCTACATTTTTTTGTTGGAGATTTTGGGCCTTCCTGCGAAGGAATTTTCCACCCACTCTTTTCGCATTGACGCCGCGACCGCCGCTTCTGGTTTGGGTTTCTCCGATACGGAACTTCAGCGTTTGGGTAGATGGGAGTCATCTCGTTTTTCTTTGTATGTCCAACCACATCTGTTGTGTTGATTTCCAGGTTCCTTTCCGGCACAGATTTGGATCCTCGGGGATTCTTTCATATACTGGGCCGCTCGCCGGGCAGAGATCCGAACTTATGGCAGGAATTTGGGATTCTCATACGATGTGGCGAGGATACGCTGGATCGGGTTGCGTGGGTTACATTGGCCTCAGGTCCTCCCGGAATGTCAGCAACTTCGTGCCCACGTTTCTGGTCCCATCATCCTGGTCATACATGCGGGTGGGAATGACGTTGGATATATGCGATCTGTGGACATCATATCAGCTGTTAAACGTGACATTGCCCAATTTTGTGCTTCCTTTAATAACTTGACCGTTGTTTGGTCAGAAATCGTTCCTCGCTCGGTATGGGCGCGGGATGTCCCTGGCCCCCTTCTGGAACATTTTTGTAGGAAGGTCAATGTCCAAGTGGCTAAGTTTGTGCGCCAGATAGGGGGGATAGTGGTCCGCCACAGAGACCTGGAGGGTGATAATCGTGATTTGCTGCGTAGAGATGGAGTTCATCTGAATGACATCGGGCTGGACATTTTTAATCTGGGTCTCCAGAGGGGCATGAAACAGGCGCTTGCTGCGGTGGGGCGCCCGTCAGTAGCTTACTGACAGGCGGGTGGCGGTTTTTGGTGACCTTGCCAGTAAAACACGGCGGTAAGAGGTACGCCCTTCATGCTAATTGGGAGATAGACAGCAGTCCGGCACTTATGGTAAGGACAGGCCCCTCAGTTATCTCCCTTTTCACCAGTCGGAATTGAGTGCTCACAGTGCTACTGTGACTGGCACTGTGGAATGTTAACTGTTATGTTTAAGTTGTTAAAGAGTTGAATTTAATAAAAGCTGTGGCCTTGCCCTTTCCAACATGAATGGTGGTAAGTGGTCTTTATTGGATGGGAAGAAGGGGTAAGGTCTAAGTTTGGATGGATCATGGTATGGACCTGGGTTTATTGCACCTCAGCAGTCATGTTGCCTGGTCCGATGAGTCTCGATTTCAGCTGCAACATTCAGATGGAGGGTCAGAATTTGGTGTAAAGAACATGAAGACATGGATCCATCCTGTCTTGTATCACCGGCTCAGGCTGGTGGTGGGGGTGTAATGGTGGGGGGGGGGGATATTTTCTTGGCACACTTTGGGCTCCTTAGTACCAACTGAGCATCATTTAAACACCACGGCCTACCTGAGTATTGTTGCTGACCATGTCCATCCCTTTATGACTACAGTGTACCCATCTTCTGATGGCTCCTTCCAGCAGGATAATGCACCATGTCACAAAGCTCCAATCATCTCACCACTGGTTACTTGAACATTATAATGAGGTCACTGTACTCCACAGTCACTGGATCTCAATCCAATAGAGCACCTTTGGGATGTGGTAAAAGTGGAGATTTGCATCATGGATGTGCAGCCCACAAATCTGCAGCAACTGCGTGATGCTATCATGTCAATATGGACCAAAATCTCTGAGGAATGTTTCCAACATCTTGTTGAAACTATTCCATGAAGCATTAAGGCAGTTCTGAAGGCAAAAGGGGGTCCAACCCGGTACTAGCAAGGTGTACCTAATAAAGTGGCCGGTAGTGTGTGTATGTGTGATATATATTTACAGTGGGGATGGGAAGTATTCAGACCCCCTAAAATTTTTCACTCTTTGTTATATTGCAGCCTTTTGCTCTGACATGCACTGCGAGCTGTAAGGTCTTATATAGACAGGTGTGTGGCTTTCCTAATCAAGTCCAATCAGTATAATCAAACACAGCTGGACTCAAATGAAGGTGTAGAACCATCTCAAGGATGATCAGAAGAAATGGACAGCACCTGAGTTAAATATATGAGTGTCACAGCAAAGGGTCTGAATACTTAGAACCATGTGATCTTTCAGTTTTTCTTTTTTAATAAAACTGCAAAAATGTCAACAATTCTGTGTTTTTCTGTCAATATGGGGTGCTGTGTGTACATTAATGAGGAAAAAATGAACTTACACACATACATATATACATACACACACCACTTTTTTTCGCACAAAAAAGGTGCAGGAACTCTCCCTCCCTGGCCAACTTCCTGCCCCCAACCACACCCAAACCCACCCCCCAACCATGCCCAAACTCTACCTCCAACCACGCCTTCCTTAGGGTAGAGAAGTACAGCGGTACAAAATAATGGTAATAAGTAGAAATCCTCCTTTCCCAGCTCTCCTCTCTGCACAAATATCCCTCCCCTTTCCCAGTTCTCTCTGCACAAATCTCCCCCATCCTCTTCTCTCTGCTAAATCTGCTTCCAGCTCCCCTATCTGCATAAATCCCCCCTCCCCAAACACTTTCCCAGTGCTCCCCTCTGCAAAATCTGCCCCCCCCCCCCCCAGCTTCCCTCTCTGCTTAAATTCCCCACCCCCCAGCTCTCCTCCCTACTAACCCCCAACCTCTGCTGAAATCCCCCCACCTCTCCTCCCTACCCCAGCTCTCCTCTCTAAAATTTCCCCCGAGCTCTCTTTATTGCACAGATCCCCACCTCCCCCCCTTCCCAGTTCTCCTCTGTACAAATTTCCCAAAATCCCACTTTCACCGTTCTCTCTGTCAATGTTCATTCTTCCAAAAGCTCTTCCCCTCCCCCCTTTCACAGCTCCCTTACCTCTTCTGGAAAGCAGCCACTGCTGTATGGTAATCGCGATCTCTTTTCTTTTAAAGTCGTCACAGTAAAGTGACGATCGGAGAGCTCCACCCATTGGAACTGCCAGAGTAGCAGCGGCAGCAGGCGGGGATGTAAGCTGCCTCTTGAATGGCCAAAAGCAGGTGCAGTGCTGGGACCTGACCCAGCCCGATCGAGGGCGGGACTCACATGGGCTAGCACAGAGAAGCCGGTAGAGGAAGTAAGTTGTGCAGAAAACTTCCTCTACTGGCTATTGTGGTACATGACACATTGGAGTAGAGAGGGCTGCCATAGGTGCCGGAACGGCGTTCCGCCAAGCTCCGTATACACACACATACACACACACACAAATGAATCAGGACCTCCTTCCTTCTGCTGATGGCCCCTCTTCTGATAACTAAAGATCTATATAGAGGAATCAGGACCTCCTTCCTTCTGCCGATGACCCCTCTAGTGATGACTAAAGATCTGTATAGAGGAATCAGGACCTCTTTCCTCCTGCCGATGACCCCTCTAGTGATGACTAAAGATCTGTATAGAGGAATCAGGACCTCCTTCCTTCTGCTGATGGCCCCTCTTCTGATAACTAAAGATCTATATAGAGGAATCAGGACCTCCTTCCTTCTGCCGATGACCCCTCTAGTGATGACTAAAGATCTGTATAGAGGAATCAGGACCTCTTTCCTCCTGCCGATGACCCCTCTAGTGATGACTAAAGATCTGTATAGAGGAATCAGGACCTCCTTCCTTCTGCCGATGACCCCTCTAGTGATGACTAAAGATCTGTATAGAGGAATCAGGACCTCTTTCCTCCTGCCGATGATGACTAGTGGTGCAACAGATCGTCACTGATCCGTGATCCGAGCGGGTCAGCCTGTTCTGATCGGCACACCACGGGATCCGCAGAGCGCTTCGCGGCCTAAGCCATAGGAAAGGCCGCGGCTTCGGTCTAGCTCCGGAGTGGCGACCTTCTTGGTAAACCCGGCGGTAGCCACTGTCTCGTCAGGAAGTGACGTTTCGTCGTCACCATCTTGCTACACCCCACACTCCTGCACAGTAATGATAGAGTGAGAAGGGGGCAAGCGGACATCTTGTTACACCCACCGGAGTTATTTTCAACACAAAACGGAGCTTATATGCTTAAATACGGCATTTGTAAATCCAACAGACTGTTTAGATGTTACATTTTAAAAGCAGCAGCAAACCTGCTGACCTTACATGGTTGCTAATGTGACAGAACACCTCCGATTTTCACATTTAACCTATAGATAAATGTGAAAATCAGGAGGTGTTCTGTCACATTAGCAGCCTTTTAAAATTTAACATCTAAACAGTCCGTCGGATGTACAAATACTGTATTTAAGCATATAAGCTCCATTTTGTGTTGAAAATAACTGAAATCTAAAACTTCGGTGGGTGTAACAAGATTTGTCTTGAATTTTTTTTTGCTGATCCGAAAAATGATCCGATCCGTGACTCTGTTCTGAGGAACGATCCGATCCGTGAGTTTTTTGATCCGTTGCACCCCTACTGATGACCTCAGGACCTCCTTCCTTCTGCTGATGACCCCTCTATTGATGCTCCTCAGAACTCCTTTTCTGTAGGTGTATTATTTTGTATTTAGAAACACTGATCTGCTTTGACCAATCCTTGAACAATGCCATATCATACTCCGCGTTACAAACCCCTCCAGGAACATCAACCCTATTGCACACCTTTGTGTCGTCTGAAAAAAAATCAGACAGACAATGTGTCAACACCAACATCTCGCATTAAAGGAAACATAACCCAATATTGCAAACGTTACAGTGGAAATCTGCCAGCTTGCATGTAACGTGGTTATATTTTGATTTCTCTTGTACCTTCCCAGTCGCCGTAGAGGAACTCCCAGTTCTTCCCTCCCCCCACCTTAACTAGCCGTCTCCAAACCAAGCAAAAAAAAAAAAAAGCTAAAAGGGTGGAGGGGGAAGGAAGGCATAGAGCCCTGTGCAGTAACATATAGAGGAATCAAGTCCTCCTTCCTTTTGCTGATGACCCCTCTTGTGATAACTAAAGATCTGTATAGAGGAACCAGGACCTCCTTCCTCCTGCTGATGACCCCTGTAGTGATAACTAATGGGTGGCACAGTGGTGTAGTGGGTAGCACTCTCACCTAGCAGTAAAAAGGGTCACTGGTTATAATCCCAACCACGACACTACCTGCCTGGAGTTTGCATGTTCTCCCTGTGCCTGCGTGGGTTTCCTCCGGGTACTCAAGTTTCCTCCCACACTCCAAAGACATGCTGGTAGGTTAATTGGCTTCTATCTAAATTGGCCCCTAGTATATGAATGTGAGTTAGGGACCTTAGATTGTAAGCTCCTTGAGGGTAGGGACCGATGTGAATGTACAATGTATATGTAAAGCGCTGCGTAAATTGACGGCACTATATAAGTACCTTAAATAAAAATAAAATCTGTATAGAGGAATGAGGACCTCCTTCCTCCTGCTGATGACCCCTCTAGTGATAACTAGAGATCTATATAGAGGAATCAGGACCCTTTTCCTTCTGCTGATGACTGCTATAGTTATAGCTAAAGATCTGTATAGAGGAATCAGGACCTCCTTCGTCTGCTGGTGATCCCTCTTGTGATAACTAAAGATCTGTATATAGGAATCAGGACCTCCTGCTGATGACCCCTCTATTGATAACTAAAGATCTGTATAGAGGAATCAGGACCTCTTTCCTTCTGCTGATGACCCCTATAGTGATAACTAAAGATCTATATGAGGAATCAGGACCTCCTTCCTCCTGCTGATGACCTATAGTGATAACTAAAGATCTGTATAGAGGAATCAGGACCTCCTGCTGATGACCCCTCTTGTGATAACTAAAGATCTGTATAGAGGAATCAGGACCTCCTTCTTCCTACTGATGACCCCTCTAGTGATAACTAAAGATCTGTATAGAGGAATCAGGACCTCCTTCTTCCTGCTGATGACCCCTCTAGTGATTACTAAAGATCTGTATAGAGGAATCAGGACCTCCTGCCTCCTGCTGATGACCCCTCTAGTGATAACTAAAGATCTGTATAGAGGAATCAGGACCTCCTTCTTCCGGTTGATGACCTCTCTAGTGATAACTAAAGATCTGTATAGAGGAATCAGGACCTCCTTCTTCCGGTTGATGACCTCTCTAGTGATAACTAAAGATCTGTATAGAGGAATCAGGACCTCCTTCCTCCTGCTGATGACCCCTCTAGTAATAACTAAAGATCTGTATAGAGGGATCAGGACCTCCTTCCTCCTGCTGATGACCCCTCTAGTGATAACTAAAGATCTGTATAGAGGGATCAGGACCTCCTTCCTCCTGCTGATGATCCCTCTTGTGATAACTAAAGATCTGTATAGAGGGATCAGGACCTGCTTCCTCCTGCTGATGACCCCTCTAGTAATAACTAAAGATCTGTATAGAGGGATCAGGACCTCCTGCCTCCTGCTGATGACCCCTCTAGTGATGCTCCCCAGAATTCCTTTTCTGTAGGTGCATCATTTTGTATTTAGAAACTGTTTTCATCTGCTTTGACCAATCTTTGAACAATACCATATGATACTCCGCGTTACAAACCCCTCCAGGAATATCAACCCTATTGCACACCTTTTATGTCGTCTGCAAAAATCAGACAGACAACACCAACATCTCGCATTAAAGGAAACATAACCCATTATCGCAAACGTTACAGCGGAAATCTGCCGGCTTGCATGTAACGTGGTTATATTTTGATTTCTCTTGTACCTTCGCAGTCGCCGTAGAGGAACTCCCAGTCCTTCCCTCCCCCCACTTTAACTAGCCGTCTCCAAACCAAGCAAAAAAAAAAAAAAAAGCTAAAAGGGTGGAGGGGGAAGGGAAGGCATAGAGCCCTGTGCAGTAACAATGTAGCTGTTCTGTCTCTCCCAGGAACTCCTGCCTGTCTCCGATGTGCTGTACACAACATGTGATCATTCAGACTAAATATTGCATGATCCTCCCCTGTGATCCCTGGCTTGCAGTGATCTGAAGACTTTGGCAGCTCCATGCAGGCTGGCATATTGCACAATAGAAGCTGCAAGGAGTTGCTGTGCCAGTGCCTAGGTATCAGGGCTGGGTACAGCCAGTGGCCCCCAGAGTCCTGGTCCTGAATCGTGCACTGTGGGGCAGTTGGAGCTTGGAGGGGCAGGAGGGGCAGGGGGGGGGGGGGTGACCCTGCATTGTGGGAGTGCAGTACTGTGCATGTGAACCAGGGAGGGGAGGGTTGGTGTGCGTTGTGATCTTTAGGAGAACTTTTTTTTTTTTTTTTTTTCTCATCTGGTTTCAAAGTTCAGCCCAGCTGACCTCCCAACGCTGCACATCTCTACAACCCCAGTCTTGACCTTGCAGGCACATGCGAGAGTCCCTCCTGCATTCCGTGTGCTGTCCCTGGATCACCTCTGTGCCTGGGTGCTGCCTGGGTCCTCGAGGTAGGAGGCATCAGCGAGCGTCCAGCGCAGAGACGAATAAGCCCCCTGGTGCTGCTTCGTTACCTGCAGAGAAGATCGCAAACTGCAGGTCAGTAGTTGCAGCATGTTTATTTATTTTTTTATAATGACATAAACCATAACTACTAGTCGGCACCCAACTTCCTGTACTCTAAGCTGTGTCTGGCTGCTACGGGATACCGTGATTTGCACGTCAATCTTGCTGTTGCGTAACCTGCGTGTTGCGTTGCTGGCGGGCGTACCTTAACGAGGGATTGTAAACAAAGCCACTCGTTCCATATGGCTGCATGTAAACGCTGTGTATAGGGCAGTGCAGAAAGCAACACTAAGCCCTCGTTCACACACAGGTGCGACTTGTCATGCCATTTGACAGTTCCAAGACAGTTGACAACCTATTGTCGGCAATGCAACTGTTCAAATCGGTGCGACGCTGAGGCTGGGTTCACCCTGGTGCGAACGCAGACATCGCATGTGTTTCGCACCGCATTGCTGTGCAGATCACATGCGATGTCTGTGCGATGCAAAGTCAGCCAAACTATATGGCTGAAATCACATTCACACCAAAATGGTGCAGGACCAGGGGCGTTGCTAGGTCTACAAAAGATCTGGGGCTAGAGCCCCTAGCAGCGTAGTAAAGAAAGTCATATGCTTGGGTGGGCATACGCATGTATATACAGTAATATACATGTGTGTGTGTATATATCCCCAGAGAGCCCCCCACTTACATCAGGGTCCCCAAAGAGTCCCCCTTACATTACGGTCCCCAGAGAGCCTCCCCCTTAAATCAGGGTCCCCAGAGAACCTCCCCCTTGCATCAGGGTCCCCAGAGAGCCTCCACCCTGCATCAGGGTCCCCAGAGAGTCCCCGACTTACATCAGGGTCCCCAGAGAGTCTCCCCTCCCCTTGGAGACCCCTGCAAAGACTCGGGGCTATGGGCCCCAGATTCGGGGCTATAGCCCCAAAAGCCACCCCCTAGCGACGCCACTGTGCAGGACCCTTTTTTTTTTTTGGTCTGCACTGAAACTGGATCACACATGCGATCCAATTCCTGTAACATTTGTCGGTTCACACTTCGATCTGCGAACCGATTTGGAGGTGTCGTTAAAAAGGATACCTAAAGGTTCGTTTAACTAAAAAAAAATAAACATATTATACTTACCTCCTCTGTGCTGTTGGTTTTGCACAGAGTGGCCCCCGATCCTCCTCTTCTGGGGTCCCTCAGCGGCACTCCTGGTTCCTCCTCTTCTCGAGTGCCCCGTTGGAGAGCTGCTCTCCCTGGGGGCACTCGTGCGGGCGCACTCCCGAGTCCTGCTGACACAGACAGCAGGACTCGGCTCCTGCATCATTGGATTTGATTGACAGCAGAAGGAGCCAATGGCTGCGCTGCTATCAATCTATCCAATCGGGGACCGGAGGCACCAGCTGGAGCTGCTGTGCTCGTCCCTGTCGCTGGAAAGACCGGGCTCAGGTAAGTAAAAGGGGGGGGGGGGGGCAGGAGGTTTTTCACCTTAAATGCATAGAATGAGGTGAAAAACCTTGAGGGTTTACAACCCCTTTAACTTTCTACTGACACCCGCAGCGGTTCGCAGAGGGCAGTGTGAACTGCCTGCAAATCATATGCGATGCCGGAGAACGCACAGGAATCGTACTGGTTCCCGCACCGCATATGTGTGAACCGAGCCTAATTCCGCGTACACACGAGCGGATTTTCCGTCAGAAAAATCTTGGATGTTTTTTCCGACGGGATCCCGCTCAAGCTTGGCTTGCGTACACACGGCCAGACAAAAGTTCTCTGAACTCTCGACCGTCAAGAAGGCGGTGACGTACAACACTACGACGAGCCGAGAAAATGAAGTTCGATGCTTCTGAGCATGCGTCGAATTGTTTCCGAGCATGCGTAGGAATTTTGCGCGACGGAATTGCTACAGACGATCGGAATTTCCGATCGGGACCTTTTCCGACTAAAAAATTTAAGAACATGCTCTCAAATCTTTTGCTGGCTGGAATTCGGCCAGCAAAATCCGATGCAGCGTACACACGGTCGCATTTTTCGACCAAAAGCTCTCATCGGTCTTTTGCTGGCCGAATTTCCGATCGTGTGTACGCGGCATTACTCCACAAAAAAGGTTCCTGCACTATTTTTTTTTTTTTTTTTGAGATTTCTGGTGCGACTTGCATAGACAGCTGTGCATAAAGTTGCACAGATGTCAGGCACGTTGCATCTGAAATCGCACTGACCTGTGGCTTTGAAACCACGCTACTTCAAATAAGGTAGCACAATTTGAATGTCGTATTGGAAACGCACACAAAATTGCGTAATTTCTGATGTGTGGGGTGCACCACCATATGTTGGCCTTGTGGTTTAGGGCTGCGTAATTTAAAAAAAAAAAAAAAAAAAAAAGCATTGGGGGACTTCTTTTCACGCATTTCTCACGGGTATGACAGCCTGTTGAAATGAACGGCCCACCTTACATGCAGAAGCTGCATAGATCGGAACCAAACCTAAAGCTCGCCATACACTACTGGATTTTGGAACGAACGTTCTCAGGACTTTCGACTTGACAATTGTTGTTCTAAACGTGTTTCTCTTTTTAACATTCGATTGTGAAATGAACAGACTTTAAATTTTAACTACACACACTGTTCTAAAGATGTTCTCGATGGGGCACTATCCCCCCCCCCCGACACAGACAATGGGGCACTATCCCCCCGACACAGACGATGGGGCACTATCCCCCCTGACACTGATTGGGCACTATCCCCCCACCCCGATGATTGGGCACTATCCCCCCCCGACACAGACGATGGGGCACTATCCCCCCCCTCCCCGACACAGACGATGGGGCACTATTCTCCCCCTTACCAACACAGACGATGGGGCACTATTCCCCCCCCTCCCAGACACAGACGATGGGGCACTATCCCCCCCCCCTTCCAGACACAGACGATGGGGCACTATCCCCCCCCCCCTCCCAGACACAGACGATGGGGCACTATTCCCCTCCCCGACACAGACGATGGGTACCTATTCCACCCGACACAGACAATGGGGCACTATTCCCCCCCCCCTCCCAGACACAGACGATGGGGCACTATTCCCCCCCCTACCAGACACAGACGATGGGGCACTATTCCCCTCCCCGACACAGACGATGGGGCACTATTCCCCCCCCTCCCCGACACAGACGATGGGGCACTATTCCCCCCCCTACCAGACACAGACGATGGGGCACTATTCCCCTCCCCGACACAGACGATGGGGCACTATTCCCCCCCCTCCCCGACACAGACGATGGGGCACTATCCCCCCCCCTCCCCGACACAGACGAAGGGGCACTATTCCCCCCCCTCCCCGACACAGACGAAGGGGCACTATTCCCCTCCCCGACACAGACGATGGGGCACTATCCCCCCCCCTCCCCGACACAGACGAAGGGGCACTATTCCCCCCCCTCCCCGACACAGACGAAGGGGCACTATTCCCCTCCCCGACACAGACGATGGGGCACTATTCCCCTCCCCGACACAGACGATGGGACACATTTCCTCTCCCCTCCCCGACACAGACGATGGGACACTATTCCTCTCCCCTCCCCGACACAGACGATGGGACACTATTCCACCCGACAAAGACAATGGGGCACCCCCCCCCCCCCCCCGACACAGACGATGGGACACTTTTTTACCCGACACAGACAATGGGGCACTATTCCCCCCCCCCCGACACAGACGATGGGACACTATACCACCTGACACAGACAATGGGGCACTATTCCCCCCCCTCCCGACACAGATGATGGGGCACTATTCCCCCCCCTCCCCGACACAGACGATGGGGCACTATTCCCCCCCCTCCCCGACACAGACGAAGGGGCACTATTCCCCCCCCTCCCCGACACAGACGAAGGGGCACTATTCCCCTCCCCGACACAGACGATGGGGCACTATTCCCCCCCCTCCCCGACACAGACGATGGGGCACTATTCCCCCCCCTCCCCGACACAGACGATGGGGCACTATTCCCCCCCCTCCCCGACACAGACGAAGGGGCACTATTCCCCTCCCCGACACAGACGATGGGGCACTATTCCCCTCCCCGACACAGACGATGGGACACTATTCCTCTCCCCTCCCCGACACAGACGATGGGACACTATTCCTCTCCCCTCCCCGACACAGACGATGGGACACTATTCCACCCGACAAAGACAATGGGGCACCCCCCCCCCCCCCTCCCCGACACAGACGATGGGACACTTTTTTACCCGACACAGACAATGGGGCACTATTCCCCCCCCCCCCGACACAGACGATGGGACACTATACCACCTGACACAGACGATGGGGCACTATTCCTCCCATTGACACTGACGATGTCGCCTGAAGCTCTAAAAAAGTACACAAGCTTCTTTTTGGGCAGATTACAGGCGGTTTTCTGCTTTTTACATTGGTGACCTTTTTGACCTGTGTAAAAAGCGCACTTTCCGCCTGAAAACAATACACTCAGGTGTGAATGCAGCCTAACTGCAAATTATAATGTGAAAAGCTCACAGTGTGCAGTGAAATCAGATTAAACTATTTCAGTACACGAGGGGGAGCCTGTACAACCGGGGTGGATGTGATTTAAATCACTAGTAGAAAGGATTGATTGAAATCATAATTTTTAAAGAGAAACTGTCATCTCTATCCCGCAGCGCCTCCTCCTCCGACCCGCTGTTGTCTCACCGACAGTCCCATTCACTGGTGATGCGGCAGTGACACAACAAGGTGAGGGACGTGGCGGCAGCAGGTGAGTGGATGCCCTCTAACAGGCGCTGCCATGATGGATCTTAAATGACAGGTGCTCTTTAAATGTAATGAGTCATTCTTGTTGGTAGTTAGAATTTTTATTATTTAAAAACAAAATGAAGGTTTCCTATTTAGGATAATAAGCTGTCAGGTTAGTAAAACAACGATATCAGAACTGATGCCATCATACAGTTTGTAGTGTAGATTTGCAAGACAATGGGATAAAGGAATATTCCTGAACTTTGTTTTATCTCATGGCTACTGCGAAATTGTGTGAATGCATCAATGCAGTGCATGCTATCTCAGCTTGCAGAGCTTGGATTCATTGAATGAGTTTACCAAAAATGTAATTGCAAAATATATAGCCTCATGCTACATAACCAAGCTCCATATCATGCTTAATAAAATAAATTATTAATGTATCTTAAATAGTAAACTAAAAAGCATTTTATTAAAATAAATTTGATAAAAAAATATTTTTGATTTGTTTGTTTTTTTAATCATTGCTTTTTATCCACCCTGTCTACAACTGAAGGGAAGGCCTGAGTTCAATTTGCTTTAAAGCCACACCGGAGGATTTGGTTGCCTTTAAAAAAAAAAGGTTTTGCAGCTTGTGGTCATCATAACTGCATCCATCAATTCTTCTTTCTTGGTTGGCCTTCCCCTTAAATTTCCCTGCATAGAGTATTTTGGCTCATGTGTTAATGAATGAACAAAGATTGCCGTGTATGAGCGCTTTAGAGGGTTTAGTAGTAAATGGGTGACACAGAAAGCAGCAGTGTATGCACTAAATGCAGCCATTGGGCTTGGTGTTAATGAGTGCGCGTGTAGGGAAATAAGCCTTGAATGACTGGCTAGAGACGGGTTTGGAATGCTGGGTATTGCTGGCATCTCATCAATGGCTCTTTTAATTCCTGTTTGGTTTGTCCCAGCAGAGATGGAATCAATCAGCCTAGCAGTCCTGAAGATCGCCACGGAGCGGGAGCAGAAGGGGGAAATAGACATCATCGGAGACCAGCTAAGGTGGGAGCTGACAAAATCAATCGACTTGTTAACCCGATTTTGGTTTTTTTTATGCCCAGTTACATTTTGAGGTCAATTGTAGTTAAAGAAAAACCCATGTCTGATAAAAGGCAAAGTACGTTTTTTCCAGTTGTCTCTTGCTTTGATAAATACACCAAATGTGGGCAGTCCTTTAAATTGAGCCTAGGTGTTTCCAGTGAAAAGTATTGCTAATACTACATAGTGCAAAGACATTTTACACAATTGCGCACTTTCAACTTTGTGGAACCAGTTTAGGGAAGGATGAGTTTGGAGGTAGAGGAACTCAAGTATGCACTTACAACCTTGGGCAACTGTTTTCTGTTCCAGCATGACTGTGCCCCTGTGATCAAAGCCAACTCCATAGAGACATGGCTTGAGGAGTTAGCTGTGGAGTAACTTGGGTGGCCTGCACAGAGCATCAACCTTGACCCTACTGAACACCATTGGGTTGAATTAGAAGAAGACAGATTTTGAGCTAGATCTTCTCTTTAAACATCAGTACCTAAAGATGGAAGTTTACACTTCCAACCTTGAACTGTCTCTTTTCCAGCATGACTGTGCCCTTGTAGTTTAAGCCAGCTCCATAGAGACATGGTTTGATGAGTTAGCTGTGGAGGAACTCAAAATTGTACTTCCAACCTTGGCCAACTGTCCCTTTTCTAAAATGTCTGTGCATTTGTGCTCAAAGACAGTTCAATAAAAACATTGTTTGATGTGTTTGGTGTGGAGGAGCGCAAGTGTGTACTTTCAACCTTGGCCAACAGTTTTCTGCTGCAGCACGACTGTGCCCCTATCGCCAAAGCCAACTCCATAGAGACATGATTTGATGAGTTAGTTATGAAGGAACTCAAGTTTTCACTTCCAACCTTGTCCAGCAGTCTCTGTTCCAGCATGGCTAGGCATTGCTCCAAGCCAGCTCCATAGAGACGTGTTTTGATGAGTTTGAGATGGAGGAACTCAAGTATTCACTTACAACCTTGGGCTTATGGCTTTCTATTCCATCTTGACTGTGCCCTTGTGCTCCAAGCCAGCTCCATAGAGACATGGTTTGATGAGTTTGAGGTGAAGGAACTCAAATATGCACTTACAACCTTGGGCAACAGTTTTCTGTTAGAGCATGACTGTGCCCCTGTGCTCTAAGCCAACTCCATAGAGACATGGCTTGATGAGTTAGCTGTGGAGGAACTTGAGTGGCCCGCTCAAGCGCTGACCTCAACTTTACTGAACACCTTTGGGATTAGAAGACCAATTGTGAGCTAGATCTTCTCTTCCAACATCAGTACTGTATGTTGGAAATTTGCACCTATTTGCACTTCCAACCTTGGCCAACAGTCTCTGTTCCAGCACGCCTGTGCATCTGTGCTCAAAGCCAGCTCTATAGAGACATAGTTTGAGTTCGGTTCAAGTATGTTCTTACAACCTTTGTCAATAGTTTTCTGTTCCAGCAGGACTCAAAGCCAGTTCCATAGAAACCTGGTTTGATGAGTTTGGTGTGGAGGAGCTCAAGTATGCACTTCCAACCTTGGCTAACAGTTTTCTGTTCCAGCACGACTGTGCCCCTGTGCTCAAAGCCAGCTCCATAGAGACATGGTTTGATGAGTTAGCTGTGGAGAAACACAAAATTGCACTTCCAACCTTGGCCAACAGTCTCTGTTCCAGCATGACTGCGCACCGGTGTTCAAAGTTCCAGCAGGACTCAAATCCAGTTCCATAGAGACATTGTTTGATGAGTTTGGTGTGGAGGCGCTCAAGTATGCAATTCCAACCTTGGCCAACAGCTTTCTGTTCCAGCACGACTGTGCCCCTGTGTACAAAGCCAGCTCCATAGAGACACGGTTTGAAGACTTTGGTGTGGAGGAACTTGAGTGCCCTGCGTAGAGCGCTGTCCCCAACCCTACTGAACACCTTTGGAATGTGTTAGAAGACCAATTGTGAGTCAGATCTCTTCTAATATCAGTACCTGACCTCACAAATGCTGTTTTGGCTAAATGAGCACAAATTCCCATAGACACACTCCAAAATGTTGTGGAAAGCCTTCCTAGAACAATGGAGCCTCAAAAGGGAGGTGGGGGGGGGGGGGGGATCAACTCCATAATGGCCATTTTTGAGTTTTAAGATGGATGTGCAACAAGCTCATATAGATGTAATGGCCAAAGGCTCATGCACACGGGCCCCTCCCTCCTTGGTATTCAGGGCCAGTAGCAGATTTCTGAAAACGTTAGCACAAATGTTTTGTGCATATAGCGTTGAATACGTTTCATACGCAGGACCTTGGATGCAGATTTTTCTTTTTTTTTGTGCATGCAGCTAAAAGTAGCTGCAGATTATGGAGCTATGCGCAACTGTGAGCATTGGCCCATAGCATAACTCATAGCCTTGTTCAGATCCATAAACTAAACATAATGTAAAATGTGCAGTATATTTTGCACTCATGTGCATGAGCCCATATGGTGTACATTGCAGGGATATGGTTAAAGTTTATCTAAAGTCAAAATGTTACTTTTGTATAGAATAGGAAACAATTATCACCCCCTGATGTCTATGCCACTCCTGGGGAGATTCACCCTTTCTATATCCCGACAACCATAAGAGGGGCATTTCCCTTCACTTCCCACCTCTGAGACAGGGGAAAAAAAGGGGGAATTTCCCCAATTGGATGCAAACTGCATAGAACAGAAAGTTCCAAGCCATTTTTTTTTTAAATCATCTTACTAGCTTCTGTTCTGTAGATATTAAAAACAGGCCATTATAAAGCACTTGCCAAGTAAGAGGTTCGGTCTTCCTTTTACGGATCACATGATCCATTCCACTGTAGACTCTAACATACAGCATTCCTTGCAAGTATCTCATGAAGAGTTAAGCTGCTAGTGCAGTAAACCGAAGGAAATGCCAAGGATGCCATATTCCATTGAACAAGTTACCAGTATTATGACCTCATTCTCTGGGCAGGCTTCTAGTAGATGGTAATGACATAATTTCAGGAGCAAGGTGATGAGAATTCGTATGCCAGTAGGATGAATAGCGCTGCCAGGAGAGAAATTGTACAGTAGTTCTAGATAATGTTGTCTGGCTGCAGATTAAAGCGAGTCATTTTTAGTTAAACTGAACACTTTAACCTTTAATTCATGGTCACTCAGGACAGCCAGTGTGATGCAGTTTGACCTTGGAAATCTGCTGAAAAGCAAGGTGTCTCCAGTGCTAAGCGGGGTTGCAAGTCCCATCATCCCTCTGCCTCTGGGTGTCATGCTTGTGAGTGTCAGAGTCTTGCTATGACTCATGGGACTTGTAGTTCTGCAACAGCTGGAGGTCCGCTAATTGCATATCCCTGTAATAGGCTAACAATAGCTGCTAGCACCACAATTGACATATATTGTGTAATAAACCAGTGGTGCACTCAATTAAAATATGAATACACAAATGCAATTCATATAAAGTGCACAAATTGAGAGGCGATTGGATCAAGTCCCAGAAACCTATTGATGGGGTAAAAGTGTCCCAACAGGAACCACCGAGGAGCACCCCTACATATTAACAGTCCTCATAAATGACCATTCGTGATTATCGATGCATAAACAGTGACTACCACCAACGTGACCATGTCCACCACCACAGATAGGGTGGGTATGCTTATTGAAAAATATGGACCCAAATACCATACGGCAATGAGTCCCTAAAGCTGGGGTTGACATCACATAGGGAAAGAATCCTCTGTGCGTTCTCCATGGGTAGATCCCAATAATCCACATTACTGGCATGGGTGAACTCCACTTCATAGATTAGTTATCAAGGGCCTCCACGGCCACCAGGTCATTGAGCACGGCCTCCATCCCGGCAGGAAGTGGAGTAACAGGCGCACCCTTCCCCCATATCTCTAGCTCTCTTGCACCCTTGAGCGTCCCTAATTTGCAGTGGCCATCTTGGCTATGGGAAACGCAAAGACGGCCATCTGCGGTCTCCATGGAAAAAGCAAAGACAGAAAAGCGCCTCTGAGTGAAGTGTTTTAATTGGTAATACAAAAAGTAATAAACACTTACATTTCAGTAAGTACAGGTATACTCATCAGGAAGGGCAATATCCTAAGGATGTGGCCAGTGTCAGAGGCATGTTTCCAGGAGGTACCAAATCCAGGTTCTGTGAGCCGCAAGGAGCGGGAGGGGAAGCTGGCTGTATCCTACGGGGGGGGGGGAGGTAGTGAGCGGCTTCCTCTCCGGCTCCTTGTGGCTCACGCAGCCTGGATTTGGTACCTCCTGAAAACATACCTCTGACACTGGCCACATCCTTAGGATATTGCCCTTCCTGATGAGTATACCTGTACTTACTGAAATGTAAGTGTTTATTACTTTTTGTATTACCGATTAAAACACTTCACTCAGAGGCGCTTTTCTGTCTTTGCTTTTCCATGTTGTTCCTGAGTTGACTTCACTCCAGAGAAGAGCATCGCTTTGTGCTTGTGATCCCATCATCCTGATCCATCTCCCCAGACCCATTACTCAGCACCTTTTACCATTGATTGGACGTTTCTTACATTTACTTGTGGACTTATTGACTTTTTTTTACGATTATTGATTTGTCCTTTTCATTTAAATTATATTGATTGTGAGCCATTATAACAGTGTCCCGAGCGCCAGCATCTGTGTTTTTTTTGCGGTCTCCAGGTCTACTACGGGCAGAGCAATTGCAGGAGCAGGGTGATGAGAAGTCTTATGCCAAAAAGATAAATATCGCTGCCAAGAGAAAAATTGTACAGTAGTTCTAGAAAATGATGGCTGGCTGCAGACTCAAGCGAGTCGCTTTTAGTAAAACTGAATAGGTTTTTAACCTTTAATTCATGGTCACTCAGGGCAGCCAGTGTGATGCAGTTTGGCCTTGGAAATCTGAGAAGAGATCGGAGAAGCAATGCATCTCGTGCTAGGCGTGGTTGCTCTGATTGATGGTGGCCTTGAAAGTGCTTGAGGGCTTTGTCCAAAAACAAAACATGGCTGAAATTTGACCTCTTCTGCACTCTTTTTTGAAGCTAGGTTTTAGAGTAGAACTTCAGACATTTTTTTTTTTTAAGTTTTGGATAGAGTAGGGAAGGATTAGAAAAACTCTGTTATGTTTTTATAGCCTTCTTAGTCCTTACTGAGGAGATCATTCACTATTTGTCCCAGTGACCTCGTCATCAGGAGGGGAAATGGGAGGGAATCCATAATGTGGTCACTGGAAAATGAATAGAGGAAATCTTTCCACAGGAATATTAAGTGAGAAGGTGCTTAAAGGAAGACCTGATTCGCGATCTACAAATTTAACAAGGGGGCCCCCAGATCCCGCCCCCCCCCCCATGTGATTGAGTATGGGGTACATTGTACCCCTACCCATTCACCTGGAAAAAAAAGTAGTGTAGTGTTAAAAAACACAGTAGACAGTTTTTGACAAGTCTTTTATTAAAAATCTTCTTCTTCTCCGCTTCTTCCTCCGGTCTTCCTCCATCTTCTCCCGCATCTTCATCCTCCAGTCTTCTCCTTCTTCTGCTCCACTTTGTCCGGTGTTCTTCTTCCTCTGTCGCCGCTCCCGCCGACGACCCTCCTCCGATGCTGCGTCCCGCTGATCTGTCGCCGCCGATGTCCTGCATGTCGGAAACAACAATGGGGGCGTGGCAATCTGATTACGTCTTCCAGAGGCCACACCCCCTTGTGACGTCACAAACCCATCACGCCCCGGGCTGTGACATCATAAGGGGCAGGGTCACCGGATGACATCACCCGGTGACCTCGTCCCATGCCTATATAAGTCGTTGCGCACACGGGAGAGAGCGTCGAGTCTACATCAGAAGAAGAGAAGAGGGAAGAAGACGATGGAGAAGAAAATCAAGCAAGAGCTAGCAAAAGAGCGGGCAAAAGAGCAGAAGGCACCGGACAGCGGGAGAAGAGCCGGAGAGCGCGGAGAAGAGAGTGGAGAAGTCGGAAGAGACCCCCAGGGCTGCCTAATTACTTTTAAAACCTGCGTAGTGCGTTTTAATTTTGACACTTTTTTTTTCCAGGTGAATGGGTATCCATACTAGACCCAAGGGCCTGGTATGGACCTGGGGGGGGGGGGGGAACCCTACGTTGTTTTCTCTCTCTTTTTTTTTTTTTTAGCCGGCAATTCTTTTTTTTTAACATTGAGCGGGAAGCCCGCTGACAACTGATGACTCATCGGTTGTTAAGGACACGTCGGCAGGCTTCCCGGCCCCCTCCTTAGCAACCGGCTATATACAGTGTAAAAAAAATAAAATAAAACGCAAATTGCGCTAAAAACGCATGTCCAAAAACACGGCAAGCACTGCAAAAAGCACTGCAGAAACGCTCAAAAACAACATGCATAGATGTGAATCGAGCCTAAAGCTGGAAACAACTTGTTTAATCCCAGTTCCCTGATGAGGGCACGTGGACACAATTTATGGTTGGAGCAGAGGAGGTTGAGGCCTGGTTCACACCTATGCAGGTTGCAGTTTGCATAATCCAGGTGCATTTTGCGTTTTTCAATACACGTTTTTGATCCATTGAAGTCTATGGAACCAAAACGTGAGTTATAAGAAACCATGTTAAATGAACTGTAGTGTGTTTCTGCCAAACCGAGAATGCATAAAAAAAATGCATAGGTGTGAACCAGGCCTTAATCTAAAATCGTAGAGAGGATTCTTTACAGTCAGATCAGCATAAATGTAAAACTCCCTTCTCCAAGTAGTGATATCAGCTAGGAGTATTAACAAATTTAAAAAACTGAACAAAAAAACCCCAGAATATATTCTTAGAAAACAAACTGGTACACACACACACACACCGGAAAATTGTATACTCACCTTTCCATAATTTTGCTTTCCTGGTGCATCTTTATAGCAGCATACAATGGGTTGCGACTCAAAGACAGGCCCGCCTCACAGCATTCTCTCTCACCATTTGGGTGGGCATCTGTATGCTGCCATGAAGATGCACCAGGAAAGGAAAATTACGGAAAGGTAAGTATATCATTTTCCGTTTTCCTGGTGCATCATGGCAGCATACAATGGGAACTAACTCGCCATACGGGAGGGTGGAAGAAACATTTTGTAATCAGTAGCGCAAGTATGCACCATGAATTTCCCAAATTTTATGGTCATGAGCTGGGTTCACCTATTAAAGTGTAATGAAGGTGTCCTGGGAGGACCATATTGCTGACTTGCAAATAGCCTCAGGAGACTCAGAACTGAGCTGTCCACAGAACTGGCACTGCCATAGTTGAATGTGCTCTTAAAGCCGTGTACACACGAGCGGAATGTCCGACAGAAAAAGTCAGATGGAAGCTTTTCATCGTGTGTATGCCTCATCAGACTTTTTTTTTTTCTTTTTGAAAATTCTGCCGGACCTAGAAATGGAACATGTTCTAAATATTTCCGACGGAACCAATTGCTATCGGGAAAACCGTTCATCTGTATGCTGTTCCGATGGACAAAAAAACTACGCATGCTCTAAAGCAAGTACGAGACGGAAGCTATTCGCTACTGGCTGTTGAACTTGACGGTCGGACTGGTGTGATCGTGTGTATGCAAGACCGCTTGAGCGGAATTCCGTCTGAGTTTATTCCGACGGCAAAACCGGTCGTGTGTACGCAGCAAAAGACCTCCAAAACAGGAAGGTCTTGTGAAAAGTAGGCTCCTTTAACAATCTAGGAGGTGACTGAATGTGTTGATGCTGACTGACCCTGCCTTAAGCCACGCTGGAACCAAGTACAGATTTCAGCTTTCCTGAATGAAAAGGTAGCTGCCTAGCAGGTCACCAGAGTTAGCTCAACATCCAGGGGATATGATTCTCTCATTCAACCAAGAAAGATGGTAAATTGACTCCTGGTTGAATTGGAAGGAGAATGACACCTCATGGATAAAAGTCTGGAGTTTTAGGACTATTCTGTCCGGGTAGAATGTTAAGTGAGGCTCCTTGAGTACAAAGCCTGCAGTTCTGACACCCTTTTCCACAGAGGTTGTAGCAGCCAGAAATACGGTCTTCAGGGTTAGATTACAGAGTGTAGCCAATTCTGTAGGATAGAAAAAAGGCCATGATAGAAATGAGAACCATAAGCAAGTTCCACATAGGGAACAATGGTTTCCTGGGAGGTCTATAACTTCATGCAAGCCTTTTAAGAATTGCATCACTAAAGGGTTAAGGACTCCTTAAACCCTTGTAAGTGCAGACAAGGCTGAACTTTGAACTTTAAAAGAGATTTGAACCCAGGCCTCTGTTCAGCCCCAGTTGTAAGAACTGTAGAACCTTGGCTGGTTTAGGTGATAAAGGACTCCAGGCTTTTGCTGTGTGCGATCTGCATACTTTTCCCATATTCTTTGGAAAGTCTTACTCATAAAGACCTCTCTGGTTTGACAAAAGGTAGGCACTACCTGCACTGAGCACCCTTGACTTGGCAGCCTCAGCCCCTCAACTTCCATGCCATCAAAAGTAGTCTCTTGGAGCTGGATGGCAAAACTGTCCATGAGAGAGCAAATCCGTCATCACTGGAAGCGGCAGTGGTGACTCAATGCTTAAGTGTATGAGAGACAGACACTAGAGCAACCTAAGCCAAAATGGTATATTTTAAAATATTGATACAGGAATCCACTGACAGCCTAAGAATTCTACCCTTCCACTGCTGTCTAGGCACAGTACAAATCTTGCTCCTCTTTCTAAAAAGGAGTGAATGACAGAAGTGCTTTGAACACTACTCAGTTCAAGAGCATTCAATACTATGCCTCATAAGCTTAACATCCCATGACTTTGAGCAGCCTGCTCTTTGAAATGCGTCCCCCAACCTTTTTATGTTCCATCCGAAAACAATTGGTCAGTTACGAAGAACCAAGGATACTCTGGCACTGTTCTGCTGGAAGAGGACTTCACTCCCAAAGCACCTTTGGCTTTCTCTATCAGAGGACGGATATTCCCTTGGGGAAGTTCTACTTAATTTTTCCTGTCGCTATTGCAGACAGTAAGACCTTTGTGAATGCCCTGGGGGAGTTGTACAGACCGAAGGGGGGGCCTAGAAACTAGTAGAGGAATTGAGGATGAATTGGGACAAGTACCGTGTCTGATAAACCTACAGAGCATCCAGTCTCCCAGATTCATGAATATTATAATTGATTGGAGGTTTTCCATCTTGCACGACTCCAACTTCCTGTGCTTGTTGAGTTTTGGTTTTTTTTCTACAACTTTAGCGCTGGGGACAGATTATCTAATTTTTATTTTTTATGCTAGGAACAGAGGTGAACCGAATCCTCATCTCCTCTGGGCAACTGGAACCTTCACAATTGCTCCTCCACCCCCCCGCCTTTTAATCCAGCTACAAACTGGACCAGAATTTTTTACTTTTCCCATTAACTCTGGTAGCCTAGCTGACTGGAAGAGATTGAAAGGTGGACTTCCCACCTACCAATATTATATGATCGTTATGCTCATTGAATTACACCCCTGCATGGGTGAACGTTTGTCATGATGTTATACTTAAAATGATTGTATCAGAAAGTTGGACCTCCCTTAAACTTCCACCAATGTCACGCCAATATAGCTGATATGGCCCACAAATCCTGAATATTTTCCACCCAGGTGTATGCGCAAAGCTTCACACAGGCACCCCCTGGATGAGTGCACCCTTGAAAAGGACTTCCACTGTTCTCCCAAGACAGGTGCCTTAGATCTTTAAGGCTTCAATAATGAAGATTGGGTACTTCTCCTGTTCCTTTACTAATCTTTTTCCCGGTCCGTAGGATTTTGCCTCCTTGTATCTACTTGGGAGTTGCCGCCTGTATGCAGGACCTTTTTGAATTTTCTGTTTTTTTAAGAGGATATTCGCCCTGACCTACTAGTGGTCACCCTTGAGATGGCTGTATCCTGTCTACTCCCAAATAGATTGGATCCATTGGTATCTATCACCAGTTTTTGTTTTTTTTTTAATCTGCAGGGCTGCAATTTTCTGTAAAATGTAATGCAACATGACAATCTGGAAGTGCTCTATACACAGAATGTGTACAGAACACCCCCCTGAAACATAATTTCCTGCTTGTATGACTGGCTCACTGATTTTCCCAGAAGTCTGCACCAAGATACAAGTCAGATTTTTGGCATCCACTGCAACAAAAATGTCATTTTTGATAAGATACTCCCAATAGGAAATTGTGTCTAAAGGGATAGAGACCCTGCCATTTTCCTCAAAGTCCTGCAGGTGCAGCAGCTGGTTGATAATTATGAAACCACTCCCATTAGACTCACTCAGCACATGGGCTGGTTATTGCTGGTCTGCCAGCACCTGCAGATGCTACAGTATGTAGGAGCACTTCAGATCTAGATCTAATTTTCAGACCTCCTTGAATGTGACGTCTTGCCAGCTACATTAATGATGCATCCACCATCGAAGGAGACTGCTGCAGGTTGACCTTTAGCTTTTTCAGGGTATACCGTTTTGACAGCCTGTTTACATGTGCATTTTTCTCTGACCCCTTCAATTCTTCCTGAATTAACTCCTCCAGTTCAGTGAAAGGAATAAGTACTTTCTAACCTTGTGGAGAGTTTCCTCCACTTCACCCCAGGCAATTGCATAAAGTCTCTATTGGGCAATCTTCAAAGCTTGTGGCCCCTTTAACGCTTCCTTCCCTTGGCAAGCTTTCCAATTTGGACACCACCTACTGGCTCTGGTTGGACGTGCTAGGCAATTCAGCCACCGACTGGGGAGTATAGGCTTCATGCATCAACTCCTTGGCTAATTCTTTAATCAAGGCGGCTACTTTCCAGACATCCCCTTCTTTGCTCCAAGTGGACTTGACATGCTAGCTTGTCAAGCAATGACCTTTCCACCTCAAATGCAGCAACCATTAGGGCTAGTATTCTGTGGCGTTTGTAAACGGGGAGCAATAATAATAATGAGAGGCGAGATGATGACATTGATCAATTTTGCCTGGATGTCTGCGCATGAATGGTGACTGTTCTGGATTTTAGCAGGCTCCCTCCATCTTGAGGACCTTGCAGGGCTGTATAGAGCTTGTTCCAGGCAGATTTGACATACTAGCTTGGCAGGCAAAGACTTTCCACCACAAATGCTGCGACTCTTAGGGCTGGTAACTTGTGATGTTGGTAAACGGGGAGCAATGATAATGAGGGGTGAGATGATGACCTTAATCAACATTGCATGGATGTCTGTTCTTAGATGATGACTTGTCTTGACTAAGGATGAGCTCCGGCGTGTTCGCACAGCCCAGTTGCCGAGCCCGCCAGGAAGTCGGCACTGCGCTAATCACAGGCAGTGAGTCATTTCCAGATCTCTGCAGCCGCGCTTCGGGACAATGTCTCACTGCCTGTGATTAGCGCACAGCAGTGCCAGCTTCCTGGCGGGCTCTACACGTGGACTATGCGAACACGCCGGAGCTCATCCTTAGTCTTGACTGTCAGAAGGCTCCCTCCATCTTGTGGTCCTTACAGGACTATAGATATTGGCTCTCTTTTTCTCAATCTTCATTACTTACCTAATCCCTATACCTTAAAAGCAATGAGTGGTCTGACTGGGCAGCGTTCCCCATAGAAACAGAGCAAAGCAGCAGACTGAAATGAAAAAATAGCATAAAGCTAAGTCTCCACTACTGCGACCTGAAAGTCACATGATTTCGCAGCAAATTTGATGCAACTTGAAGCAATGCCTGTGTATTCTTGAGGTCTATGGACATAGATTTGAACGGTACTCATTGGAAATCATGGGGTACGACTTGTCATGCGACTTTTCAGTGACAAGTTGCACTAGTGGAAACTGAGCCCAACACAGTGATCCCAGAGCAAGCATTGAGAAGGAGATAGGAAGAGCCCAGGGGAATGCCATAAAGAGCACAATGATCCTAGAGCAACACCTAAGGAGATAGGAAAAGCTCAGGTAAATGCCATAAAAAAGGGAAAACATACCTGCAAACAATACCCACATAAGGCATCCAGCATGCATGAGTAGAGAGCGCCAACATTTGTTGCCCAAAAATGCCATAAAAACATTTAAAACTCACATTTGCCATTAGTGATGATATCAGTGCCTGAGCATGCTCAGATCGCCATCGTGGAAAAGCTCTAGCCAGGAAACTGGTCACAGAGGTCGCATCACTTCCTGCCTCCCATGCTCAGAGTGTACTTGCACTGCTGCCACCATCTTGGAAATGGCAAACGCCCATAACACAGTAAAAATAAGTAAAAAGCATGTGGAAAGCAAAGGGAAATACTGTCACTTACGTCAAAGCTTGTTTAAAGCTTTCTTGAGAAGCCTGCACCACCAGAATGGGGCTCCAACCATATAGCTCATTTAGAGACTGTAGAGGAAGGACTTCCACCCAGGAGAGGCTAAAATATGCCCCTCAGACCACCAGAATGGGGCTCTAACCATAAAGTTCATTTAGAGACTGTAGAGGAAGGACTTCCACCCAGGAGAGGCTGAAATATGCCCCTCAGACCACCAGAATGGGGCTCCAACCATATAGCTCATTTAGAGACTGTAGAGCAGTGGTCATCAACCCTGTCCTCAGGGCCCACTAACAGGCCAGGTTTTATGTATTACCTTGGGGAGATGCAGACTAGAATACTGCAATCACTGGGCAGCAAATGATATCGCCTGTGATGTATTTCAGTTATCTTGCAAACCTGGCCTGTTAGTGGGCCCTGAGGACAGGGTTGATGACCACTGCTGTAGAGGAGAGACTTCCACCCAGGAGAGGCTTAACCTGGCTGGGGCGACAAAATGTAAGGGATATCTCGCGATTCCAGTCCTGATCAGGTGAAGGGAAAAAAAAAAAAAAAAGAGAATGCTGTGAGCCGGGTCTGTCTTTCATTTATAGTTAACCAGTAAGGATGAGCTCCGGCGTGTTCACACACTCCACGTGCAGAGCCTGCCAGGAAGTTGGCACGGCGCTGCGCTAATCACAAGCAGTGAGAAATTTCCTGATCTCTGCAGCCGCACATCGGGAAAATGGCTCACTGCCTGTGATTAGCGCAGCGCCGTGCCGACTTGCTGGCGGGCTCTGCACGTGGAGTGTGCGAACACGCCGGAGCTCATCCTTATTAACCAGTCCTATCAGGTTGTGGGGGTGGAGTCACAACCCATTGTCTGTTGCCATGATGCACCAGGAAACATAGGTTGGACTAGACGGACCTGTGTCTTTTTCCAACTATGTATAAGGGAAACCATTTACCCTCATTTTTGTGGGGGGTCCACTAAATTCCTGGAAGTGCAAGGAGATCTCAGTAATGGGAACATGGAGAGCAATTAAAACCTGGCCAAGGTACTAACCCACAAAATCGGATTTAAAGAAGCATTTAATGTGAGAAATGGCTGACTACCTTCTAAAATTGCTATTTGCCTGGTCACCTTTGGCTTCAAAACTGACCTGGAGCAAAGCATACAGATCAGAGTCTCTGAACTCTTAAAGCAGAACTTTACCTACAACAATTTGATAAAAAAAAATATATGTTCTTTAGCAAGGAAAATACTTTCCACATTAATAATTATGCTACCAAAATTAGCATGTGCTGTAAATTGCCTCCAGCATTGCTTCTATTTCTTCTTGCTGGAGGCTGCCATTCTTCTGAGGCCCAGAGACCCTGAGCAGCAGTAAATCTATAGGCTGTCAGCAGATTGGCCTCTAGAGCAGTGGTCATCAACCCTGTCCTCAGGACCCACTAACAGGCCAGGTTTGCAAGATAACTGAAATACATGACAGGTGATATCATTTGCTGCCCATTGACTGCAGAATTCTAGTCTGCATCTCCCCAAGGTAATACTTAAAACCTGGCCTGTTAGTGGGCCCTGAGGACAGGGTTGATGACCACTGCTCTAGAGGCTCTGAGTTTTGAATAAATGCCAACTATGGAGAACAACTGAGCATGTGCAGACTGAGGCAGTATATTATTGGATTTTAAACACTAATTTTTAAATGTATTACATAGCTATACCTGCAAAAGGGGACAAGCTGACGTGATCTAGCAGGGCCTAATTTTCTGACTAAAGTCCCATTTTGTTTAATCTGCAAACTTTTCCTAATTTAGTGATTTTAAAAGGTACTAAAGCTTGAAGTACTTAGTATGTGAAAATGTACTCTACTCCTGACTTATGCCGCGTACACACGAGCGGACTTTACGTCAGACTTTGCCCGGCGGACTTTTCAACGTACTTTACGATGGACTTTCTGAATGAACGGACTTGCCTACACACAATCCACCAAAGTCCGTCGAATTCGTACGTGATGACGTACGACTGGACTAAAACAAGGAAGTTCATAGCCAGTAGCCAATAGCTGCCCTAGCGTGGCTTTTTGTCCGTCGAACTAGCATACAGACGAGCGGACTTTTCGACCGGACTCGATTTCGACGGATTGATTTAAAACATGTTTCAAATCTAAGTCCGTCCAACTTTTGAGAAAACAAAGTCCGCTGGAGCCCACACACGATCGAATTGTCTGACGAAATCCCGTCCGCCGGGCAAAGTCTGCCGTAAAGTCCGCTCGTGTGTACGCGGCATTACTCTACAGTCTCAGTGTTCCTTTCTGACAGTGATGGGCAGTCCCCCATAGTTCTCCTTCTCCACCCCTCTTACTGATCTCATTATATACAACACTGGATCGGAGACCCCAACTGGCCCAGCACTATACTTGATGATGTTGAGGGCTGCCTACATTCTGACGCTGGAAAGAAGATGATCACAGTGGGTTAAAGCCTAACTCTGGGTTTCCCGTGGGGTTTTTTTTTTGGCTTGGCCTAAGCAAACTATTTAAATTGGAACTAAACCTAACTTTTGTAAAATTGCAAGCAAGCAGCTTATTATTGCAAAACAGACATACAATACAATAAAACAAACTTGCATGTCTGCTCACAGTTTTCTACCAAATGTACACAGAACTGTGTGTGTGTGCGCATGCGCAGGATGATGTCATCCCCGCTGTCCAAACCAGAGGCAAAAAAAACTGGCACCTGGGAGAAGATGACAGTGGCTGGCGAGGGATGTGGAGGTGAAAGGTGGAGGTGGGTATACTGGGGGGTTATTACTGCTTTAATGGCATAGGGAACCTGAAGTTAGGCCTTGAGTTTAGTATTCCTCTATATTTTCATATGCTGGGGGAAGGGGGTGACAGGTATTGTATTGGCCAGCTCAGAGTCCAGCTTTGAACAGTTGCATTGCGTGGTACGGTACAGCTATGCTAGTATAATATTTTGCATATGTCGGGGTGGGGGATAATTATCCTATTGGCCAACCTGGAGTTCATCTTTGAAAGATTGCGTTGCCTGATGCAGTACAGCAATGCTGCCATTAGATTTTGCATATCCTGGGATAGGGGATTACATTTGTTGGCCAGCCCAGAGATTGTTGCCTAGTTCAACCGTGGCCAAAAGTTTTGAGAATGACACAAATATTCAATTTCACAAAGTCTGCTGCTTCAGTGTTTTTAGATCTTTTTGTCAGATGGTACTATGGTATACTGAAGTATAATTACAAACATTTCATAAGTGTCAAAGGCCTTTATTGACGAGTACATTGCGTTTATGCAAAGAGTCAATATTTGTAGTGTTGGCCCTTCTTTTTCAAGACTTCTGCAATTCGCCCTGGCAGGCTGTCAATCACCTTCTAGGCCACATTCTGATGGCAGCCCATTCTTGCATAATCAATACTTGGAGTTTGTCAGAATTTGTGTTTTTTTTTTTTTTTTTGTTCACCTGCCTTTTGAGGGTTGACAAGTTCTCAATGGGATTAAGGTCTTGGGTGTTTCCTGGCCATGGACCCCCCAAAATGTTGATGTTTTGTTCCCCAAGCCTCTTGGATATCACTTTTTCCTTATGGCAAGGTGCTCCATCATGCTGGAAAAGGTATTGTTTTTTCACCAAACTGTTCTTGGATGGCTGGGAGAAGTTGCTCTCGGAGGATGTTTTTGTACCATTCTTTATTCATGGCTCTGTTCTTAGGCAGAATTGTGAGTGAGCCCACTCCCTTGGCTGAGAAGCAACCCCACACATGAATGGTCTCAGGATGCTTTACTGTTGACATGACACAGGATCAATGGTAGCGCTCACTCTTTCTCCTCCGGACAAGGTATTTTCCGGATGCCCCGAACAATCAGAAAGGGGATTCAGCGGAGAAAATGACTTTACTCCAGTCCTCAGCTGTCCAATCCCCGTACCTTTTGCAGAATATCATTCTGTCCCTGACAATGGCGTCACTAGGGTTGGTGTCACCCCTTCCCCCCTGTGTATCCTGCCCAGCGCACAGGCAGTGCACGGTCATGGGGCGCACCCCAATTCGGTCCCTGTAAATGATAGTATAGGGTGTTATAATGTCAGGTTAGGGCAGTATTGGGTGGTATAGTGGCAGGCTAGGGTGGTGTAGTGGCAGGTTAGGGTAGTATAGGGTGGTATAGGACAGGTTGGGTGATATAGGGCAGGTTGGGGTGGTATAGGGCAGTTTGGGGGGTACAGGGCAGGTTAGGGATCTATGCAGTGACAGTTTGCAGTACCTTATAACATAGCTGCAGATGAAGACCCTCGAGGCTGCTGTGTCCTCGCCTCTTCCTCCTCCTTCAGCCGCGGGATCAGCTAAAGTAACAAAGTCTGTGGGAGGAGTGGAGGAGGCAGCCACACCCCCAGTTCCGCCCACCAACCCCGGCTGAAGGAAATATTAAAGATCCCCAAGGGTTAGCTTCACTGATTGGGGAGTGTTACAGGCAGCCTCCCTTGCACGGCTACGTGTCCTGCTCGCTGCACTGCAGTTCTGCAAGTGCACGCAACATAGTGCACTGTGTAGCGGCGGCCCCTGTGTCACCCCTCTGGCGGGTGTCACCCGGTGCGGGCCGCACCCCCCGCCTCGCCATAGCGACGCCACTGGTCCCTGATGTTCCCTGGAGAGAAGTGGCTTCTTTGCTGCCCTTCTTTACACCAGGCCATCCTCCAAAAGTCTTCTCCTTACTGTATGTGCAGATGCACTCACACCTGCCTGCTGCCATTCCTGAGCAAGCTCTGCACTGGTGGTGCCCCGATCCTACCTCTGAATCAACTGTAGGAGACGGTCCTGGCGCTTGCTGGACTTTCTTGGGCATCCTGAAGCCTTCTTGACAAATGCAGTGGAGATGCTTTTTTTATGGGATTAAGGTCATTTTCATGGCAAAGAGGGACTTTTCAGTTAATTGCAATTCATCTGATCACTCTTCATAACATTCTGAAGTTTATGCAAATTGCCATCATAAAAACGGAGGCAGCAGACTGTGAAAATTATTATTTGTGTCATTCTCAAAACATTTTGGCTACGGCTGTACAGTACAGCTATGACTTGATGAATCACAGAAGTCCTGGGCAGATAGAATGTGTTCTCTAAATGTGATTTGTCAAATTTCCAGATGATGGTAATCCAAGGTTTGAAGCTGATGTGCTGGGGACGGCCTGGTCACAGTGAGCGCAGTCTATGTGGACGTGCACATCTGCATTTTTCATAGGAATGGCTCTTTTGGGAAAAGTTGACCTGTCACATCTGGAGAGGACTTTGCCATTTTATGCACGAAAACTCCAACAACAAATTCCTTTTTTGTTTCCTTTTGGTCTGTTTTAAATACCATGTAAAGCTATTTCTTTTACCTGTTTAATAAGTGAACGAAAAAAACAAAACGTTAATCCTGCTAGAAATCAAGTGAGCTTTTTGCTTTTTGTAGTTAGGTGCCAAGGAGTCTTATCAGCCCTGCCCAGGGGAACTTCTGTGTCTTAGAATGACAACGCTTCGCCTCTATGGGAACAGGACGCTGAGTGATTGTTGTCACACTAGGACAGGAAGTGTGTTACTGGCGGGATCAAAAGAGAACATAAAGGGAAAAAAAAGTAAACTTTTTTATTTTTGGGTTTAACCACTTAAACCCCGGAGGATTTGGCTGCTGAATGACCAGGCCATTTTCTGCGATACGGCACTGCGTCGCTTTAACTGACAATTGCGTGGTCATGCGAGGTTGCACCCAAACAAAATTGACGTCCTTTTTTCCCCCACAAATAGAACTTTCTTTTGGTGGTATTTGATCGCCTCTGCGTTTTTTATTTTTTGCGCTATAAACAAAAAAAGAGCGACAATTTTGAAAAAAGCACTTTTTTGCTATAATAAATATCCCCTTTTATTTTTTTTTTTAAACAAATTTTTTTCTCAATTTAGGCCGATATGTATTCTTCTACATATTTTTGGAAAAAAAAAATGCATTGATTACTGTAAAAATGTCACTGGCAGGGAAGGGGTTAACACTAGGGGGCGATCAAGGGGTTAACTGTGTTCCCTGCTACGTGTTTCTAACTGAAGGGGGAGGGGACTGACTAGAGGAAGTGACGGATCGCAGTTCTTAGCTAATAGGAACACACGATCTGTCACTCCTCTCAGAACAGAACAGGGATTTGTGAGTGTTTACACACACTCGTCCCTGTCCTGTCTCTCGTGCTCGCGATCGTTCGTGGCTGGCGGTCATTGCGACCGTTGGCCACGAGCATCGGCACCCCCGCTGTGCAGTGGTCACACGCCCGCACCTGCTATCCCGATCCCTGGAGCTGACATATAGCTACGAAGGTTCGCGGGATCGTGCCGACCTGCCGCAGTAAAATGATGGCGGCTGGTTGGCAAGCGGTTAAAAATTAAAATTCAATTCCGAATGAACTGTGAGTGAAATAACTGCCATTTGGGTGGTATGTGCAATATATTACATTTTTTTAAATTATTATTATTTAAGGTACTTATATAGCGCCGTTAATTTACACAGTGGTTTACATATACATTGTACATTCACATCGGTCCTTTCCCTCAAGCTTACAATCTAAGATCCCTAACTCATATTCATATACTAGGGGCCAATTTAGACAGAAGCCAAGTAACCTACCAGCATTGTCTTTGGAGTCTGGGAGGAAACCAGAGTACCCGGAGGAAACCCACGCAGGCACAGGGAGAACATGCAAACTCCAGGCAAGTAGTGTCGTGGTTGGGATTTGAACCATGGGATTCGAACCATGGGATTTGAACCAGCGACCCCTTTTTTACTGCTAGGCGAGAGTGCTACCCACTACACCACTGTGCCACCCTAATTGGGTTAAGATATTCTTTAAATCTGATTTTAATTTTTTTTCCATGGCTTTCTGATGAAAGAACCATCTAAATCTAGATATCTTTATTTGCCCGGGGTTTCTGTGAGCTTGGTTTCTTTTGGTTGTAAAGTTTAGGGTTCAGAGCACCTAGGTGTATCCATCGGTTCACATGACTGGTCTCTTTTGGCTATGTCCCAGGCGGCAGATCACAAGACAGCTCTTGGTTTTCCGGAGGGATCAGGAATGCGGGGTGGACGGCAAAGGTTTCCAAGGGAACATGTGGTTTTAGGCAGTTGACCTTTGTACCTCCAGCAAGACTTTAACTACCAGGAAGCAGACTGTTAGATACAAGTAATGTCCATTGCATGTCCCACTGTGCTATGCTTAAAGTTTATGTAAACCATCACCTAGTAAAACAACCCATTTAATTTAAAATAGAAGGCAAACCATTGTATACGCATATAAAAAAAAATGTTATCTTCTCCCTTTTTTTTTTGTAAGTAATTACATACCCTTTGTTCTCAAGCTGCATAAGGAGCTCAGATTGCTGGAGGAGGAGAAAAAGCAGCTCGCTAGTCTTCCCAGTGAATGGTTGTACAGGGGGGCATGTCAGGACAAGTATGATCATTGGCGGAGAACAGGCTGAGCTCCCAGCACGGCCAGAAAACTGACCACGCTGTGCTCTCATGCCTAGTGTGGTCATTTTTTGATAGGAAAGCAGAGGGACTGGGTAGGATCACCGGGTATTTCACACAAAGGAAGCAATACAAAGAGAACAGGATACTTTTTCATACAAGTACGTGCTACAGCAGGCACATACCAGGACTATGAAATGGTGGGGGTAACATTATTCTTTGAAAATCAAAATTTGTACATTGCCATTTATAGTATAGGATGGTATAATTAGGGTGGCGTAGTGGGTTAGGGCGGCACAGTGGTGTAGTGGGTTAGGGCAGCACAGTGGTGTAGTGGGTTAGGGCGGCGCAGTGGTGTAGTGGGTTAGGGCAGCACAGTGGTGTAGTGGATAGCACTCTTGCCTAGCAGTAAAAAGGGTCACTGGTTCGAATCCCAACCACAACACTACCTGCCTGGAGTTTGCATGTTCTCTGTGTGGGTTTCCTCCGGGTACTCCGGTTTCCTCCCACACTCCAAAGACATGCTGGTAGGTTAATTGGCTTCTGTCTAAATTGGCCCCTAGTATATGAATGTGAGTTAGGGACCTTAGATTGTAAGCTCCTTGAGGGCAGGGACTGATGTGAATGTACAATGTATATGTAAAGCGCTGTGTAAATTGATGGCGCTATATAAGTGCCTTTAAATAATAATAATATAATATAGTAGTAAGAATCACAACAAAACACAACATAGTATTGCCATTCAAATAACATTTTTTTTTCATCCCCAAGAATGAAAAGCTGTCTATACAGAAAATTCTGTTCAAAATTTTTCATTTTCGGAACGTCCAATTTTTTAATGTCTAGTGGGGGCAAATCAATGTTCGTTTTCAACTATAGTGGTGAGAAAAATTTTGAAGGTGCAGGATCTAAATTTTTTCACAAACAAATGTAATTCTAACTGTGAATGTGGTTTTCGTTTGGGGAAAAAAAATGATATATGTTGTAATGAAATCCGTTTAATACATCTAGAATAGCAGGTCTGTAGGTCCCAAGGCAGAGACGCAACTTCCCTGACCATACTAAGGGTGGCCATACGTGGATCTAAATTCGGCTGGTTCAGCAGAGACTGGCCAAATTTCGATCCATGTTTGGGCAGCCTGGTTGTACACAAGCCGATCTGTCGATTTGACTTGTGTACAAACAGCCTGTCAGGTTTCTAATGAGAGATCAGTGCTGCTGGTTATGGCCGGCAGCACTGATCATTGTATACAATTAGAATACAATAGCACAGCAGGAGTGATTTTATTTATTTTATTTTTTTATTTTTTTCCCGTTCAGTGCGCTGTTCACTCTTCTGCTGCTATGGATAGTATGGTCAGAAAGGGCAGGAAGGCATGGGTTGTGCAACGTACTGGTAGGTTTACCAGGTGTTTGTTCAGGGTTTTCAAACATACACTAGGAAAAGTTTGCATTTTATCTATTGTTAAAGTCTGTGCTTTTATATTTACATACGGTTTAGTTCAGTACCTTCAGAGATGCCTAGACTTACTTTACTTTCAC